>CM016621.1:17058617-17381751 GCA_005393395.2 Gossypium australe | reverse complement strand
AGTATACCAAATAATTATCTACTTTTCTCATACAATTAATTGAAATCGCTTAAATAATTTTGTTAGTGAGAGTATTAAATTTCATTCAATAGTTTTAGCACATGGTTTAGCAATAAACTAATTTTATTTTGTAATTTGTAGCCATTTACATGATTTGTTCGAGTAAAAGGAAAAAAAATTGTTATCTATTTCGAGGAGCTCTTATTTTTATGGCATAATGACAAATTTAACTCTTAATATTTACGTTTTTTGTCAGTTTGACTCTTATTCTTTTTTTTAGCTAAATTTGGCCCTTATTCTTTTTTTTTAGCTAAATTTGGCCCTTAACCTTTTAAAAAGAGTTGAATTTAATTATAAACTTTTTAGCTTGAATTGCTATTTTTTAATGGGAATGCCTAAAACATTAAAATTTTAAACATGAAAGGCCACATGACAATCCACGTTAATTTATGCTAATTTTTTTTTATAAAAATTATGAACTTTTTATATTTTTTTGAATTTTGAATATTTTAAAAATTTTAAATTATTTATTGACGTAACATATAAGACAAATAGTGCTATATCAACATAAAGTGTATGTGGACTTTTATACCGATTGTCACACTAACATTATTAAAAAGTTAGTGTTTTAGTTAATAATTTTTTAAAAAAGCTATTTTATTTTTAAGAGGTTAATGCCAAATTTATGTAAAAAAAAACTAAATAATAAAAAATGCAAACATTTTATATTTTAATGCCAAATTCATTATACCATTTTTAATAAATTTATTATATTTTAAATTTAAATTCATTATTTTTAATGTTATGAAAAATTGTTTTAATACTGGTGTATTAAGTTAATACGTGAATTCATTCAAGGGTTTAGGTCTCTTTAATAGAGATGGAGGGTCACAAAAAAAATTGCCCAATAAATTATTTTAAGAGCAGGAAACTTGAGTAAATGATATGTTAAACTAGTTTGACCATGAAATCCGAAGGAATAAACTACATCTTAAGAAACTGTGTTTACAGTATGTTGAATCATATCTGTGAAGTTTACCCACAAGATGTCAAAGCAGATAAGTTTCAAGTTCTTCAATGCATACATACATACATATAATGACAATATATTGTCCACCACAGCCGAATGGGAAGCTGTATTTTTGTTTTTCTATTGAACGCATCACATCAACAAGCAGTCGTGGCAAAAAAATAAATCGACCTTGCTTGGATAAGTTTGAAGGTATAATTAATATTGACTTGATTTAAGTTTCAGCAGTTTCTGTAATTGGACCAAAATTCTGGTTTCAATCAACAAGGAGAAAAAAAATCATCAGGTCATGACAATTACATATATTATCGTAAATGGAATTTTTTTCAAATGAGGGCACAGTTTCAAATGAATCTCTTGTGGAACCCATGGTAATGTTCTAGGCTCACCCGTGACCTTCTTTCCAAAATGACAACATGCCAAAGAAGAATATATGATGGAAGACTATCTGCTTGCCAGAAGATATGCACGTAGGAGCAAAAAGGGTTTGTTAGCAGTAAACATGAACAAATCTCAAGAGTATAATAGTGGAAAATTAAAGAATTCATTATAACATAATCAAAATAATGAAGCATCTGAAGTTCTATAGTTCAATTAATGTTGCTTTGCCACAAATAAGTAAGATTCTCTATAAGATATATTAAAGATATGTGGAAAAATTATTGAATAATTTTGTAGGGTGCGTCTTGTATTTATTGCACACATTGCAAGTACTTTAAACGAAAATTGACGAGTAACTGAAGGAGGGTCAAAACAGGCATGACGTTAAGACGACGCGTCTGTTTTTGGCAATGGACATGGCGACAACGTCATGACGAGGAGAGTCAGCACATCACAGCGATTCCTAGTATTATGCAGCCAAGTTTTGTACAGCTCAACAGGACTTTTTCTTCTAATTAGACTTTGATTACTTCAGGGTTATTTTAGTTGTTTTAGCCTTTAGTATTGAACCTATTTAAAGGGCCTTTGTAATACTGATTTAGACATGCCAATCAACAAGGGCTTTTCTTTGACGGCTATAAGATGTAGTCGCAAATGAGTTTTGGTGAAAATTTTCGTGATAATTATGGTGAGTATTTTGTACTCCTTTTGAGAGAACTCTAAGAGAGTTTGGGCTTTGTATTCGAGGTTTTAGATAATGTATGTTTAGTACATTTAAGGTTTAATTTTTCCAAATTATACTCTCATTTGTTTACTCATTTAGTTAAAAGTCGAAAACTCATTTGCGCGTGGTTTTTATCCTCTTCAAAGGAATTTTTCACGTAAAATATTTGTGTTCGTTCTTTTCTACATTTTCTATTTCGTTGTTTACACGGGTCGATCCCTAATAAATTGGTATCAGAGTCAAGTTCAGCTTCCGCATATTGACTCGTTCTGTGACGCAACAATGAATTTAGATGTTGAGAAGTTCGACGGGATCACAAATTTCAGTTTCTGACAATTTCAGATAATTATGAAGGTAGCTGATGTGACTGAGGACAAGGGTGATGATTCGTTGTTCTCCATATATAATCTGGTTGAAGGTGGAGTCATGCCAAATATTGGACATGTGTCTGATTTAGATAAGAATTTCATGCCCATTTGGTCTTTAGAACTCGAATGGTTCGTAGAATGTTTAAGGCAAGGTTGGTCATAGAAGGTTACAGACAAGTGGAGAGAGTTGATGTTTTCTCTATCATTCGGGTATTACTAACCCTTAATTGCATTATAAAACTTTGATTTGTCAGCTAGAAGTCTTTTAGTTTTCAAGTTCGAGCACAATTTAGACTTGGTTGACATTTTTCAAAATCCGAGACAGGCTCGTAACGGGGTATGGAAAAGGAGGCGTGATAAATACGAGTCAAGGTAAAAATTTGTGGGCTGTGTCCCGTATTTATCAGACACATTGCGGACACCTTAGATGAGAATCGATGAACAACCGAAGGAGGGCCAAAATAGGTTCGACGTAGGGATGAGGAGGTCTCCGACATCGGGATGACGTGACGGTTTTTGACAATAGACATGGCAACAACGTCATGACGAGGAGAGTCGGCACGTCACTACGTTACGATGATTCTTGATGTTATGCAACCACGTTTTGTACAACTCAACAGAACTTCTTCTTCCAGTTGAATTTTGATTAGTTCATGGTATCGTTTTAGTCCTTACTACTGAATATATTTGAAGGATCTTTGTAACCTTGATTTATACATGCCAATCAACAAGGGCTTTTCTTTGACGGCTACAAGATGTAGTCGCTGATAAGTTTTGATGAAAATTTTCGTGATAACTATGGAGAGTATTTTGTACCCTTTTTTGAGAGAACTCTATGAGAGTTTGGGCTTTGTATTCAAGGTTTTAGATAATGTGCGTCTAATACATTTAAGATTTATTTTCTCTATATTGTACTCTCATTTGTTTATTCATTTAGTTAAAAGTCGAAACCTCATTTGCTCGTGATTTTTATCTTCTTCGAAAAAAAATTCATGTCAAATATTTGTATTCGTTATTTTTTATCTTTTCTATTTTGTTAATCATACTGATTCATTCTCAACGGATCCAAATTAGAAACCACTACTTTTGTTGGATTGGGATCATTAGCTCGTTACGATCAGTTTCTTACTGTAAAATTTATTGGGATTTTGAATATGTGAATGATATGTGGCTTAGGTGAGTTTTGGATTAACATGCCATGACATGCAGGATACGGTCAAGACTGGAATGTAGTGCAATCAAAACAAAAAATGTAGCGGAAGATCAACACGAAGGTCTGACAATCTGGCCTTCAACAGTGAAGTAATTATGTTGTTCTAAATCTGTATTCATGTTGTCTTCAGCAGTTAGTTTAGTTGTTGTAAGTACGTTGTAGCTATAATATACCTAGTTTGGATAAGAGGAGATATTTTGTAAAATAAAAGTAAACAAATTAGATATTTATACTATTAACTAAGGACAATGGAAACATCCCATTGTTTGAACACTAAATTTAGTACATTTTGTCCAAAAATTAGCTTGATAGTGCTATTAGGATGGATAATATAGATAGATTAGTTGATTTAAAGGTCCCATTTTCTTCCATGATTGGAGGTCGGGAGGCGAACATCTTAATCTTGCTGATGAGTGGGTGTTATTTAAGATGAACTACTGTACAAATCGGATGATTTGATGCTAGGAAACCAGTGGTAACATGGAAACACCTTAATCTCCACCTCACATCACAAAAGTCCAAAGTTAACCAAAAATCTTCTGCACCAGCCAGCTCAAATTGCAAGAACTGAATTGATTTACAGTCAAATTTTATTAATTAAGGTATTACGTTATTAAACAGCCGAGTTGCCCTCTTAAAACACTATAAAAACCCCATTCTTTTCTCCAAATTCACCATCCCCATTCTCACACATTATACAACCCTAACTTCTACATTAGGCAAGAAGCTCCTAAGGTTTGAGAGAGATGGCTTCAAAAAGATCGGCATCGGTTGCCCTCTTTTTTGCACTCAACATTCTCTTCTTTTCACTTGTCAGTGCTAATTGTTCTTGCCCTTCCCCCAACCCAAAACCAAACCCCACTCCCTCCCCAACTCCTGCTGCGGAAGGAAAATGCCCCATAAATACCCTTAAACTAGGTGTATGTGCTGAGGTGCTTGGTTTAGTCAATGTAACTGTTGGGTCACCCCCAGTTCAACCTTGCTGCACCCTCATCAAAGGCCTTGCTGATCTTGAAGCTGCTGTTTGCCTTTGCACAGCGATCAAAGGCAACATTTTGGGTATCAATCTTAATATCCCAGTTTCCCTCAGCTTGCTTCTAAATGTCTGCTCAAAAAAAGTTCCATCCGGCTTCCAATGTCCCTGATCACTCTTCCAAATTCTTTCTTTTCTCAGTGTTTTTCATGCTTAGTTCGCAACGGTAACTGTCTGTTTCCCTATTGTAGTGTTTGTTTTGTTGCGAATTGATACTAAATAAGTGTAGTGCTTTTATTTATTCAAGTGTTTATTTTTGGGTTTATGTATTTTATGGTAAAGTGAAAGTGTAGTATTATTGGTATGTTGATTTGAATAAACCATCCATTGTTATAAGTTTGTCTAAATTAATTTCTCAATGTTGTCACGCTATATATATTAAACATGTATCCTTACTCCTAGCTTCATGTATTTTGATTATAAGCATTGGATTTGATTGCTAAACATTTATTAAGAATAATAAGTTAAAGTTTTGAATTTTTTTCTGACGCATAATATTTTCAAGTTAACAATATATCAAAAGAGTATAATAATTAACGGGTAATCAAAATACACTTGGATGTAAGTTATGGCAACTTGTTGGGGTGTATGATGTAATTATAAGTTGTGGCATAAATACTGTCTAAACAAGAGAATCAACACCAAAAAGTTGGTCTACCTCAATTTGCGGGTCTTGTTCAAACAAAGTTCTACTCTTACATTATAGTAACCCAATTTATTTAAACCTCTGATTAACTATAACCTCATCCTAGTATATTTAGTGTGAACTCTGCCAAACAACCTATCCTAATATGAATAAACAATAAATGTACTTAATAAAATTCCTTCGGCTTTGAAGTAAGTTGGCTTTAATCTCAAATTTGTATTCATATAATGTGAATAAAATCCATTAAGCTTTTAAAGTTTTACCTTAATGTTTACCTCTAAGCTTCTTTGAATACATTATCTTCAAACTCTATCTCTCATGCTTGGATTAGAATGTTTTGAAAGTTTATTGTTAAGATAAGGGTAAGAACTTTTCGTGAGTCATACTTCAAATAAAACTCTTCTATCTTAAAATCTTTTAAGGGTGAGTTTGATAAATTATAGAAAATTTTCATTTCTTTGAAAATACAAAATTTAACATTTAATATTTTAAATATATTTGATAATCATTTTAATTTTTTATTTAATATAAAAATTTCAGCAAAAAATATTGAATAAGATAAGTAGATAAGTAGCTACTTATCACTTAATATAAAAAATATTAAGTTGATTTTATTTATTAAATTTGAATTAAATGATTTAAAAAAAGATAATCCAATTGTCGTATTTATCTTCCATCCAAAACTATCCAAAATAATATAAATATTATATTAATAAGATTAAAAATAAAAATAAATAATATTTTAAAATCAATATTTACTTTTATCAAATAACATAATTATATTCAGTATTTATATTTACTAATTTATCAAATATTTTTTTAATATAAATTCAATACTTGTAAAATTTGGCACAAAAAATTTAATTCTTAAATTTTTTAGAATTTAAAATTTTAGTTTATCGGATACACCCTAAACGTATTGTATTAAATAGATAGATGCCGCCATGAATATCCCACATTTTAAACCATTATAAGATAATTATGAACATAAATATAAATGCAAAGTAAAAACAAAATTGCTGATAAATAAAAATTGATGCATAAACAACTTTTGGTTTGCCATGCGGGAACAGTTTGTACGTAGCACAAATTATTGTGTACTATTCTATAAAAAATCAATAATTAAAATAATTTAAAATAAATATTTTTTTTCCTATTCCAGTAACTAAAACAAATAAAAATAAAGTATTTTATTTTAATAAAAATTCAAATATAATAGTTTTCTATAATAATTCAAATATAAGCTGATTTATTCATTTTAATTTATAAACATATATTTTTATATAAAAAACATGAGTTTGAAAATTTTTTTAATTAATAAAAACATATTTATTATTCATTATATTATTAAATCCGCATTAACTAATACTTTTTATACATTACTCATTATTATGAGATAATAACAAAATTAACATTAATTAACTATTAATTCATTAAACGTAATTGAATAACTTAAAAATAATAAAATCCCTTAAATAAATTATATATTTTACATATATTATTAATTATTATATGATCAAAAAAATTATTTAATTGTGCATGTAGCTTTTTAGTTTCACATTTCTTTTTAAATAATATTAGAAATCTTAATACACGTGTATGTATGTGAAAACTATATATTTAAAATACAGATGCTTGTTTAAAAGTAACATATAATAAACATTGATATGTATGGTTTGAAATTAATTAATCATAATAATATATGAAATATGTACAATATTGAAATAAAAAATAGATTAAATTATGACTAAAATGAAAGCTAAACACATAAATATATGAGATAAACAATACTAAATGCACTACAGTTATTTATTATGGCTTTGTCATTAATTATGAGTTAGTGTCAAGTTGACTTGTGACACCAACTCAATGAACAACATTATTAAGATATACAGCTTATAGAGATAATAAATTGTGTATATTAAAATTAAAATGTATAAAAATATATTAAAATTGTTATAGAAAAATTAATAAAACAATAATAATAAGCAAAAGGTGGATGAAAAATAAGGGAGAGTTTTTTCATATATTCATTTCACTCACATGAGGATTCTATTTATAAGTAATTGACATTCAATGCAATATACTAAATGAAGCTTATTATTTAAGTACTTCATTAACACATACATTAAACAACTTGCATAATGAATTGGAGGTTTTACATCATATATGAGGGAGGTTAGAATATGAATATCCACATTTATTTGGAACACTTTCCCTTGGATGTCCACTAGAGAAAACTATGCTTCATTAAAACCTTTATTAGGAAAAACCCTATGGAATAAAAATCTAATGAAGGAAAAAAAGTACACAGTCTCTTATTGATAAGCTATACAAGTAACATATTTTAATCACATTCTTAATGTGTTTTTGGATGATTAATTATGCAAATTAGTGAATTTTATGCCCCTAATCCTTTAAATTCATATTTTTATACTTAGGAGAGCATTTGAGAGTGAAATGAGCAAAAAAGAAGCTAAAATTGGATAAATAGAGCTGTTTTTAGGAGCCACACAGCTTAGGCATTTCCGCACGGGCTAGGCACACGCCTATGTGAGCCATACGGGCTGGCCTTACGCCTATGTTGTAGCCCATGTCGATTTCGCACCCTGATTCCCTAATTCACGGAAAAACCCAATTTTTAAGCTTTCTGAGCATTCTAAACTCTATAAATACCCATTAGAAGAAGACATAAGGGGGCAATCAAAGAAGATCGAAGAAAACACTCGAAGAACACCATCGGAATCAACTCGGAAGCGGATTTCCATCAAGATCGAAGATCTCCTTTAAATTTCTTTCGAAGTTTTACTGACTTTCTTGTGTCTTATGGTTATTCTGACTTTGAGATGTTTTCATTTAGGATTATGAACTAATTCCCTAGTTAGCTAGGGAGGGTGAAACCTATGATGAATCCTTTTATTTAATATCTGCTTTTAACTATAAATACTTGATTCTTGTTCTCAATTATATATGCTTATTTCTTGTTTTAGTATTTTTGGGATATTAATTCATATTTAATGTGCTTAGTTCAGTGGAGCAAAATTCCTTATTTAATAGTAGGTCTAGTATAATAGAGTGGAGTTTCATGCAATCCTAGAAATAGGACAACATAAATCTACCGAATTAGAGTCAAATCTAATAGGGAAATCCATAGATCGAGTTAATGCGACGATAGGGGTTTTAATTAGAAAGAGATTTTGATTAATCAACCTAGAGTTAGTTGTTCTTACTCTCGAAAGAGATATTAACATAATTTAGAGATTTCTATAGATCAAGACACAAGTGAATAAATCATTTAATTTAGATTCTTACTAAAAGGTGAAGTATAGGTGGATTCTTTCATGGGTATTGTCTATCTCATTGGTTAATATTTGATTATTTCCTTGATTCATTCTTTGTTGAGTTCATAGTTAAATTAGTTTAGTAAATTTAGATTAAAACACATCTCTCCAAATTGTCGGCTAAATAATAGAAAAACGATAATTTCTAATACTTTTAGTTCTTGTCGATACGATATTCCCTACTCACCATAGCTATACTATTGTTCAATAGATGCGCTTGCCTTTGTCATATTTATAGTTAGTTTAGCGACCATCACTTAATACAAGTTGTCTCGTTAAAACCTTTACCAGGAAAACCCAGTGGGACAAAACCTTGGTCAAAGGAAAAGAGCGCAATGTGTTTTTGTCTCTCCTTAATGGCAATATCACATTACATCTTTCAGTTTTTGCATTCCAATCTTGTGTAGTAGTTTTTCAAATGTTGAAGTTGGCAATGCCTTGTTAGAAAGATTTGCTAAATTATCATTAGAAGGAATTTGTTGAACTCCTATGTCACCTTTCTTTTAAAGATCATGAGTGAAGAATAAATTTGGTGAAATATGTTTCGTTCTATCACCTTTGATGTAACCACCCTTCAATTGATATATACATGTTGCATTACTTTAGTATAAGATAGTTGACATCTTTTCCTGTAAAGACAAATTACATATCTTCTGGATATTTTGGGTTGATAACCTTAACCAAACACACTCTCGGCTTGCCTCATGCATTGCAATTATTTCAGCATGATTTGAAGAGGCAACAACTAATGTTTAATTTGTTGAACATCATGATACAATAATACCTCTACATGTAAATAAATATCCCGTTTGAGATTGACCTTTACGTGGATCCGATAAATATCCAGCATCAACTTCAACATAACCAACTAATAGGGATTTTGAATAATTTAAATAAAATAACCCTATATCAATGGTCCCTCTAAGATATCTAAATACATGTTTAATTCCATTCCAATGTCTACTTGTTGGAGAAGAACTAAATTTTGCTAATAAGTTTACAGTGAAAGCTATATCAGGTTTTATGTTGTTTGCAAGATAAATCAATGCCTCTATGGCATTTAGATTTGGTACTTCAAGACCAAGAAACTCTTCATCATTCTGCAATGATGAAATTGATCTTTATTTACATCTGACGATCTTACAACCATTGGGGTACTCAATGGATGTGATTTATTCATGTAAAATTTCTTTAAGATCTTTTTCGTATAAGTTGACTGATGGATTTGAATTCCATCTTTTAAATGCTCGATCTGCAGGCCAAGACAAAACTTTGTTTTTCCAAAATCTTTCATCTCAAATTCTTTCTTTAAATAATTTACTGCATTTTGAAACTCTTCAGAAGTTTTAATAATATTTAGATCATCAACATAAATAGAAATTATCACAAAGTCTGGTCCAGATCTTTTTATAAAAACACATGGGCAGAATGGATCGTTTTATAACCTTCTTTTAAAAAATATTTACTAAGATGATTGTACCACATATGTCCAGATTGTTTTAATCCATATAAACTTGTTTTTTTTAATCTGATTGAGCAATTTTCCCGAGAAATTCTATATCCTTCAAGGATTTTAAATCCTTTTGAGATTTTCATATAAATTTCACTATCAAGTGTACCATACAAATAGGCTGTAACAACATCCATTAGACATATGCCAAGTTTTTCACATACTGCCAAACTAATAAGGTATCTAAACGTGATTGCATCCACCACATGAGAATATGTCTCTTCATAATCAAAGCCGGGCCTTTGTGAAAATGCTTGTGCTACAAGTTGTGCTTTATACATTACAACTTTATTTTTCTCATTATTTTTCGTTCAAATATCCATTTATGTCATATCGACTTTACATATTTAGGTGTTTGGACTATAGGTCCAAAAACCTTACATTTAGACAGTGAATTTAATCCTGCTTGAATTGCGTCTTTCCATTTTGGCAAATTTTTCTATTTTTACATTTCTTAATAGATTTAGGCTCAGGATCCTCATTTTCTTTTGCTATTTCAATAGCAACATTATAAGTAAAATTGTTGTCGACAACTATATTTTTTCGGTTCCATCTTTTTCCTGAAGTAGCATAACTTATTGAGATCTCTTAGTTATCACCATTTTTAGGTACCTGAACCTCTTTTGGGGTTTTTTTTATTAATTATATCTTTGGACAATTCTTGAGCACTTTCCTCCACGATATGATCATCTTGAATATTTGCTCATTTCCTTTTACAAGGATTTTTATCTTTGGAACTGGTTGGCCTTTCACATTTCAGGCGTGGATTACTTTCTTTTGCTCTAACAGTTTGCCCTATTAGGATATCAATTCGTATTGGAGCATTTTCAATTGCTATGTGAGATTTTGTAATTCTTTTTAGGCCAGTAAATGAATCTGGTAGTTGAATGGCGATGTTTTGCAAATGTATAATCCTTTGAACTTCTTGTTCACATTGACTTATGCGAGGATCTAATTGAGATAATGATGATCCATTCCATGTAATTTCTTTACTGGTTGTATTTTCTCTCCCCTAATGTTGAGAATTTTGTTTCATCAAAATGACAATTAATAAATTGTGCAGTAAATAAATATCCAGTTAACGGTTCAACATACTTAATTATAGAAGGAGATTCATAACCAACATATATCCCCAACCTCCTTTGAGGACTGATAAACAATAAATGTAACATATTTTAATTTCATGCTTGGCATATTTTTGGATGATTTATGATGAGAATTAGTGAATTTGATGCTCCTAATCCCTTAAATTCATATTTCTATACTTAGGAGAGCATTTGGAAGCAAAATGAGCGAAAAGGGGACCAAAATAGGAGTTTTCAATATCCACACGGGCTGGGCACACGCCCATGTGAGCCACACAGGCTGGCCACATGCCCATGTGCCAGCCCATGTTGATTTCGCACCCTGCTTCCCTGTTACGCGAAAAACCCAATTTTTAGGGTTTTTGAGCATTTTAAAGTCTATAAATACACACTGGAAGAGGACCTAAGAGGACACGCAAAGTAGAACAAAGAAATTACTCGAAGAAAGCCATCAAAATCATCTTGAAAGTAGATCCACTCCAAGATTGAAGATCTTCAGTCAAATTTCCTTCGAAGTTTTATTGGGTTTTTCATGTCTTGTTGTTATTCTTATTTTGAGATGTTTTCCTCTATGAGTATGAACTAAACTCCCTAAATACCTAGGGAGGGTGAAACCTATAATGGATCTCATTATTTAATTTTCTGAATCACATGATAAATACTTGTTCTTGTTCTTACTTATGTGTTCTTAATTCTTGCTTTAATATTTTCAGGATATTAATTCCAGATTGATGTGCTTATTCAGTGGAGCAAAAGTCCCTGTTTAAGAGTAGATCTAGCATAATTAAGCGGAGTTGATTGCAACCCTAGAAATAGGACGACATAAATCTGCTGGATTAAAGTCAAATCTAATAAGGGAATCTATAGATTGAGTTAATGCAACAATAGGGGTTTTAATTAGAAAGAAATTTCAATTAATCAACCTAGAGTCAGTTGTTTTTAGTCTCGAAAGAGATATTAACATAATTTACGGAATTCTATGGATCAAGGCAAGTGAATAAATCGTTTAATTCAGAGTCAGAATAATAAGTGAAGTCTAGGTGGATTCTTCCTTGGGTATTGTCTTTATTCATTGGCTTATTCAATTACTTTTTTCACTCTCTGTCGCGTTCATAGTTAATTAGTTAGTTTTAAATTAAAAACAAATCCCCTTAATTATTAGGTTAAATAATAGAAAGATAGTTATTACTAGTACTTTTAGTCCTTGTGGATACAATATTCCGGACTCACCATAGCTATACTACTGTTCAATAGGTGCGTTTGCCTTTGTCGAATTATTAGTTAGTTTCATGACTCATCAAGTTTTGGCGCCGTTGCCGGGGACTAGAATATTAGGAACACTTAATTTTTATTACTTTAGCCATTTTTTATTTTCTGTAATTTATTTTTTATTTTTTTATTATTTGTTTTTAATTTTTCTTTCGTTTTGATTCTGGCATGTATATTTAGTTTATGACTTAAAGAAACCCGTCAGGACCTCTATTATTTGACAGCGAAATTGAAAGCACAGCTCGCAGAAATTGTAGAGAAATAAGGCAAAGTCTACAGCATATAGAGGAAGATACCAATATTACCGAAGAGATGGCTGATAATCAGAATAGTCCGCTACCTCCTATGGTTGCCGAGAATCCTATGAATCAAAATCCTGCTCCTTGTACTATGTACGATTATGCTAAGCCTAATTTAACTGGGGCTGAATCGAGTATTGTTAGACCTGCTATTGCTGCAAAACATTTTGAACTAAAACCTAACACTATTCAAATGATTCAACAGTTTGTTCAATTTAATGGTTTGCAGGACAAAGACCCAAATACTCATTTAGCTAATTTCTTAGAATTCTGCAACACTTTTAAAATTAATGGCATTTCTGATGGTGCCATTCTCTTACGGTTATTTTCCTTTTCATTAAGGAATAAATCTAAACAGTGGTTGAACTCGTTACCACGAGGTTCCATCACTACTTGGGAACAAATGACCGAAAAGTTCCTATTAAAGTATTTTTCGTTGGCTAAAACGTCAAAGTTGAGGAATGATATCTCTTCTTTTGTGCAGATGGATTTAGAAACTCTTTACGATGCATGAGAGAGGTATAAGGACTTATTGAGAAGGTGCCCTCACCATGGGTTACCTCTATAGTTACAGGTTTAAACTTTTTACAACGGTCTGAACCCCTCAACTAGGCAACTGATTGATGCAGCCACCGGTGGGACTCTGAATAACAAAACACCTGAAGCGGCTTATGAGTTTATAGAGGAGATGTCACTGAATAATTATCAGTGGCAAGTCATGAGAACAAAGCCGACAAAAGCCGCTGGTGTTTTCAACCTCAACGCGGTCACCATGTTATCAAACCAGGTAGAGATCTTAAATAAAAAGATTGATGGTTTCTATGGTCCTACGCAGGTACATCTAATGATACAATGTGACGCAAATGAAGGAGGGAACCATCTAGAAAATTGATCCTACAACCCTAGCATAGAAGATGAACAAGTCAACTATATGGGTAATAATTCTAGACCTTAGAATAATCCCTGTAGTAACACTTATAATGCAGGTTGGAGGAACCATCCCAATTTTTCTTGGGGTGGTCAAGTAAATCAAAGACAACAACCCCATCCAAGCTTCCAACAACCACCTTACCAGCAAAAGAAGAAGCCAAACCTTGAAGAGATGCTGACGAAATTTATTTCAGTGTCAGAAACCCGTTTTCAAAACACTAAAACCGCATTTAAGAATTAACAAGCGTTGATTCAAGGACTCAAAAACCAGATAGGTCAGCTTGCTAAAATGATTTCAGAAAGACCACAAGGTAGCTTGCTTAGCAACACCGAAACTAACCCAAGAGAGCAGCTTCATGCAATTACAGTTTGAGATGAAGAAGGGTTAGTTGAACCTAAACCAGAACTAAGGCAAGAAACTGTGGCAAGCAATGGTAAGGTTGAGGTAAGCCAAAATAAGCAAGATTCGGTCGGTAAGGAATATAAACCTCATCTGCCATATCCAAATGCGACAAGGAAGGACCATACAAACGAAAAATTCGGTAAATTTCTTTAAACTGTTGAAAAAGTTGCATTTTAACTTATCGTTTATTGAAGCTCTTTCGCAGATGCCCAATTCAGTTAAATTTTTAAAAGAGATTTTAGAAAACAAGCGAAAGTTAGATGATTCGTCGCATGTGGAGCTGAATGCAGTTTGCTCAGCCATTCTACAGAATAAACTACCCAACAAATTGAAGGATCTAGGGAGTTTTACTATTCATTGTTTAATTGGTAGTTTAAATGTAAATAATGCTTTAGCTGATTTAGGGGCAAGTATTAATGTCATGCCTTACAAAATGTTTAAACAGCTAGGTCTTGGGAAACCCAAACAAACTAGGATGAGCATTCAATTAGAAGATAAAACCATTAGATTTCCTAGAGGTATTGTTGAAGATGTACTCCTAAAAATTGATAAATTCATATTCCCAGTTGACTTTGTTGCCTTAAACATGGATGAGGATAGTGATGTCCCTTTAATTTTAGCACGCCCCTTGTTAGCAACTGCTAGAACTATTATTAATGTTGATACATGTGAACTCACACTTTGTGTAGGTGATGATACGACCACTCTCCAAGCTTGTGATTCGGTTAAGACATCAAGTAATAAAGATGATTCTATAAATCCTGTTAATAAGACTAATCATGGGATTCATCCCTCTTTACAGGAAACTCTTTCAAAAAACACAAATGAGCCACGTTCTGGTTCGTGCGCCAACAATGGAACCATCCATGAAAGACAAATACTACAGATAGATGAACTAGACGAATGGTGGACTTATGTCAAAGAGGAACAGAAGCAACACCATGTCGAGCTTAAGGATAGAACCAATCAATTTAAGGTTGGGGACCAGTCGAGAAGAGAGGAATTTCAACTCCTCAAACCGCCATGACCATGTGAATGAGAGGTGAATTGAGCTTAGACTCTAAATAAGCATTTTTTGGGAGGCAACTCGAGCACTAACCCTAATAATTGGTTTATTTTTACTTCTTTTCATGTTTAAATGTAGGTTTTTGACCCACACGACCTAGACACACGGACGTGTCTTTGGCCGTATGGAAACAGGGCTAAAATTTTTCCAAAAATTGACAGAGACACGGCCTTAAATTAAACCACACAGGTGTGTGACACGGTCGTGTGGACCACACGGCCTAGACGTATAGACGTGTCTTAGGTCGTATGAAACTTGGAGCATTTTTTTTTTGAATTTTAAAACAAGTTAGAGAATTACACGGGCAAGGCACACGGCCGTGTGCGAGACACGGCCTAGCCACACGGGCGTGTGGGAGGTCACACGGGTGTGGGAGAAGCGAAGGACAATATACATGGCCGTGTGACTTGGCCGTGTGAACCACACGGCCTGGATACATACGAGTGTCTGAGGCCATGTGAAGACTGGGCTATTTTTTCCCTCGACGAACATGGGTTGAAAACAAGCCACACGGAAGTGCGGCCCAACAGGGACCCTCACACAACCGTGTCACCCCATAAAAACCCTAACCCCTTTTCTCTTTTCTTATTTTGTCTTCTTGTTTTATCTTATTTCTATTTCTATTTCTATTTTTATTTTTATTTCTATTTTATTTGTCTTTTATTATCTTTTAAAGACTTGTCTAATATATTTTGAACTATATTTTAGTTATTATGGTTGTTCCTAATCGAGTAATCCTTTAACCTTCTCCACCAGTTGTGTTTATTTTCTTAATAGCTTGCTCAGAATCATGCACTACATTTAGCCCTCTCTACAATTCTGCTAGTCACTAATTTGAGGACTTCATCCAAACTTCAGGGCAGTTTCACTTCTCTCCCTCTCTTATGATATTCTACTTATACTGTCATTACATATATTCATACATTGAGGACAATGTATATCTTAAGTGTGGGGAGGTTATTTATATAATTATTAGAAAATGCCTGAATTATGTCTTTTATTCAAGTAATTTTCTCATTTTACTATTAGAATGAATTCTTATCGATTTGTGAATTTTATTGATATGTTTTATATTAAATTCATAGGTAATTGTGCATTGATTGTTTAAACTTTAAGACATTAGAGAATCAAGCATGATAAGTCTATTTTCAGAAAAAAAATTGCTAGGTTGTTTCACTAAATTTAAATATTACTTTGAAGTTTCAGATTTACGAGATTGTCATCAAAAACCGTAGTTTTTGTGAGATTTTGAGCCTTTAAAGCATACACTTTTCTTGCTCACTTTATTATTGGTTATGAGTGTGTCAATATTGATTTGTTATTCTAGAACTTACTTCGATTATACATATTGAGACTACACCTTTGATTTGATATACTGAGGTGATAAAGGCACCTAGGTTTTAACCCACTTATCCCAAAAAACCTACCTTCATAATTAACCCTTAGTGAGCCCCTTTGAGCCTAATAAATCGTTTCTTGATCTACACTTAATATTTAACCCATAACTCATTCTTTTTGATTCATTGAGAATTTTTCCTATTGTATTGACCCCTTTTTTTGTCGAGATTTGATTTGGTCGGTTGCCTAACTATGTTCTTTTGTTCCAGCTGTTAAATTATCTCTTTTACCCTTAACTAAAAAAAAGTAAAAAAATTGAATATATATTTATGTACATTTATTTTAATTATTACTAGTTCTATGTTATTTGAGCTTAAACGGTTAATTTCACATTTTGAGAAGAAGCTCGTGTTATTATTGATAAGTTTTCAATCGATGTAATTATTCAGTATTAGTTTATTTTTCTAGTTAAGTAAATTGTCAATTCGATCTTGATTCTAACCTTCTATTTCAGCCTTTATCCACACTTTTAACCCAAACCCTATTATAACCCTTTAAAGACCTTTTGATTTGTGTTTCATCTCATTTTATAGTGGTGGAGATTTGATTTTCATGCAAGCCTATGGTAATGACTTTCTATGTTTGATGTTTGAGTGCTTATTTTTGAACCTTAAACACCTTGAGTGATTTGAGTGAATCTTTAGTGACGATGTCAAATCTTGTCGGTTTTGAATTAAGGGTAATTACTTAGATAAGGGGAAATACATATGTTTTCATGCTTTAAAAATGTGTGACTTGGATTGTTTAAATCTTTAGTGCTCTTTTAGTTGAACTATCAATGTGTGATTATTTGTGAATTATGATAAAACATTATTGATGAGAATTATGAATTGAGAAAACTTAATTTTAATTGTGAGTTGATGATTTTGCTTGAGGACAAGCAAATGCTTAAGTGTGGGGATATTTGATAAACTATAAATGTAACATATTTTAATTCCATGCTTGGCATATTTTTGGATGATTTATGATGAGAATTAGTGAATTTGATGCCCCTAATCCCTTAAATTCATGTTTCTATACTTAGGAGAGCATTTGGGAGCAAAATGAGCGAAAATTGGGCCAAAATCGGAGTTTTCAGGATCTACACGGGCTGGGCACACGCCCATGTGAGCCACATGGACTGGCACATGGGCCCATGTGCCAACGCGTGTCGATTTCAGACCTTTCTTCCCTGTTACGCGGAAAAACCCAATTTTTAGGGTTTCTGAGCATTCTAAAGTCTATAAATACACACTAGAAGAGGACCTAAGGGGATACGCAGAGTAAAACGAAGAAATTACTCGAAGGAAGCCGTCGGAATCATCTCGGAAGCAGATCCACTCTAAGATTGAAGATCTCCAGTCGAATTTCCTTCGAAGTTTTATTGGGTTTTTCATGTCTTGTTGTTATTCTTATTTTGAGATGTTTTCCTCTATGAGTATGAACTAAAACCCCTAAATACCTAGGGAGGATGAAACCTATGATGGATCTCATTATTTAATTTTCTGAATTACATGATAAATACTTTTTCTTGTTCTTAATTATGTGTTCTTAATTCTTACTTTAATATTTTGAGGATATTAATTCCAGTTTGATGTGCTTATTCAGTGGAGCAAAAGTCCCTGTTTAAGAGTAGATCTAGCATAATTAAGCGGAGTTGATTGCAACCCTAGAAATAGGATGACATAAATTTGCCGGATTAGAGTCAAATCTAATAAAGGAATCCATAGATCGAGCTAATGCGACAATAAGGGTTTTAATTAGAAAGAAATTTCAATTAATCAACCTAGAGTCAGTTGTTTTTAGTTTCGAAAGAGATATTAACATAATTTACGGAATTCTACGGATCAAGGCAAGTGAATAAATCGTTTAATTCAAAGTCAGAATAATAAGTGAAGTCTAGGTGGATTCTTCCTTGGGTATTGTCTTTATTCATTGGCTTATTCGATTACTTTCTTCACTCTCTGTCGCGTTCATAGTTAATTAGTTAGTTTTAAATTAAAAACAAATCCCCTTAATTATTAGGCTAAATAATAGAACGATAGTTATTGCTAGTACTTTTAGTCCTTGTGGATACGATATTCTGGACTCACTATAGCTATACTACTGTTCGATAGGTGCGCTTGCCTTTGTCGAATTATTAGTTAGTTTCGTGACTCATCAAGGACCCATATTTGTGCATTGTGGTGGATCAATTGGAACATATACTGCACATCTAAAAATTCTAAGATGGGAATTATTTGGCTTCTGACCAAAAGCCAATTGTAATGGGGAGTATTTATTATAACTTGTTGGCCTAAAGCGCACAAGTTTTGCTACATGCAAAATAGCATATCCCCAAGCTGTAATAGGGAGTTTTGTTCTCATTAACAATGATCGAGCTATTAGTTGGAGTCACTTGATAAACGATTTAGCTAAACCATTTTGTGTGTGAACATGAGCTACAGGATGTTCAGTTTTTATCCCAGTTGACATTCAATAATCATTAAAAGCTTGAGATGTAAACTCACTAGCATTATCAAGACGAATATTCTCGAAAATGCCAGGTTGTGAGTCGATAATAAACACATATGTGACCACCTACTAGATGCATCTATCAATACCATAAAATATCTGAATGGTCTACAGGGTGGATGAATGGACCCACGTATATCACATTGAATACGTTCCAGAAATACAAGAGATTCAATCCCAACTTTTGCTGGTGATGGTCTAATAATTGATTTTCCTTAAGAGCAAGCAACAAAAGATAAATCCTTGAATTCAAGAATCTTTTGGTTCTTTAATGGGTGTCCAATCGAATTCTCGATGATTCTTTGCATCATAATAGATCCAGGATGGTCTAATCGGTCATGTCAAATAGTAAAAGTATGTGGTGCTACAAACTTGTGGTTTGTAGTAACATGTGTCTCAATTGCACTAAAATTTGTATAATATAAACCTGATGAAAAAGCAAGTAGCCTTTGCAAAACATATTTCTTTCCACATTCAACATTTGTAATATATAGATATTCATTATTTTTCTCATTCATAATCTTAATATGATATCTATAAAGACAAATATCTTGAAAACTTAATAAATTTATTTGAGAATTAGTGGAATATAAAACATCATCAATGACAAATTTTGTACCTTTAGGTAATAATATAATAGCTCTTCCAGAGCCTCCAATAAGTTTTGAACTACCCGATATTGAATTAACATGGGCATCACTTATTGTCAAATGAGAAAAATATTTTTTTATCTTTAAGTATCATATGTGTTGTAGCACTATCTGCAAGATACATGTCTCCATTGATTTTGGGTCTAATGACATTTTGTTGAATATTTATATTCTTCATAAAAATAAACAAAATATAATATGAGAAATATTGCAAATATTTATTAAATATATAAATTATTCTTTATGCAAGAAAATAAAGCATATTTAAAATAACATAAAAATGTCAAAATAACATCAACTTTTCTAATGATTCTCAAAGAAATCTGGCACATCTAGGTGAGTTATATTATTAATGTCATATTCTTACAATTTCTGATATCCAATATATGATTGAAAATGTTAAATTCAATTTGTTTTCAGTTTTGAATATCCAACAAATAGTGATATTGAATTTAGATGATAATACTCACATAATTTGTAAATAATTTTCAAATTTTAAATTTTAAACAATTTATGAATTTGAGTAATTATAAAAAAAAAAAGCAAATATTTGATCTACTATCATTCCTAGTTACACTATTTACTATCTATTTTGAACTTTAAATTTTGTATTATTTGTCCAAAGGTATAGCTAGATAGACCATTTATACTATTATATATTTGAATTTCTGATTATGTTCGTATCACGAGTTAATTGGACATCAATTTAGTTAGGGAAATTCTGAAAATGCTTTTTCGTATTTAAAATAAATAATATTATTCTAGGTATTTTAGTCCTTTTATTTTTTAAAAACAATAAATAATTTGCATATGGTGGGATTTGAACCATAAGTCAATAAAATTTTAATTTACCACTTAATCAATGTTTTATCATAAAATACTTTATATATTTTAATTTTATTATGCATACTTTATTATTTCTATAAATTATATATTTGTACTTATATTATTAATGTTTAAACCCTTAACAAAATTGATAGGAGTCGACCGAGTGCCAATTCGATTAGGAAAATTACAAAAATACTCTTCTTTATTTGAAATAATTTCTATTATTCTAGGGTGTTTTAGTCATTTTCATATTTAAAAAAAAACCCAAAAATAATTTATCCCCATGCCTTTGGTTGATAAACTTTAACTTTACCACTCAACCAATGCTTTATCATAAAACATTTATATATTTTAATCTAATTTTTATTTTAATATCATACATATTGTATGCGTTATTATTAATTAGTTTTAAACCATACATTTTATTACTTATTGTAAGTTATTTTTAAATACACTCTTATATTTTAAATATATAATTTTTACACCCATGCACATGTGATAAAATTTCTAATATAGATAAACCGATTTACTTGAAGGTTACATTTTCTTCCATAATTAGAGGTTGGGATGCAAACATTTGCTAATATTTTGGTGTCACTTATGAACTACTGTGCAAATCGTATAATTTGATGCTAGGAGCAGAGCAGAGCAGTGGTAACATGGCAACATGCTAATCTCCACCTCACAATCACAAATGTCCGAAGTTATTCATGAAATTCTTCTGTCTTGGCCAGCTCAAATCACAAATGTTAAATGGATTTATGGAACAACTTTAATAATTAATCTTACGATATAAAACAACCAAGTTGCCCTCTTCAAACACTATAAAATCCCATCTCTTCGCTCCAAATTCTCTATCCTCAAGCTATACAACTCTTTCATTTTTACATTAGGCAAGAAGCTCCTAGGGTTTGAGAGAGATGGCTTCGAAAAAGATCAGCATCACTTGCCCTCTTTTTTGCACTCAACATTCTCTTCTTTTCTCTTGTCAGTGCTTGTGGTTCTTGCCCTTCCCCAAAACTAAAACCAAAGCCCACACTGTTCCCATCTCCTTCTGCAAAAGGCAAATGCCCTAGGGATGCCCTTAAATTAGGTGTATGTGCAAATGTTCTTGGTTTAGTCAATGTCACTGTTGGTTCACCCCCAGTGCAGCCATGTTGCTCCCTTCTCCAAGACCTTGCTGATCTTGAAGCTGCTGTTTGCCTTTGTACAACAATCAAAGCCAACGTTTTGGGCATCAACCTCAATGTCCCAGTTTCCCTCAGCTTACTTCTCAATGTTTGCTCAAGGAAAGTTCCATCTGGCTTCCAATGTCCTTGATCACTGTTGCAAATTCTTTCTCTTTTTGGTGTTTTTCATGGTTTTGAAGGTCTAATTAATTTTCTATTCACATTGGTAACTCCTTGTTTCCTTCTTGTAGCGTTTATTTCCTTGTGGATTCATATGTGTTAGTATCTCAAGGCTGCAACTATTTTTTTAAAAAAATAAGACTAAGTCCTAGGGAGATTTGTTAGCTTGTTAGTAGCAGTAAGAGTTGTTAGCTTGTTAATAGGAGTAGCAATTTGAATCTTTGTTGAGGTTGTTACTTGAGACTTGTATATAAGGGCTGGATTGATAATGAATTAATTGATCCCTTCATTTCATCTGTTGTTCCATAATTCAATTAAGTCTTTGCTACACCAACAACTGGTATCAGAGCCATTTTTCTTGAGGGACTTGTGAGAAAAGTTTTGTGAGAAAAGTTGAGAGATACACTTGTGAGGTTTTGAGGAAAATGGAATCAGGATCGAGTAACCTGTCCATCTTAACCCCACCTGTGTTTGATGGAGAGAATTATCAAGCATGGGCCGTGAGAATGCAAGTATACATGGAGGGTTGTGATTATTGGGAAGCTGTCGAGGAAGACTATGAGGTGACTCCACTTCCCAACAATCCAACTATGAACCAGATCAAAATTTACAAGGAGAGAACCACCAGGAAGGCTAAGGCAAAGTCTTATCTTTATGCTTCGGTTTCACCAGCCATATTCAATAGAATTATGGCTTTTGGATTAGCGAAGGAGATATGTGACTACCTCAAAGCTGAGTATCAAGGAGATGAGAGGATCAAGAGCATGAAGGTGTTGAACTTGATCAGAGAATTCGAGAGGCTACAAATGAAGGAGTCTGAGTCAATCAAAGAATATTTAGACAAGCTAATAGATATTGCCAACAAGGTAAGAGTTCTTGGGACTGATCTTTTTGACTCTAGACTAGTGCAGAAAATACTTGTTTCTGTGCCTGAGAAATATGAAGCAACTATTGCCTCTTTTGAGAACACTAAGGACTGGACTCAATTGAGAGTTGTGGAGTTGATCAGTGCTTTACAAGCACAAGAGCAGAGGAGGCTAATGAGGCAGGAAGGAAGGATAGAAAGAAGCATAGAAGGAGCTTTAAATGCTAAGATACAGGAAGGTGAAAAAGGAGAGGAACAGAAGTGGAATGAGAAGAAGAGTGATTGTAATAGTGGTTCAAAAACTGTTGCAAAAGGTAACAGTACTGAAAATTATAATAAGTATTCTTCATGTAAGTATTGTGGAAAACAGAACCATTCCCATTTCAGGTGTTGGAGAAGGCTAGATGTGAAATGCAGAAGGTGTAACTTGATGGGGCACATTGAGAGGTTCTGCAAGGAACTGAGAAATCAACAGCAAGGTGAAACACTTGCTGTAGTTAAAGAAGAAGAGGACCATTTGTTTGTTGTCTCTTGCTTCTCATCAAGCATTTTATGTGACAATTGGTTAGTTGATTGTGGTTGTACCAATCACATGAATTATGATGAGAAGTTGTTTAAAGACCTTGACAGGTCATTGACGTCGAAAGTAAGGATAGGAAATGGAGAATACCTAGAAGTGAAGGGAAGAGGCACAGTAGCAATAGATAGCTATGCTGGAACTAAGTTGATTTCAGATGTTCTGTTTGTACTTGAGATTGATCAAAACTTGTTGAGTGTGGGGCAATTGGTAGAGAAGAAATTTAAGGTGATGTTTGAAGAGGGAATGTGTCTGATCCTTGACTCTAGTGGCAATGAATTGTTTAGAATCAAGATGCAGAAGAAGACTTTCTCATTGAATCCATTTGAGGAGGAGCAAGTGGCATCCAAGAGTCAGGAAGGAATGATATCAATGCAACAAACAATTATGAAATTGATGGCACAATGTAATGAAAAGTGTTTTGAGAATAAGGAGTTGCATGCAAAGGTAACTCTCTTGGAGCAGCAGTTGACATCTCTCTCTGATAAATTATCATCTTTTGTATATGAAATATTTGAAGAACATGCTAATGAGCCACGAAAAAAGAATATATCTCAGGAGATCAAGAGTGAAGTGCAACTTTTAGAAGAGAATAGTGGGTTATGCTTCCAAAATCAAAAGCCGACTGAAGAAGCTTCATATGCGAAAGAATTGACATCTGTAGATGTTGTTGAGTTTAAAAATTTAGTTGGTAAGGTGATCAAGCTTTCAGTGAAAAATACAAAATTGAAAAAGGAATTATTATCTGCAAGAAGATTTGTTAATCAAACTATAAATGGTATTAATCGCAAGTATAGTGACTACACAAGACCTTGGAAGAAAGGAAAGCACTCTGGCCACTCTTATGACTTTTCTGAGCAGCTTGTGATGATTTTGAATTATGGGATTTTGATTTAGATGGCTTTTCATGCTAGAAAACTATTAGAGGCAATTATAAGAATAAACTTGGTGTCTGCAGCACTTGAGTTGGGAGGAGAATGTTAGTATCTCAAGGCTGCAACTATTTTTTTAAAAAAATAAGACTAAGTCCTAGGGAGATTTGTTAGCTTGTTAGTAGGAGTAAGAGTTGTTAGCTTGTTAATAGGAGTAGCAATTTGAATATTTGTTGAGGTTGTTACTTGTATATAAAGGCTGGATTGATAATGAATTAATTGATCCCTTCATTTCATCTGTTGTTCCATAATTCAATTAAGTCTTTGTTACACCAACAATATGGAATAAATATAACTACTATTTATTTATGAATAATTATCTTAAACATACGTGAGGATTTGGATTGATACCATTAATTTTTAAGATATAATAAAATAATAATTAAAAAAAATATTTGACATCATCATGAACTTGTCGTGAAGTTTTTTTACTTCACTGACGGTAAATTGAATAATTACATTTTATTTATTTAACAGTTTTTTCTTAGCAAATAGATAATTTCATTTCTTTTGAATTTTTCATTTTTTTTCATGTGATATTTCATTTTTGAAAATGTTGACAATAGCTTACATGAAAATGAAGAAGAGTGTTTTATCCTCTTGTACCAATTCGTCCACCATAATGTCTATCCAACCCTTAGCTAAAAAAAAACCTCGAATAATACTTAGATTCAAATTAATGGAATTAATCCAATAAGCACCGAGCATCTAAAGCAAACAAGGGTCATGTTGAAGCTTTAAGCTCAATTAGTGAAGAATCATCAAACAAACAATAAAAATTCTAATAAACTGAAAGATACGGGTACAATAGAAAATAATACTAGGTTGACTTAAAAGACTTAAATGATCTAATAAAAATAAAAATTTAAACCATCCAATTAAATTTTTATATTATTCTTAAATAAAAATTTAATCCTATTTTAATTACTAAATTATTAACCTACATATCTCCTAACCAACCTAAATGATTCAACTCATTCTAAATTACCCAACAACATAAAAGATGTTAAAACGAAACATGCCAATCAAAGAATTAAATGAAAATAATAAAATAATAAATAAGCTTCAAAATAGTTGAAAGGTGAGCTAGAATGACATACGAGAATATTAATTTTAGGATTATTGTAATATTATTATAATATTGAGGAGAGAGGAGGGGATGATAGTAGTTGAACCCGTATTACGTGTGTTAGACCAGAGTCCTAACCAATCGTTACTCAAAGTAAATTATACACAAAACACATATTATTATTATTTTTATTAATTTTAAACTATTAATTAGTTGTGTTTTTCCTTTAAATTATTTGCCGTAACCATTTTTTTTTTTAAAATGGGTCGACTTGGTTTAAAAAAAACACGAAAATAAAACAGGGAGTCGCCACCGATCTTAATTTGGTGTGATCGGATCACCTTTATTTTAATAAAACGTTTTGGTTTACTAAAATAATTCTTTTGGTCTACGAAATTTGAGAAAACAGGCTCGGGAGTAGGTTACGCACGAGGAAGGGTTAGCACCCTCGCAACGCCCAAAATTGGTACCTAATTGATTAATTAATGTCCTAATGCCAAAAATTTTAAAATATTTTAGAATACAATTCCGTTTTAAAAAATTTAAATAATTTGAATTGGATATTGAGATTCTCTTGTTCCGAAAGAATAAAATGCCACATCCAGTACGATAGGATACGACAATTTAAATCCTTGATACCAAAATCATCTCGTGATTTCCAAAACTCATGCATTGAAAATATCAAAAGGATATTCGATTATTTAGCCAAGCGAAAAAACCAAAACCCAGCACGTTAGGGCACGATTTCTCGGATTTCCAAACACAGAATATCACCTTCTTTGGAAAACATGGACAAAATTTTAAAACGGATATTTGGTTATTTGGTCAAACGGAAAACCAAAACCCAGCACGATAGGGCACGATTCCTCGAATTTCCAAACACGAAATAGTGCCTTATTTTGTGAAGTTTTTATTAAGCGATTATAGAATGGACTCAAAAATATATTTGTTTATCTTGTTAAAAGATAATCAATATCGGGCGAAAGTGGGGATTTGAATCATGATGCAATAACAAAACATAGTTACAAGTATGAATAGTGATACATGACAATAACATTATATGAATGAATAACTATAATACAAAAAATACGAAACAAGCAAAACAAAATACACACAATGGCAATAATCTCACAATATACATCATTCAAATATCAACATTAATAATCAAAGATAAATAAATTTAACGACATATATAACAATTTACAAAAAAGTATAAAGCAAGTTAAAATAAATCAAGTATAAAAACATACAATTTGAAATGATAATAAATTAGTTTAAAATAAATAATGTAAAAAGAAGATTTTAAAATTGATGATATACAAATTTTTTTTAGATGATATATAAAAACTTTAACCGATAATATATATACATCTATATAAAAGTATGAAATGATAATAAAGTATTTTAAAGTAGTAAATATAGAACAATTTAAAATAATTAATATACAAAATAGTTTAAAATGAAATAAAGGAGGCTTAAAATAACGTACAACAATTTAAGACAACAAAAAGTCGAAAATAAATAATATGTAAGAAGAAATTTAAAATGTATAATGTACAAAATAATCTAAAATCGAATATACTTATCGAAAATGAAAACCTAATAGATAATGTATATGTAGAAATAATATAGAAAAATGTTTAATATGAGTAAAATATAATTTAAAATAAGATCTTTTAAAAAGAACAATTAAGCATATATATATATATATATATATATATATATATATATATATAGATTAACAATAAAATATATACATAGATAAATTTAAAAGAAAATACATACATAAAATAATATGAAATTAATAATAAATACAATTGTAGTAATAATAATATCAAAAATAATAATAAAACAATGGTAATAGTGTTAAAATTAATAGTAATAGTAATGAAAAGTAATAGTAATAAAAATAGAAATAATAATACTAGTAATATTAAAAGTAATAATAATAATAATTAATGAAGATAAACAACATGTAAAGAGAAATTTAAAATAAATAGTATCTAGAACAATTTGAATAAATAATTTCTAATATCAATTTAAAAAGGAAAATAATTAGACGAATTAATAAGCAAATAATTAAATAATTAACTAGAGGACTGTATTGAAATAAGAACAAAATTCAGGGATAAAATTGCAAATAAATAAAAAGGGGTTACTAGGGATCGAGATAGAACACGCTTAAGGTAAGAGGGACTAATTGGGAAAATATTCCTAGCCCTTATGCGCGTCTATGGGTCAAGGATCCAATTTAAAACCCAACAAAATTAATGGTGAAATTTGTAAAAAAAGGAAAAATAACAAAATGGGCTCGATTGAATGGCGCTGCAATGGGGAGGGATTTGTCGCACAAATATCCCTTTGAAGGGATATGCTCAGTCCCCTTGACCCAAACGACGCCATTTCATTGAAGGCATAAAAGGCCAACGTTTTCTGAAAAGAAACATTTTTAAACCCTAAAAAAATTAGAAGCAGCAGCCTCCCAAACCATTTCTTCTTCTCATCTCCTCCCTCTCCTCTCTCGTGCGACGATTGGGCTTTATTTTCGCCGCCCATCGCACCACCACCACATACGGTGGCCGACGGTGCGGGAAGTGGGTCTTTAGCCCCTGTTTCGAGCCCCATTTGAAGGCCAACCCTTTGGGTTCCAAAAAGCCGAAAGAAAAAAAAAAGAAAAACACCATTTTCGCCTTCGATATAGCTTCGACGACGGAGAGGAGACTCCGACGACGAGATCCCGGGGTTCAGGTAAGTTCCTTTTCTCCTTTTTGTTATTGTTTGTAAAGGTTTTGAAATAAATAAATAAAATAAAATAAAAACAACAATAAATAACAATAGAAATTAAAAATAAAATGAACCTTGAAAGTTTCTGTTCTTGCTTTTAATTTCTCAATATTCGTTTTATTTTAGTTCCGAAAATCCCTCCCCTTTGTTACAAGTGTTTTGGTCTCTTTATAGCCGAGATTGAAAAGATAAAATATACAACGTTTTTTTCTATTGTTTCTTGCTCTGCTTTCTTGTTTTTCTTTGCTCTGTCATCTTGTTCTTTTGCAGGTATCTTCGAAAGGTCAACGAGGTGAAGGAAAGGCAATTTTTCCATTTCTATGCAAGGCGCAGAGGGCACGTCAGGGGCCTCGAGACGAGGCGTTTCGGTAAGAGGCACGGGCACAGCGCTCGAGGAGGCAGCGACGCTAGGGTTTCAAAAACCCTAACATTTTCTGAAATGTTTTTGTTTGGATACGGGCTATTAGTATTTTGGGCCTGTTTGTTTTGGGCCTTGTAATTTAGGCTAAGGGTTGTAATTTGTTTTTTTGGCTTATTGTTTTAATCTTCTGGAGGGCTGGGAAAAAATGGCCCATTACAGCTGCCCCTCTTTGCTCATTGTCGTGTAACGAGAATGGAGCAAAGACTTTAAAAGGGCCAATTTTGCCTGGACCTGCCGAGTCTTGACTTCTTTTGGCGTTTCTTTTTCTTTAAGTAGCTTCATTTCACTCCACCATGTCTTCAGGGGTTTAGGAAGTGTTACTTCAATCCACTCTAATGTAATTTCAGGGAAAAGAGATTCGTAGTTTCAATCTTCTCTACTGAAACTTCAAGGAAATGAGATTTATTATCTTCAGTTCGCTCCACTGCATCTTCAGGAATATAAGACTTGCATCTTCAACCTGCTCCACTGTAAACTCAGGGAGATAAGATTTGATGTCTTCGATCTGCTCCTACTACTTCAAGAATGCCAGATCTGCTATCTTGAATCTGATCCACTGCAAACTCAGGGAGACAAGATCAGATGTCTTCGATCTACTCCTGCAACTTCAGGATTGCCAGATCTTCTACCTTCAATCTGCTTTTGTAACTTCAGGATTGCCAGATTTGCTATCTTCAATCTGCTCTTGCAACTTTAGGAATGCCAGATTTGCATCTTCGATCCGCGTCACTGCACTCTCAGGAAGGCAAGATCTGATGTCTTTGATCTGCTCTAGCAACTTCAGGATTGCTAAATCTGCTATCTTCAATCTGCTCCTACAACTTCAGGAATGCCAGATTTGCATCTTCGATCCACTTCACTGCACTCTCAGGAAGGCAAGATCTGATGTCTTCGATCTGCTCCTACAACTTCAGGAATGCCAGATCTGCTATCTTCGATCTGCTCCACTACAAACTCAGGGAGACAAGATCTGATGTCTTCGATCTGCTCCTGCAACTTCAGGAATGCCAGATCTACTATCTTCAATCTGCTCCACTGCAAACTCAGGGAGACAAGATCTGATGTCTTCGATCTGCTCCTACAACTTCAGGAATGCCAGATCTACTATCTTCGATCTGCTCCTGCAACTTTAGGAATGCCAGACCTGCTATCTTCGATCTACTCCTGCAACTTCAGGAATGCCAGATCTGCTATCTTCGATCTGCTCCACTGCAAACTCAGGGATGCCAGATTGGTATCTTCGATCTGCTTTACTGCACTCTCAGGAAGGCAAGATCTGTTGTCTTCAATCTGCTACTGCAACTTCAGGAATGCCAGATCGGTATCTTCGATTCTCTTCACTGCACTCTCAAGAAGGCAAGATCTACTATCTTTAATCTGCTCCACTGCAAACTTAGGGATGCTAGATTGGTATCTTCGATCCGCCTCACTGTATTCTTAGGAAGGCAAGATCTACTATCTTCAATCTGCTCCACTGCAAACTTAGGGATGCCAGACTGGTATCTTTAATCCGCTTCACTGCACTCTCAGGAAGGCAAGATTTGCTATCTTTAATCTGCTACTGCAACTTCAGGATTGCCAGATTTGTTATCTTCAATCTGCTCCTACAACTTCAGGAATGCCAGATTTGATATTTTCGATCTGCTCCTACAACTTCAGGATTGCCAGATTTGCTATCTTCAATCTACTCCTGTAACTTCAGGATTGCCAGACTTGCTATCTTCAATCTGCTCCTGCAACTTCAGGAATGTCAGATTTGCATCTTCGATCTGCTTCACTACACTCTTAGGAAGGCAAGATCTGCTATCTTCAATCTGCTCCACTGCAAACTCAGGGATGCTAGACTGATGGTTTAAATCTGTTCCACTGCTGTTTAGGGAGACCAGATTTACCATTCGATCTTGGTCCACTACTGCTTAGGGTGACAAGATCTACAATCTTCGACCTATTCCACTGCTGGTCAGGGAAATAGGGTTGGTGGCTTAAATCTCCTCCCCACAACTTAGGGAGACCAGATCTGTCATTCAATCTTAGTTCCCTACTGCTTAGGGTGACAAGATCTACAATCTTCGACCTATTCCACTATTGGTCAGGGAAATATGGTTGGTGGCTTAAATCTGTTCCCTACTGCTTAGGGAGACCAGATCTGTCGTTCGATCTTAGTTCCCTACTGCTTAGGGTGACAAGATCTACAATATTCGACCTATTCCACTGCTGGTCAGGGAGATAGGGCTGGTGGCTTAAATCTGTTCTCTACGGCTTAGGGAGACCAGATCTGCCATTTGATCTTAGTTCCCTACTGCTTAGGGTGACAAAATCTACAATCTTCGACCTATTCCATTGCTGGTCAGAGAGATAGGGCTGGTGGCTTAAATCTGTTCCACTACTGTTTAGGGAGACTAAATTTGCCATTCGATCTTGGTTCCCTACTGTTTAGGGTGACAAGATCTACAATTTTCGACCTATTCCACTGCTGGTCAAGGAGATAGGGTTGTTATCTTCGATCCGCTTCGCTTAGGAAGGTAAGATCTAATGTCTTCGATCTGCTCCTGTAACTTCAGGATTGCCAAATCTGCTGTCTTCGGTCCGCTTCACTCAAGAAGGCAAGATCTTCGAATTCACCAATGTTGCGAGATCGCCCTCTAGGGAACCTGTCCTGTAAAATCGATTTTATGTGTTTATACTTATGCAAAATGGTTAGGATGCAATGATCAGAATGAATCTAATGCTCCTAACTAAATGTATTATGGACGACATTTGCATGAATACAGAATGTCATGAGAATGATTTCTTACAATGATTAGGATACAATGATCGAAATGAATCAAATGCTCCTAGCTAAATGTGTTTTTTATGAATGCAGAATTTCATGAGAATGATCCTTTTTAAATGCTTAGGGTTGTCACCGCTCATTGTTTATCAGGGCTATATCACTGATGTCTTATGCTGCGATCTTGTTCGGCTAGTATTCTTGACAGAAAACCCGAGGAAACAATTATATCTTGCTCAACAGATTTGCTCCACTGTAACTTTAGGGTTATTCTTATCGCGACTTAAGGGTATAGAATCTGAACCTTTTCCCATCCATCCCACCGCAGTTTCAAAATGTTGGATTTGTTTCTTCTTCAATCCATCCAATTGCTATTCAAAGGTATCTGCTGATCACTTCCCGGGAGACCTAACCAAATGTGTATGCATGATATTTGCATGGATGCAGAATATCATTTTTTGATAAAGATTCCCCTTTTACGCTTGGGTTAACATTGCCCATTTTCCGTCAAGATTGTATCACCAATCATTTTTAACAGAAAATCCAAGGATATAGCCTCAATTTAGACTCTTCTTTAAACTTGATGGGTTTTAAACAATAGTCCTATTTCAAGTTTTTGTATTATTTAGAAGTTTCCAGAGTAATATGCAAAACTCATTTTATGAAAATGTTATTAGTCCACTAATCGTTATTTCAATGCAAAATGCTTGAAAAAATCATAATGATGGATGAAAAGGAAATTTATTGAGAGCAAAGCTCGAAATGAATAAATTAATCAAGATATCAAATTTTAAAAAAGCACAAATTGAGAATGAATTAATCAATATAAGAAATAAAATTTACTGGGAGCGTATCTTGAAGAGAATAAAGTAATCAAATATAGCAAATTCAATCTGGGTAAGATGAAAACTAGGTGCCCCCAGATATCGCAGTATGAACTTCTCTGTTCAAACTTCTTGAGGACCGTTTTAAACTCAATATGTGCTTAGGGGATTCGGAGCACTTTGTCGATGCCCCAAGATGTAGCATACTTCTTCATTTGTTAATAGCGAGATTGCTGAATGCCCCACTTTTGATCAAAATTTGAGTCGCCCCTTTCGGGTTTTCAACTCAAATCCCCTTTGGTCTTAAAGCGCCCTTTGCGGGTTTTTGCCTTGGCCTCTCCTTTTCCTTTTTCTTTCTTTTTCTTTACATATTCTTTTTCTCTTTTTTCTTTTTATCTTCTTCTTTCTTCCTTTTTTTTTACTGAAATTTTTTTTGATTTGAACTCATAGGATTAGGCAAGTCCTTATTATCCCTCTCGGTCAAAATCATCGCTTTTCCAAAGAAGGCCTTATTTACCCCATAAGTTTCTCCCGGTTTGGCGTCTACCTTCCTCAGAAGTCTTTTTGTATGGGAAGGATCATTTTCAAAACTAGGTTTCCTTCATGGAATTCTCTAGGGCGAACCTTCTTGTTATAGGTCCACATCATTTGCTTTCAGTACAATTGACCATGAGGATATCCCTTCCTCTTTTCTTCGATCAAGTTCAGCTAATCATATTGGGATTGAATCCATTCTACCTTTTCCAATTTCAGTTCTGACAAGACTCGAAAAAAAAATGTTGACTTTAATAGACAAAATACTTTCATTCCATAAATTAAGGCATTGCCCCGACGAAGTTCTTGGCCAATGTTTGATAAGCATAGAGGGTAAATGTAACTTCTTTATGCCAATCTTTACAAGTCTAGGTCATCTTTCTAATGATCATTATTTTGTTGCCTTTTTTTTTTTGCTACACTGTGACGTGGCACCTGATCTTTGAACAGACCGCAAACTTTTGACATTGTGCGGTTAAATGTGATATTTTTGACATTTTTTCGTTGTCGGCATTCTTTCTTTCTTTTTTTTGTTCTAATGACTATTGACTTTGTAATATTGGCCTACGAAGCTACTTCCACCCTCTTAGCAAAACAATTAATGCCTGCTATAAGCTTCCGACGAGATCATCCCAATAGACTCCATGCCTCACATAGATAAGGTCTACGAAGAAATGAAGGAGGTAAATGAATCTTTTCTTCATAAATTTGGCACTTATGACATTTCTCGGTATGACTGATGCAATCCCTTTCCATGGTAGACCACCAGTACCCGAACCTCATGACTTACTTGGCCATTATAAATGTGTTCCGCTTCTAAGATTTCCTTAGCCTTAACAGCATCCACATGTCTTGGCAGCCAGAGCATATCCTGATACGATTATGCGAAAACAACTTTGATCTCAATGACGTCTCGCTTTGTCTTTGTGGAGATACGGGCTTCGATCTTCACCTCTCTCCCTTCTTCTAGGCTCACAATGACGTTTTATAATGTAGGATCTACCATCCTTAACAAATCAAGAAATAGGTTACAATCTCCGTCGTCTCCAAAGTCCTGAGATCCCTCTAGACACATATCTTACTCAAAAGTAGATTCTAAGTCAATAGCAACGTCGCTCATGTCATTGATATCTAGGGACCTGTTGTAGGTACGAACGAATATTCAATGAATAAATGAATATAAGAATAATTATTTATGCGGTATGAACATGAATGAAATAAAGGAATAAAAGAATATTTGCTCAATGTGAGACAAAAATGCATTTTTTATTGAAATAAAGATTTAGGACATAAGCCTATTTCACAAAAGATTCTTATTGCTCCTAGGCTTAGAGCAATAAGCGTGTTTTGGACATTACTCCGAATTAGTTCTAAAAATACAGGGATCTTTTCCACAGTCCTATTGCTCAAAACACTCCTAAGTATGTAAGGGCAGACGCTTGAAAAATTCTATTCCCCGGTTCTCTCTTTGGATACGTCATTAATGTTCAGATTTCCCAATATCAGGTTTTGCACTAAAGCCCTGAACTTGATGTACTCTTGATCTCATGTCGCTATCCATCGTGGCCCTCACAATATTTACCCATTTAACAAAAAGGTTGGGTAACGAATCTTCTGCACCAGAGGGATTATCGAATTTTACAATATCTATCTTGATGAGTCTTTCGATTATCTTTTTGAAAGCGGCGCAGTTCTCGATCGAATGCCCTGTGATTCCTGCATGGTATTTGCATTGGGCGTTCACATCGTACCATTTAGGGCATGGAGGCTATATTGGTTCCACGTAAAAAGGGATACAACTTGTATTTTAAACAAAATTTGGTACAACTCCTTATACGTGATTGGGATGGGTGCGAACTAGGGTTTTTCTGAGTTCGGTTTTGGATCGAGTTCTTGTCTTGGGGAGACCTGACGGTTGGTAGTTACAGTCATTGGCTGGCTTACTGTGATCAGCTCTGAATAGCCCTTGTTATACCTTCTTGTACCATTCGCTTTATTTTCCTTTTTCTTTGGGGCTTTAAAAGTCCACTCTCCTTTTTCTTTTGTTTCTGTCAATACAACCGGTTTGGCTCCATCATCCTTCGGGTTAAAACCTGAGCTCATCGAGAAGTTCAACAGTGCCGAGGTATTAATCTGACATTGGGGTTTGATAATGACAGGTGCCCCTTGCGGAGGCACGTCTGGTTGGGCCGAGATATTTATTGGAGAATAAACGATGTCTTCATCATCATCCACACTGTCGACCACTGGGTTACCCCTTTTTTTAAACCTTCTAGCTAGTAACTGGGTTAATTGGCTCATCACATTCATTTGTTCTCACATATCCTGTTGGATTTCAACCAATTGCTCCTGCATCCGTATTTGCCTTTGCTCTAATCTCTCCAACCTTTGTTCCATGTCTTCTAGGTTAACTGAAATAATTTCACCTCATTAAGGTCTTTCTACCAATTTTAATGCATGTGATATGATATAATGCAAATGCATGAAATGCAATGCAAATGCTTGGAATGAATGCAAAAAGAAAGAGAGGTGTTGATTCTGAATTCAATTCCAATAGAAGAACTTTTCTAGAAAACAAATTTCTTTACATAAAACAGATTACATATACGGCCATGCCCTAATGCTCGAAGCCTTAACTTTCATAGAAGCCAGGTTAACTCCTAACCTTAATCTAATTCTAATTCACTTCAAACTTAGCACGTCAGCTTGAACTGCTATGGTTTACCAATGATTCGTCATCTCTTGTATTTGAGCCACTAATTCTTTCAATGGAGAGTAATTCTCAGAGAATATTTGATAAGAAACCCTTTTTACTCTCCAAAAGCGGCTATAGAACCACGCCAACAAGAGTTCCGCACATCCAAATGAATCTTGCTTCACCTGCTCCTCGGCATGTATTCAAAGATCAGAATATTTCAGTCAGAATTACAAGGACGGGCATGACCTTCTTGTCAAGTCTATCGAACAAGTTTGAAATTGCCTTATCCACGTGCCCCAGTGCTTTAGGGAAAACATCCAGTTTGTAAATGCTCAAAGCGAAGACATTGACCCCTTTTTTCATATCTGGGTGTGCTAAAATTGAATCTCACGAATTCTTTAATAGATGCCTTCACTAGCTCCTTTTTGATTGATCTGGACTGCGACCCATTGCTTACTCATTCCCGCGATGCTTGTTAGCTCTTTTAATAAATTTGAACATGACGACTCTCGAATAATCTTTACTGGCTTGAATCCTCGGGCAATGAAGCAAAGTCTTGTTTTCCTTCGTGGACTATCAGTCTTCTTTTGTTGTGTTTACTTGGACCCTATTTAGACAACCGTATTATAATCCACTTTATCAAGAAACTCATTTCCTTATGACAAATTCCTCTATTTAGCAATCAAATATGAATCAACACCTCCTTTCTGAGATGCTGCAATGCAATGCAATGCAATGAAAACAAAAGAAACACGTTAGCACATGAGAAATAAACAAAATAGAGTACCTATCTAGGTGACCACTAGGAGTTTGGGATGGTTCTACCTAAGGCGGGCTCTTAAGGCTCACTATATGGGGTTCGGTTCTAAAGCAGGGTACCTGAACCAGTAGATTCCTCAATCCTCACCCATTATAGGCTCATACGGACTAAGTTCGGTTCAGGGGAATACATTTCCCTATGGCCATGCTGATATGAAAATCTCACGAAACACATAGGTACAAATGTATCCCGGAAGCAATCCACTAGCCCATGCGGAGGTGAAAACCTCACGAAGGCGTAGTTTGTTACTCCCACTTAAGGGTGCGACCACAACAGTCATGCAATGCAATGTGCTCAAGAAAATAACAATCATATGCAATGACACAAATGAATGCAACAAAAGGATCGTAATTTTCAAATCAAATTTTCAAATCGAATTTTCAAATTTTCGACAAAGGACAGAAAATAATCAATTTACGGCCTGACTCTCTTTTTCTCCCCAGTGGAGTCGCCAAGCTGTCGTAACCATTTTTTTGTAAAACGGGTTGACTTGGTTTTAAAAAAACGAAAATAAAATAGAGAGTCGCCACCGATCTTAATTTGGTGTAGTCGGATCACCTTTTTTTTTAATAAAACGTTTTGGTTTACTAAAATAATGCTTTTGGTCTACGAAATTTGAGAAAACGGGTTCGGGAGTCGATTACGCACGAGGAAGGGTTAGCACCCTCGCAACGCCCAAAATTGGTACCTAATTGATTAATTAATGTCCTAATGCCAAAAATTTGAAAATATTTTAGAATACAATTCCTTTTTAAAAAATTTAAATAATTCGAATTGGATATTGAGATTCTCTTGTTTCGAAAGAATAAAATGCCACATCCAGCACGATAGGATACGACAATTTAAATCCTCGATACCAAAATCATCTCGTGATTTCCAAAACTCATGCATTGAAAATATCAAAAGGATATTCGATTATTTGGTCAAGCGAAAAAACCGAAACCCAGCACGTTAGGGCACGATTTCTCGGATTTCCAAACACAGAATATTACCTTCTTTGGAAAACATGGACAAAATTTTAAAAAGGATATTTGGTTATTTGGTCAAACGGAAAACCGAAACCCAGCACGATAGGGCACGATTCCTCGAATTTCCAAACACGAAATATTGCCTTATTTTGAAAAGTTTTTATTAAGCGATTATAGAATGGACTCAAAAATATATTTGTTTATCTTGTTAAAAGATAATCAATATCGGGCGAAAGTGGGGATTTGAATCATGATGCAATAACAAAACATAGTTACAAGTATGAATAGTGATACATGACAATAACATTATACGAATGAATAACTATAATACAAAAAATACGAAACAAGCGAAACAAAATACACACAATGGCAATAATCTCACAATATACATCATTCAAATATCAACATTAATAATCAAAGACAAATAAATTTAATGACATATATAACAATTTACAAAAAAGTATAAAGCAAGTTAAAATAAATCAAGTATAAAAACATACAATTTGAAATGATAATAAATTAGTTTAAAATAAATAATGTAAAAAGAAGATTTTAAAATTGATGATATACAATTTTTTTTTAGATGATATATAAAAACTTTAAACCGATAATATATATACATCTATGTAAAAGTATGAAATGATAATAAAGTACTTTAAAGTAATAAATATAGAACAATTTAAAATAATTAATATACAAAATAGTTTAAAATGAAATAAAAGAGGCTTAAAATAACGTATAACAATTTAAGATAACAAAAAGTCGAAAATAAATAATATGTAAGAAGAAATTTAAAATGTATAATGTACAAAATAATCTAAAATCAAATATACTTATCTAAAATGAAAACCTAATAGATAATGTATATGTAGAAATAATATAGAAAAATGCTTAATATGAGTAAAATATAATTTAAAATAAGATCTTTTAAAAAGAACAATTAAGCATATTTATATATATATATAGATTAACAATAAAATATATACATAGATAAATTTAAAATAAAATACATACATAAAATAATATGAAATTAATAATAAATACAATTGTAGTGATAATAATATCAAAAATAATAGTAAAAACAATGGTAATAATGTTAAAATTAATAGTAATAGTAATGAAAAGTAATAGTAATAAAAATAGAAATAATAATACTAGTAATATTAAAGTAATAATAATAATAATAATTAATGAAGATAAACAACATGTAAAGAGAAATTTAAAATAAATAGTATCTAGAACAATTTGAATAAATAATATCTAATATCAATTTAAAAAGAAAAATAATTATACGAATTAATAAGCAAATAATTAAATAAATAACTAGAGGACTGTATTGAAATAAGAACAAAATTCGGGGATAAAATTGCAAATAAATAAAAAGGGGTTACTAGGGATCAAGATAGAACACGCTTAAGGTAAGAGGGACTGATTGGGAAAGTATTCCCAGCCCTTATGCGCGTCTATGGGTCAAGGATCCAATTTAAAACCCAACAAAATTAATGGTGAAATCTATAAGAAAGGAAAAATAACAAAATGGGCCCGATTGAATGGCGCTGCAATGGGGAGGGATCTGTCGCGCAAATATCCCTTTGAAGGGATATGCTCAGTCCCCTTGACCCAAACGGCGCCATTTCATTGAGGGCATAAAAGGCCAACGTTTTCTGAAAAGAAACATTTTTAAACCCTAAAAAAAATTAGAAGCAGTAGCCTCCCAAACCATTTCTTCTTCTCATCTCCTCCCTCTCCTCTCTCGTGCGACGATTGGGCTTTATTTTCGCCACCCATCGCACCACCACCACATACGGTTGCCGACGGTGCACGAAGTGGGTCTTTAGCCCCTGTTTCGAGCCCCATTTGAAGGCCAACCCTTTGGGTTCCAAAAAGCCGAAAGAAAAAAAGAAAAACCCCCCTTTCGCCTTCGATCTGGCTTCGACGACGGAGAGGAGACTCCGACGACGAGATCCCGGGGTTCAGGTAAGTTCCTTTTCTCCTTTTTGTTATTGTTTGTAAAGGTTTTGAAATAAATAAATAAAATAAAATAAAAACAACAGTAAATAACAATAGAAAATAAAAATAAAATGAACCTTGAAAGTTTATGTTCTTGCTTTTAATTTCTCAACGTTCGTTTTTTTTTTAGTTCCGAAAATCCCTCCCTTTTGTTACAAGTGTTTCGGTCTCTTTATAGCCGAGATTGAAAAGATAAAATATAAAACGTTTTTTTTCTATTGTTTCTTGCTCTGCTTTCTTGTTTTTCTTTGCTCTGTCGTCTTGTTCTTTTGCAGGTATCTTCGAAAGGTCAACGAGGCGAAGGAAAGGCAATTTTTCCATTTTTGTGCAAGGCGTAGAGAGCGCGTCAGGGGCCTCGGTACGAGACGTTTCGGGAAGAGGCACGGGCACAGAGCTCGAGGAGGCAGCAGCGCTAGGGTTTCAAAAGCCCTAACATTTTCTGAAATATTTTTGTTTGGCTACGGGCTATTAGTATTTTGGGCCTGTTTGTTTTAGGCCTTGTAATTTGGGCTAAGGATTGTAATTTGTTTTTTTGGCTTATTGTTTTAATCTTCTGGAGGGCCAGGCAAAAATGGCCCATTACATTATTCTATCAAATTTAGACAATAATATCTATTGCTGATAGTAATAATTAATCTCTTTATTGTGGATATTTTTGTAATAGATAAAAATGTGAAATGTGTTTTTTCTTTCATCGACCTTTCTTCAGAACTGACATGGAATGAAAATGGAAAACAAAAGGATATGCAATTTAGTTGAATGAAAGGTGGGTAGCCATTGCAGGCAGTTTAGACGGATATCATCAGATAAAGTAAATTTGTTTGTATTATAGAATTGGGTCCAAATTAAAAAAGAAGGAATATAATAAATTGGATCCATTTTGAAGGCTTGAATGATTTGTGGGTTCATATACTTAAAAACGAAATTTTGGTTTGATAGAAGCTTAATTATTAACAAGCTCTCTTAATAAAGTCATATGAACTAGGGCTGGATATTCAAGATTGTTAGGTCTCATTATAAAGTTTTCTTTGAAATCTCTTATATAAGCATCCATTTCCATAACTGATCCCCAAAAATAAAAATTAAAACCAAATTGTATGCACCTGACAATGTCAATATCTGATCAAACAATTACTTTCTTGGTAAAATCTTTTCAACTTTCGATGGTGAATTTTGTCTGTGAAAATGTTTTTATTTTATTTTATTTTCTATTTTCATTTTTAAAAAAAAAATAGATTTTAGTAAAACTTGACATTGAGGATATTGATGCTTGTTTTTAAATTATATTTAAAAAATTAGACATTGAGGATGGGTGTGACAAAGACAATTTCAATGAAATCATAAGGAATAAACTACAAATTAAGAGATTGTTTATTCTGTGTTTACAATCAACTTCTCATATATTGAATCACATCTGTCAAAGGGAATCAAGCTCAAGATTGTCTGTCAACTTTTACAGAGATATGGTGACAATATATATTGCCCACCTCTGCCACGTGGGAACCTGTTTTTAGTTTTTCTTTTGATAAAAAAAAACACCCTGCCTTACCTGGATCCACTTAGCTTAAGTTGAAGATAAAATTATTATTGACTTCATTAAGTTTCAGTAATTTCTGTAGTGGAAAGAAAAATCTGGTTTCAGTCAAGACATGACAATGTATATTATTGTAAATGGAATTCTTTTTCAGATGAGGGCACGGAGTCTATGGTGGAACCCAATACTCATCCGTCATACTTGTAAAATATTCATGTTACTTAGGGAGATTCACAAGCCTCTCAAGGCTGCTAAATTTTTTTTTTGAAATATGACCTTTTTTTTAAAATATATTGTTCTAAATACAATTTATTCTAAATAATAGTTATTCTAAATATAACTATTCCCAAAATGTTATTATTCTAACAAGAGTTGTTTTGAATTTTAACTAAGCCCTATTATGAACAAAGTTATTTTGAATATAACTATTTTCAAACAATAATTGTTTTAAACAACAATTATTCTAAATGAGAGTTATTGTTTTAACGGAGGTATTCTTGATAATACAATTTCCTCAAATATAATATTTTTTTTATCAATGTTTACCTACAATTTCAATATTTTTTTCAGCCTAGAAAACTTCCATTGACAACATGCAAACCTAGAAACCATCCCTTGTGTTGGATTGGGATCATTAGCTCATTACAATGATCAGTGTCTAGCTGCAAGTTCTTTTGGGATCTTGAAATTCGAGGTAAATGTGAATGATATGTCTTTGTTGACTTTTGGATTAACATGCCATGACGATGCAGGATGCATTCAGGATTGGGATATAGCACAATCAAAACAAAACAAAACGAAACCGAAGATCAACATGAAGGTCTGACAAGATAGCCTTCAACACGGAAGTAATTATGTTGTTTTGAACCTAAATCTGTTTTTGTCTTCAGTAGTTAGTTGTTGTAATTATCCGAGTTTGGAACAGATGAGTTAATAAAAGTAAACGAGGTAGATACTTATATATTAACCCTTAACTACTATAATAGGCCCATTTTATCTGGGCCAAAAACTAATAATCCAAACCTAAAATAAATAAAACCAAATAGAAACAAAAATAATTAAACAATTCAGTTTTTACAAAATATTAAGTCCAAACCCAAACTAAACTTAATTACCCTAGCTCAAATGACCCAAACCCAATACAACCCAAAATCTTAAAAAGTTTTAAGAAACAAAAAAGAAAAAAGAACCCTAGTGTGCCGCCACTGCCGCCACTCCTCCACACGCGCGCCACCACCGTCGGCCTCCGTACCTCCACGTCAGCACTTCCTTACCTGTAAGGACAAAAACACAACAGCACAGAAAAAACAGAGAGCAAAAATATTGTATTATTTTTTTCTTTTTTTCAATTTCGGCTATAAAGGCCACTACACAAACTTTGTAACATTGGACAGACGAAAAAAAATCAAAACAAAAAATTATTCAAGGTGATTTTTTCCTACTTGCATTTTCAATTTCTGTTTTTATTTCATTCTTATTTCATTTTTTTATTTTTTTCGACGTATAAAAACAAAAAGGAAAGGAAAAAGGAATTCACCGGAGTCATTCCACGTTCTCGTCGTCGGAGTCTCCTTCTTCGGTGTTGAAATCGATTATAGGAGAAGGTTGATATACCTTTTTTTCTTTGTTTTTTGGGTGATTTGAGGCCTGATTTGGGTTCGGGGGGGTCAAAATAGTAAAACGGTCTTTTTTTTGGTGTTTTCCGGCTTTTTATTATTTTACAATTAAGTTTCTTCGTATTTTTAATTTGTGCCCTATAATTTATTTCGGTTTTCGGTTTAGTCCCCCTTGCAACGGCGCGTTTTGGATGGGAGGAATAATTTCCCTTTCGGTCCCTCCTTGTTATTCACTCATGCAAATTAGTCTCTTTCTTTTTTTATTTTTTTTAGATTTGCCCCAAACTTTTGTTTTAAGTTCAATTTAGTCCCTTTTTTTTATTTCTTTTGTTATTTTTGTTATTTTATTAATTAATTTTAATATTGTTATTATTACTATTACTACTACTACTATTATTATTACCATTATTACTATTATTATTATTATTATCGTTATTATTATTATTACTATTATTATTGTTATTATCAACATATTATTATTCTTATCAATGTATTACTATTACTATTTTACTATTATTATTAACATATTATTATTACTATTATTATTATTTTCACTATTTTTACCTTAATTTTATATTTGTTTATACTGATTTATTTAATTTTCATTCTTTTCTTTTCCAAGTATTTAAACTTAACTTTGTGTATATGCATTTTATATATTTACTTATTACCATTTGGTTTCATTTATTTGTATTTTTTATTTTATTCCTTTTTATTTTATTTTTATTAATATTAATATTTTATTTTTACTTAATTAATGTTAGGTTTAATTAGCTAATGCCATTACTTATTTTACTTATATTATCGTGTCATGCATCATCATTTTATTATTATTGCAATCACACCGCGAACTGTTTTAACTTTTCATCCTATCACGTCCCGAATAAAATCCTCGACATTTCAAATGTTATATTCCTTTTCACATAATCGCATGAAAAAGAATTTCTTGAAAGTAAGCATTGTTTCGTATTTGGAAATTCGAAAGGTCGTTCCCTAATTTACGGGGTTTCGATTTCTCGACACATCCAAATACCCGAACGTTTTTAAGTTTTTATTTATTTTCATATTCTCGGGAATCAAGAAAAGATCGTGTTCTAACTTACGGAATATGATTTCTTCCAAAAACCGAGATAACCGAATATCTTTCAAAATAATTTTTTGGTGTTTATTCTCGTTTCAGGAACTTAAGACATTGTGTCCTAACTTACGGAACGTAATCCTTTTTCCCGATTAACGTGAAATACGCCCTTTTCTATAAAAAAAGTTTTCAATTAAACAATGTTTTAACAAAGGATCATATTTTTAAAATTTGTTCAATTTTTTTATTTTCGACATTAAGTAATCAACTAGGTACCAATTTTGGGCGTATTGAGGGTGTTAATCCTTCCTCGTGCGTAACCGACTCCAGAACCAATTTTCTGGATTTTATAGACCAAAAATTATCGTTTTAGTAAATTTAAAATTTTATTAAAATGATTAAATTATGAGGTTATCCGATCACACCTAAATAAAAAGGATTGGTGGCGACTCCATTTTCATTTTTAAATAAAAAGTCGACCCCATTTCAAAAAAAAAAGATGGTTTCTCGACAGCTTGGCGATTCCGCTGGGGACGCAAAATAAGAGAGTCAAGCCACAAGTTGGTTTTTTTTTTGTCTTTTTGTCGAAAAATCAAAAATCTATTTTAAATTTACAATTGCTCCATTTTATCCGTCCTTTTCGTGGTTTTCATCATAATATGTTTGCTTTGTTGGTTTAAATCTATTAATGTGTCTCAGCATTTTTGCATTACATAAGTCGGTCGATTTTACCTTTTTTAAGTGGGAGCGAGAAGCTATTCCTTCGTGAGGTCTTCACCTCTGTATATGATAGTGGGTCGCTTTCGGGATACATCCGTACCTATGTCTTTGTGAGATTTTCATCTCCATATAGACATAGGGAAATGTATTCCCCTGAACTAAACTCGGTCCATATGAGCCTATAATGGGTGAGGATCGAGGAATCTGTCGATTCAGGTACCTTTACTATAGAAACAAACCCCATATAGCGAGCCTTAAGAGCCCACCTTAAGTAGAGCCGCGCCAAACCCTAGTGGTCACTCGAGTAGGTGCTTTACTTATTGTTCTTTGCTTACTTTAAATGGTGTATGATGTATTGACTTGCTTTGTTTTTGTTTTGATTGTAATTGCATGACATTTTCAAAAAAGGTGTTGATTCACATTCGGTTCTTAAATAGATAACTTATCATGGAAAAGGGCTTTCTTTATAAAATGGTGGATAATGCGACCGTCCGGATTTGGGCCTAGATAGCACAACAAGAAAAGGGTGATAGTCTGACCGAGGAATACGTATAAGAGTTTTGGGATTTCACCCGCGTCAGCGTGACTCAGAATAATCTTCAAAAATTAAAGGAGATATGGGATCAGTGGAATGATGAGATCAAGCAGCTGTTTTTCTGTAACTATGGAGATTTGCCCTATCTGCTCGACGTGAAGCTGGACAAGCACTTATTTCGAGCCTTCGCCCAATTCTGGAATCTTGCCTACAATTGCTTCACTTTTGGGAAGGTTGATTTGGTACCTACCGTGGAGGAGTGTATGGCCTTACTTTGTTGCCCGAAGATTCAAACCGACAAAACATATTCAAAAGCCGCTAATGTCCCGACCTTTTTAAAGAAATTGATGAGCATCATAAGGATGAGTGAGCAGTGGGTCGCAGTCCAGATTAAGCAAAAAGGAGATAGTAAGTGTATCCCTTGGAAAAACTTGAGGGATCTGATTCTAGCGCATCTGGATATGAAGAAAAAGGTTGATGTGTTCGCTTTGAGTATTTACGGTTTGGTTGTCTTCACCAATGCATTAGGGCACGTAGATGAGGTAGTCTCGGATCTCTTTGATCGACTTGACAAAAGGGTCACACCAGTTTCTGCGATTTTGGCTTAAACTTTCAGATCCTTGAATGCGTGTCAGAGAGTGGGAGAGGGCAGATTTATAGGGTGTGCGCAACTTTTGTTAGCATGGTTCCACGGCCATTTTTGGAAAGTGGAAAAGGTCTCATATCGGATCTTCTCCTAAAGCTATTGTCCCCTGAAAGAGATAGTGGCTACGCCGAGACGGGATGATATTACGGAGAAAAAGTAGATAATGATTCTCCAATCTGCAAGAAGAAGACATCGAGTGGAGAGCCCCTTGGATTGTCCCCAACGAGATCTTGTTTTGATGTGGAGATTTTGATTGGGTTCCCCTGCTTGGGATATGGGGAGCTGTCGGGTATGCTCCCCTACTCGTGTTAAGATAATATAGGTCAATACAGTTCACGCCAGCAACACAAGGGTTAGTTCAGTGCGAGTTCGTATACAAGGGAGATAACTACAAAAAGAAAATTCGTGAGATATCAAATGCCTGGAACCAAACTCGTAGAATGAAAAGGTTTACTACTAATCCAATGACTACCCCTGAGTATGACCGGTGGTGGGGTCAAAGAATCAATGACAACATCCCTACGTCAAATTAAGAAAACTCTCGATCAATAGAAGAACACTTACAGGTGGTCCCGTCTGAACTAGAGATCATCAAACAGGATTTTGAGAAGAAAAGTTCAGAACTAGGAAAAAGGATCGAGCAATTGGAGGAAGAAAAAATGCAGCTGGGGTTAGATGTCGATGTCTAGAAACTAGAAGCCCAGAAACTAAGGAAGGGAAAGAATAAGGCCGATGAGGATTTGGACAGTTTAAAGACGGATTACACGAAGCTGCGTATATCAATAAGAACCGCTGGTTTGGGTAAAACGTCTAGGCAATGGTAACAAGAAATCCAAGAAGAAAAGACTAGAGCTGATCAGTGGGAGAAGAAGTTCCATGATACTCGAATACGGGAGGATGCTTTAAAAAAGAGCTTGTTGGAGAGCCAAAATGAAAAAGAAAAGTTAAGAGAACGGGTGGCAGAGTTAGAAAAGTCACTACATCAGCATCGTATTTGCATCTCTGTAATCGAATTAAGGGCCAACCTAAGTAAGATTAAGAAACTAAAAGGGAGGATAGAAGAACTTGAAACCGCGCTGCAAAACTGTGAACTCCGGATTGAATTGCTGGAAGCAAATGATGAGCGGTGGAAAGAGTAACTTCATCGATCTCAAAACCAGGTATGGGATAGGGATTACTTCATGGGTGAAGCTTTGGCTCAAGTGCGAGAGGTGGTTAATCATTTACAAACCTTGGCAGTCCAGGCTGATGTACTAAGTTTGAAGTATAAGTCAGAGTCAGATCGAGGCCAAGAGTTAGCTTGGCTTCTTAAGCAAGTTAAGACTTTAAGCATGAGGGCAAAACCATATACGCAATCTATTTTATATAAAGAAATTTGTTTTCTAGAAAGGTTATTCTAATGAAATTGAATCAGAATCAATGCCTTTTTCTTTTGCATTCATTGCATTCACGTATTATAATTGCATTGCGTTGCATCGTGTGCACTAAAACTCACAAAGAGACTCTAAAATCGTGGCAGTTACCCTAGAACATCATTATAGTACCCGAAGAAAGACTAAAGTCATGGACCAAAGGTTAGAAAGATTGGAGCAAATACAAATACAGATGCAAGAACAGTTGGCCAGAATCCAACAGTATATGAATGATCAAATGCTACAATCCCAGAGAAACATGATGAGCCAATTAATGAAGTTGATGGCTGGGGGGCTTGAAAAAGGAAAGAGCCCTATGATCAATACCGGAGATGACAATGAGGACCCTACTTATCCTCCAGGCTTCACCCCAACGAACACCCAAGCACAACAACAAAGGGTGTTTGTCAACATTAGACCGGTACTTCGGCACCGATAAACTTCCCGACGGGTTCAGGCTCTAACCCCGGAGACAATCCAGCAAATCTCGTTGTCCCCGACCTTGATGATATAGTGAAAATGGGAAAAATGAGGGTGGAGATCCCAAAGCAACTAGAAGACAGATGCAAATGGCTAGAGGAGAAATTCAAGGTGTTGGAATGCGCTGATTACCATTGTGGAATTGATGCTAAGGAATTGAGCCTGGTCCCAAATCTAGTGCTCCCTTCAAAGTTCAAAATGCTGGAATTTGAAAAATATAATGGGACCAGCTGCCCTGAGGCTCATATTACAATCATCTGTCGGAGGATAACCGGATATGTCGGTAATGATCAGTTATTGATTCATTGTTTCCAAGACAGCTTGACTAGGGCTGCAGCAAATAGTATAATTAGCTAAATCGTACCCAAATTAGTTCGTAGAAGGACCTGGCACAGGCCTTTATGAAGCAATATGGCAACGTGACAAATATGGCACCTGACAGAACCACACTACAGAATATGGAAAAAAAGCCAAGATAACCAAATATCTTTAAAAATAATTTTTTGGTGTTTATTCTCGTTTCGAGAACTTAAGACGTTGTATCCTAACTTACATAATGTAATCTTTTTTCCCGATTAATGTGAAATACGTCATTTTCTGTAAAAAAAAGTTTTCAATTAAGCAATATTTTAATAAAGGATCGTATTTTTTAAATCTCTTCAAATTTTAAATTTTTGACATTAAGACATTAAGTAATCAACTAGGTACCAATTTTGGGTGTATCGAGGGTGCTAATCCTTCCTCGTGCGTAACGACTCCTAAACCCATTTTCTGGATTTTGTAGACCAAAAATTATCATTTTAATAAATTTAAAATTTTATTAAAATGATTAAATTATGAGGTGATCCTATCACACCTAAATAAAAAGGACTGGTGGCAACTCTATTTTCATTTTTAAATTCAACCCCGTTTCAAAAAAAAAAAAAAGATGATTTCGATAGCTTGACGACTTCGCTGGGGACGCAAAACAAGTTGATTAATTTTTGTCTTTTTGTCGAAAAATCAAAAATCTATTTTAAATTTGCGATTGTTCCATTTTATCCGTCCTTTTCGTGGTTTTCATCATAATATGTTTGCTTTGCTGGTTTAAATCTATTAATGTGTCTCAGCATTTTTGCATTACATAAGTCGGTCGATTTTACCTCTCTTAAGTGGGAGCGAGAAGCTATTCCTTCATGAGGTTTTCACTTCCGTATATGATAGTGGATCGCTTTCGAGATACATCCGTACCTATATCTTCGTGAGATTTTCATCTCTGTATAGTCATAGGGAAATGTATTCCCTTGAACTGAACTCAGCCCGTATGAGCCTATAATGGGTGAGGATCGAGGAATCTACCGGTTCAGGTACCTTTACTCTAGAAACAAACCCTATATAGCGAGCCTTAAGAGCCCATCTTAAGTAGAGCCATGCCAAACCCTAGTGGTCACTCGAGTAGGTGCTTTACTTATTGTTCTTTACTTACTTTAAACAGTGTATGAAGTACTAACTTGCTTTGTTTTTGTTTTGATTGTAATTGCATGGCATTTTTAAAAAATGTGTTGATTCACATTTAGTTCCTAAATAGATAACTTATCATGGAAAAGGGCTTTCTTGATAAAGTGGAGGATAATGCGGTCGTACGGATTTGGGCCGAGATAGCACAGAAAGAAAAAGGGTGATAGTGTGACCAAGGAATACGTATTAGAGTTGTGGGATTTCACCCGCGTCATCGTGACTCAGAATAATCTTCAAAAATTAAAGGAGATATGGGATCAGTGGAATGATGAGATCAAGCAGCTGTTTTTCTGTAACTATGGAGATTTGCCCTATCTGCTCGATGTGAAGGCGGACAAGCACTTATTTCGAGCCCTCGCCCAATTCTGGAATCCTGCCTACAGTTGCTTCACTTTTGGGAAGGTTGATTTGGTACCTACGGTGGAGGAGTATATGGTCTTACTTTGTTGTCTGAAGATTCAAGCCGACAAAACATATTTAAGATCCGCTAATGTCTCGACCTTTTTGAAGAAATTGATGAGCATCATAGGGATGAGTGAGCAGTGGGTCGCAACCCGGATCAAGTAAAAAGGAGATAGTAAGTGTATCCCTTGGAAAAACTTGAGGGATCTAATTCTAGCGCATCTGGATATGAAGAATGGAGTTGATGTGTTCGCTTTGAGTATCTATGGTTTGGTCCTTTTCCCCAAGGCATTAGGGCACGTAGATGAGGAAGTCTCGGATCTCTTTGTTTAACCTGACAAAAGGATCACACCAGTTGCTGCGATTTTGGCCGAAACCTTCAGATCCTTGATCGAGTGCCGGAGAGTGGGCGATGGCAGATTTATAGGGTGTGCGCAAATTTTGTTAGCATGGTTCCACGACCATTTTTGGAAAGTGGAAAAAGTCTCATATCGAATCTTCTCCGAAAGCTGTTCTACCGTGAAAGAGATAGTAGCTACGCCGAGACAGGATGATATTATGGAGGAAAAGTGGATGATGATTCTCCAAAGTCTGCAAGAAAAAGACATCGAGTGGAGAGCCCCTTGGATTCTCCCCGACGAGATCTTGTTTTGATGTGGAGATTTTTATTGTGTTCCCCTGCTTGGGATATGGGGAGCTGTCGGGTATGCTTCCCTACTCGTGTTAAGACAATACAGGTCAATACAGTTCATGCCAGTAACACAAGGGTTAGCTCAGTGCGAGTTCGTATCCAAGGGAGATAACTACAAAAAGAAAGTTTCTGAGGTATCAAATGCCTGGAACCAAACTCATAGAATGAAAAGGTTTACTGCTAATCCAATGAACACCCCTGAGTATGACCGGTGGTGGGGTCAGGGAATCAACAACATCCCTACGTCAAATCAAGAAAACACTTGATTAATAGAAGAACAATTGCAGGTGGTCCCGTCTGAACTAGAGATCATTAAACATGATTTTGAGAAGAAAAGTTCAGGACAGGGATAAAGGATCGAGCAATTGGAGGAAGAGAAAATGGATCTGGGGTTAGATGTCGATGTCCAGAAACTAGAAGCCGAGAAACTAAGGAAGGGAAAAAATAAGGCCGATGAAGATTTGGACAGTTTGAAGAAGGATTACCAGAAGCTGTGTATGTCAATAAGAATCGCTGGTTTGGGTAAAACGTCTGAGCAATGGTGACATGAAATCCAAGAAAAAAAGACTAGAGCTGATCAGTGGGAGAAGAAGTTCCATGATACTCGAATACGGGAGGACGCTTTAAAAAAGAGCTTGTTGGAGAGCCAAAAAGAAAAGGAGAAGTTAAGAGCTCGGGTGGTACAGTTAGAAAAGTCACTACATCAGCATCGTAGTCACAACTCCGTAACCGAATCAAGGGCCAGCCTAAGTAAGATTGAGGAACTAAGAGGGAGGATAGAAGAACTTGAAACCGTGCTGCAAAACTGTGAACTCCAGGTTGAACTGATGGAAGCAAATGATGAGCGGTGGAAAAAGCAACTTCATCGATCTCAAGACCAGGTATGGGATAGGGATTACGTCATGGGTGAAGCTTTGGCTCAAGTGCGAGAGATGGTTAACCATTTACAAACCTTGGCAGTCCAGGCTGATATACTGAGTTTGAAGTATGAGTCAGAGTCGGATCGAGGCCAATAGTTAGCTTGGCTTCTTAAGCAAGTTAAGACCTTAAGCATGAGGGAAAAACCATATATGTAATCTATTTTATGTAAAGAAATTTGTTTTCTAGAAAGGTTATTCTAATGAAATTAAATTAGAATCAATGCCTTTTTCTTTTGCATTCATTGCATTCACATATTAGAATTGCATTGCATTGCATCGTGTGCACTAAAACTCACAAAGAGACTCTAAAATCGTGGCAGTTACCCTAAAACATCATTACAGTACACGAAGAAAGACTAAAGTCATGGACCAAAGGTTAGAAAGATTGGAGCAAATACAAATACAGATGCAAGAACAGTTGGCCAGAATCCAACAGTATATGAAGGATCAAATGCTACAATCCCAGAGAAACATGATGAGCTAGTTAACGTAGTTGCTGCCTGAGGGGCCTGAAAAAGGAAAGAGCCCTATGATCAATACCGGAGACGACAATGAGGACCCTACTTATTCTTCAAGCTTCACCCTAAAGAACACCCAAGCACAACCGCAAAGGGTGTCCGTCAACATCAGACCCCAATATCAGACCGGTACTTCGGCATCGATAAACTTCCTGACGGGCTCAGGCTCTAACCCTGGAGACAATCTTGCAAATCCCGTTGTCCTCGACCTTGATGATATAGTGGAAATGGGAAAAACGAGAGTGGAGATCCCAAAGCAACTGGAAGACAGATGCAAATGGCTAGAAGAGAAATTCAAGGTGTTGGAATGCGCTGATTACTATTGTAGAATTGATGCTAAGAAATTGAGCCTGGTTCCGAATCTAGTAATCCCGTCAAAGTTCAAAATGCCAGAATTTGAAAAATATAATGGGACCAGCTGCCCTGAGGCTCATATTACAATGTTCTGTCTGAGGATAACCGGATATGTCAGTAATGATCAGTTATTGATTCATTATTTTCAAGACAGCTTGACTGGGGCTGCGGCCAAATGGTATAATCAGCTAAATCATACCCAATCAGTTCGTGGAAGGACCTAGCACAAGCCTGCATGAAACAATATGGCCACTTGACAGATATAGCACCTGACAGGCTCACACTATAGAATATGGAGAAAAAGCCGAATGAAAGTTTCAGGCAATATGCTCAAAAGTGGAGGGAAGTCACTACGCAAGTCCAACCGCCACTGTTAGAAAAGGAAACTACCATGCCCTTCATTAATACCCTGAAGGCACCTTTTATCAATGACATGCTGGGAAGTGCAACTAAGAGCTTTTCAGACATCGTGATGTCTAAAGAAATGATAGAAAATGCAATAAGGTACGGAAAAATAGAGGCCAGGGAAAGCACAAAGAGATCGGCCCCCCAAAAAAAGAGAAAATGAGGTAAATAATGTGAGCATGTATAACAGGGGTTACTCGAAACCAGTCACTGTGAACTAATCGATAACGGTAACCACTGGCCATCAAGGCCCACCAAGACAAGAGTCCAACACAAGGAAACTTCAGTTTACGCCTATTCTAATGACGTATAGGGAGTTGCACCAAAGTTTATTCGATGCACATGTTTTATCCCATTTCTGCCTAAAACCAATGCAACCCTCATACCTAAAATGGTACGACGCAAACGCCCAATGTGAATTCCATGCGGGAATCATGGGATACTCGATAGAAAACTGCACCGCTTTCAAAAAGTTATTAGAAAGGCTCATCAAAATGGGCATTGTAAAATTCGATAAGCCATCTAGTGTAGAAAATCCATTACCCAACCATGCTGATAAAGGGGTAAATTGTGATAGTCGAGAACGTAGGGAAGAAAATCAAGGTGAATATTGCAGAAGTGAAAACCCCGTTGAAAGAAGTTTGGAAGAATATGGTGGAAAGGGGGTTAATCACACAAGACTCGAGGAACAGGTCCCGAGAAGCAAAGAATTATTGTGAGTTCCATGATAAAGAATATCATGAGATTCAGAAATGCAATAAATTCAATGCCTTAGTACAGGGTCTAATGGATAACAAGGAGCTTGAGTTCTTTAAGTATACTGAAGGAGAAAAGGTGTGCGCCTCAGAGGGAGGGTCAACAGAGAAGGTCTATGAGGCCAACCACCCGGTGGTAATCATCTCATGACCAAGAATCCACAAAGCCGGAGTAAGATTTGCACCAAGAGTTGTAATCCAAAAATCCGTTGCTTTTCCTTATAAAGATAGCAAAAGGGCACCTTGGAACAATTATTGCAATGTGACAATCCCAGGAGAGGTAGGCCCTGTCAGCATGCCAGAGGAAGGTCAGGATGTGGATTTCTATACACGTAGAGGAAGAAGTTATGATGTCCCAAATACAAAAGCCGAACTCATAAAAGGGAAATCTTTGGCGATTGAACAAAAGAAAGAGAAGCCAGAACTACCTGTTAATGAGCCGGTAAATGAGAAAGAAGCTAAAGAATTCTTAAAATTCCTAAAACACAACGAGTAAAGTGTCGTGAAACAACTACACAAGCAGCTAGCTCGCATATCGGTACTAGCTTTACTCTTAAGCTCGGAGACACACTGTAACATGCTCATTAAGGTGTTAAACAAAACCTACGTCACTGATATATTTCTGTAAACAAACTAGACCGTCTTTTCAACAACATAAGCGCCGATAATTTTATGTTTTTTAATGACGATGAAATACTGTCGAGGGGCATGAGATCCACTAAAGCTCTGCACATCACCACCTGCTGCAAGGGGTATACATTACTGGGGGTATACATTACAGGTTGCCTGTGGACAGCTCTCACATGAAGACATGCCAAAATATAGTGAGAGCATTTGACGGCACCGAAAGGAAGGTAATAGGAAGGATTGAGATACCTCTCTTGATCGGTCCAAACATATACGAGGTAAACTTCTTAGTGATGGACATCAATCCTTCTTACAATTGCCTATTGGGAAGGCCTTGGATTCATTCGGCAGGGGCGGTACCATCATCACTGCACCAAAAGCTAAAATTGGTAACGGAAGGCCGATTAATAATGATAAACGTGAAAGAAAACATTATTGTATCTGTTACCAGTAATGCGCCATACATAGAGGTTGAGGGTGAAGCGATAGAATGTTCCTTTCGATCGTTGGAATTTGTGAACGCAACCTTCATTGTCGAGGGAAGCAAGATCCCAATGCCTAAAATATCCAAAGCCACGAGGATGTGCTTACAACTGACAATTGGAAAATGAGCACTACCTAGTAAGGGACTCGGGAAATACATCCATGGACGGGTCGAAGTACCAATCTTGGCTGACAAACGGGATCGCTTTGGCTTGGGGAATAAGTCAAACGCGAAGCAGATGAAGGAGTTGGGGAGAAAACAAGATCGAAGAAGAGCGCGATTAAGCGGGATAGAGGTCAAATGGGAACCAATGACCTTCCCCCATATATCTAGAACATTCGCGTTAGGAGGAATTATTCACCCTGAACGGAAGATGATAAGAAAAGAAATTGTTGAAGATATAATGGGAAAACTGAGCATCAACACCATATCTGAAGAGGGAATGGTGGAAGAAAACTTATCGGGCATCTGCCCTTATGAGCCTGGAAGTGTTCTGAACAACTGGACTGCGGAAGATATTCCTGTAGTTTTTCGAGCTAAATCAGAGTAATGTTCAAAACACGCTTGTTGCTTTAAGCCTAGAAGCAATAAGAATCCATTTGTGAAATAGGCTTATGTCCAACATCTTTATTTCAATAAAAAATACATTTTTTTGTATCTCTCTGAGTAAATATTATTTTATTCTTTCATTTCATTCATAATCACACCATAAAAATAGCTATTCTTATATTCATTTATTCTTTGGACATTCATTTGTGCCTACAACAGGTATCCAGATATCAACGACATGAGCGACGCTACTACTGACCCAGAATCTCCTTTTGAGCGAGACATGTGTCTAAAGGGATCTCAGGATTTTGAAGATGACAGAGGCTGTAACTTATCTACGGATTTGTTAAGGATGATAGAACAAGAAGAGAAACAGATCCCACCTCACAAAGTGACAGTAGAGATTGTGACATTAGAAGAAGGAAAAGAAGTGAAAATTATAACTTGTATAGCTGAAGAAAATAAACGAGACCTCATTGAGTTACTTCAAGAATTTAAACATGTCTTCGTATGGTCATACCAAGATATGCCCAGGTTAAGCATTGATATTGTGGTACACCACCTCCCAATAAAAGAAGAGTGCAAGCCAGTTCAGTAGAAGCTCTGAAGGATGAGGCACAATGTTGTACCATATGATGCAGTCGACTGCTTTGAATGGAAGGATGGCCAGATGACAAATTCTACTTTTCGAATTATACATAGTCCATGTGAATCAGAAGGCTGTGAAATGGAGTGCAATAGCAGATTTTCTAGCCAGTAAAGCTTTAGAAGATTATGAGCCTTTGAACTTTGATTTCCTTAATGAAGATCTAATGTATGTGGCAACTACTGAAGAAGACGCTCCAGAAAATCGTTCTTGGAAACTGAACTTTGACAGAGTATCAAATGCTATTGGTAACGGAATTGGGGCAGTTTTGATATCCCTAAATGGAGATTATTATCTGTTTACTTGCAAATATGATTTTGATTGCACAAATAATATGGCAGAGTATGAAACATGTATCATGGAAATCCATGGGGCCATAGAACGCAAAATCAAAGTGCTAGAGGTATATGGGGATTCTAAACTAGTAATCTATCAACTCAAAGGTGAATGGGAAACAATAGACCCCAAGTTGATCAATTATCGAAAGCTAGTGCTGGAATTAATTGAGGAGTTCGATAATATCACCTTCTGTTACCTCCCACGAGATGAAAACTAGATGGTTGATGCCTTGGCTACATTAGCTTCTATGATCAAAGTAAATAAATAAGAGGATGTGAAGCCTATCCAAATGAGTATTTACAAGGCTCCGACTCATTGCTACAACATCAACGAAGAGGAAGAAAAAGATGATCATCATTGGTATCACAACATACTACGAGATGTGAAGAATCGTGAATACCTAAATCAAGCAACTGAGAATGACAAAAGGACTTTGAGAAGACTGGCCAGTGACTACGTCTTAGACAGGGAGATCCTATACAAAAGAAGAAAGGATCAGTGTTATTAAAATGTGTGAATGCTGTTGAGGCTAAGAAAATCCTAGAAGAAGTCCATGAGGGTGTCTGCGGAACACACGCTAATGGTTTTACAATGACTAGGAAAATCATGAGATTCGGGTATTACTGGTCCACCATGGAAGGGGATTGCATCAATTATGCCAAGAAGTACCACAAGTGCCAAATTTATGGGGACAATATTCATGTGCCTCCTTCACTTCTTCATGTTATGACTTTTCCATGGTCTTTCTCTATGTGGGGTATGGACGTCATTTGGCCAATCTCGCCAAAAGCCTCTAACGGGCATCAATTTATCTTTGTGGTCATTGATTACTTCACCAAGTGGGTAGAGGCTGCTTCATATGCCAATGTCACCAAATCGGCAGTTAGCAAGTTCTTAAAGAAATAGATTATATGCTGGTATAGAATGCCAGAAATGATCATATTAGACAATGCATTGAACTTGAACAACAGCACGATAGCAGACGTCTGCAGTCAGTTTAAAATTAAACACCATAACTCCTCACCATATCGCCCAAAAATGAATGGTGCAGTTGAGGCAGCTCATAAGAATATTAAAAAGATTGTGGGAAAGATGACTGAGACTTATAAAGGTTGGCATGAGAAGTTACCATTTGCTCTTTATGCTTATCGAACGTCAGTTAGGACCTCCACCAGGGCAACTCCTTTCTCATTAGTCTATGGAATAGAGGCAGTGTTACCCATCGAGTTGAGATTCCTTCCCTTTGAGTCTTATCAGAGCTAAAGTTGGATAAAGTAGAATGGATCCAATCCCGATATGATCAGTTAAATTTGATTGAAGAGAAGAGGTTGTAAGCTATCCATCATGGTCAAATGTACCAGAAGCGAATGATGCAATCTTACAACAAAAAGGTTCGCCCTAGAGAATTCCACGAGGGGGACTTGGTATTGAAGAAGATCCTACCCCTACAAAAGGATTTCAGAGGAAAATGGATGCCAAACTAGGAAGGACCTCACGTGGTAAAAAAGGTCTTTTCCAGAGGAGCGATGATATTAACTGAAATGGATGGCAAGGTTTTGCCTAATCCAATGAAATCAGACACAGTCAAGAAGTACTTCTCTTAAAAAAAAAGAAGCGAAAACCCGCAAAGGGCGCTTTGAGATCAAAGGAGTTTTGAATTGAAAACCCGTGAAAGGGCAATTCAAATTTTGATCGAATGTGGGGCATGCTGTAGTCTTGCTATGCCTGAATTAATGAAGAGGAGGTATGCTACATCTTAGGGCATCGACAAAATACTCTAGATCTCCTAAACACATGTTGAGTTCAAAATGGTCCTCAAGAAGTTCGTACAGAAAAGTTCAAGTTGCGATACCTAGGGCACTTATTTGTTCCCTCACCTATTTTGTATTACAACAATGTTTGCTTTCTTTAATTAACCCATTCTTTTTTAGATTCTGTTCATGATAAATTCCAGTTTTGTCCATTATTATGATCCTTTTTCAAGCATTTTGCATTGAAACAACGATTAATGGACTAATAATACTTTCACAAAAGGAGTTTTGCATATTACTCTGGAAGCTTCTAAATAGTACAAGAACCTGAAACAAGACTATTATTTAGAACTCACCAAGCCTAAGGGTTGGAAATATGGAGAAAAAAGATTCTAAACTGTGACTATCTCTTCAAATTTTCTGTCAAAAACATCGACTGAACAAGAAGACAGGATAGTACTTTAGTGATGCAACCTTGAGGAACAATGAGAAATGACAACCCAGACATTAAAATAGGATCATTCTTATTTTGCATTCATGGAAATATCATTCATAACACATCTAGTTAGGAGCATGTGATTCAATCTGATCATGGCATCCTAATCGTTTGGCATAAGCATAGGCCCATGAAATCAATTCTACAGGTTATGTCCCCCAGAGGACGATGTAGCAACATCAGTAAATCCACAAATCTCATCTCCCTGAAGTAGTAGTGGAGCAGATTGAAGTTGTAGATCTTATCTCCTTGAAGTTGCAATGGAGTAGATCGAAGCCACCAGCCTTATCTCCCTAAAGTTGCAGTGGAGCAGACTGAAGATAGCAAATCTTATTTCCCTGAAGTTGTAGTGGAATAGATTAAAGCTATGAGTCACAAATCTTATACATCTGAATTTGCAGTAAGTCAGATCAAATCTACCAAAACCAAACCTTATCTCCCTAAAGTTGCAGTGGACTAGGCCTTATCTCTCTGAAGTTGCAGTAGAGCAGATTAAAGCTATAAACCTTATCTCTTTGAAGTTGCAGTGGAGTAGGTTGAAGTTACAAGTCTTATCTCCCTGAAGTTGCAGTGGAGCAAACTGAAGATAGTGGATCTTATTTCCCCGAAGTTGTAGTGGAACAGATCAAAGCTTCGAGTTGCAAGTCCTATACCTCTGAAGTTGCAGTAGGTTGGATCAAATTTACCATGTTGCAGCGAAGCAGATAGAAGCTAGAAATCTTATCCCACTGAAGTTGCAGTGGGTTAGAACGAGACTACTTGAAAAATATGAGTACCAAAAAGTCAAGATTCGACAAGACCGGGCAAAATTGGCCCTTTTAAAGTCTTTGCTCCATTCTTGTTACACGACAACGAACACAGATGTGCAGCTGTAATAGGCTCACTTTGCCTGGGGCCCAAAACCAATAACCCAAACATAAAATAAATAAAACCAAATAGAAAAAAAAATTAAACAGTCCAGTTTTTACAAAATACTAAGTCCAAACCCAAACTAAACCTAATTATCCTAGCCCAAATGGCCCAAACCCAATATAACCCAAAACCTTAAAAACTTTTCAGAAACAAAAAAGAAAAAAGAACCCTAGTGCGCCGCCACTGCTGCCGCTCCTCCACACGCGCGCCACCACTGTCGGCCTCCGTACCTCCACGTCAGCACTTCTGTACCTGCAAGGACAAAAACACAATAGCACAAAAAAATAGAGAGCAAAAATATTGTATTATTTTTTTTTCTTTTTTTCAATTTCGTCTATAAAGGCCACTACACAAACTTTGTAACTTTGGACAGACGAAAAAAATCAAAACAGAAAATTATTCAAGGTGATTTTTTCCTACTTGCGTTTTCAGTTTCTATTTTTATTTTATTTTCATTTTCTTTTTTTTTTCGACGTATAAAAACAAAAAGGAAAGGAAAAAGGAACTCATCAGAGTCATTCCACGTTCTCGTCGTCAGAGGCTCCTTCTTTGGTGTTGAAATCGGTTGTAGGTGAAGGTTGATAGACCTTTTTTCTTTGTTTTTCGGGCCATTTGAGGCTGGATTTGGGTTCAGGGGGTCAAAATAGTAAAACAGTCTTTTTTTGGTGTTTTTCAGCAACCGCGGACGGCGCCGCCGCTGCCGGTGACTGGTGGCCGGCACGACGGCCGATGGTCAGATCCCTGACCGGGAATCGGGAGGAGGGGAGAGGTGTTGAAAGCTTTTTGTGTTTTTTTGAAGAAGAAGTGAGAAAATGAAGATTTTTTTTATTTAAATAATGGAAGTAAAACGTCGTCGTTTTGCCTTGGCCATTTAAATGCCAAAATGGTGCCGTTTAGGCTTCAACCCGTGCGCCGACATGACCCAGTCTCAAGGTCTGCGTGTTTTCAATGGAAGGGCTAATTTCACTTTTAGCCCTTCTGCTTTTTTATTATTTTACAATTAAGTTTCTTTGTATTTTTAATTTGTGCCCTATAATTTATTTCGGTTTTCGATTTAGTCCCCCTGCAACGGAGCGTTTTGGATGGGAGGAATAATTTCCCTTTTGATCCCTCCTTATTATTCGCACATGCAAATTAGTCCCTTTTTTATTTTTTTTAGATTTGCCCCAAACTTTTGTTTTAAGTTCAATTTAGTCCCTTTTTTTATTTCTTTTGTTATTTTTGCTATTTTATTAATTAATTTTATATTATTATTACTATTATTATTACTATTATTACTACTACTACTATTATTATTACCATTATTACTATTATTATTATTATTACCGTTATTATTATTATTACTATTATTATTGTTATTATCAACATATTATTATTCTTATCAATGTATTACTATTACTATTTTATTATTATTATTAACATATTATTATTACTATTATTATTATTTTCACTATTTTCACCTTAATTTTATATTTGTTTATACTGATTTATTTAATTTTCATTCTTTTATTTTCCAAGTATTTAAACTTAACTTTGTGTATATGCATTTTATATATTTACTTATTACCATTTGGTTTCATTTTATTTGTATCTTTTCTATTTTATTCCTTTTTTATTTTATTATTATTATTATTTTATTTTTACTTAATTAATGTTAGGTTTAATTAGCTAATGCCATTACTTATTTTATTTATATTGTCGTGTCATGCATCATTATTTTATTATTATTGCAATCACACCGCGAACCGTTTTAATTTTTCATCCTATCACTCTCCGAATAAAATCCTTGACATTTCAAATGTTATATTCATTTTCACATAATCGCATGAAAAAGAATTTCTTAAAAGTAAGCATTGTTTCGTATTTGGAAATTCGAAAGGTCGCTCCCTAACTTACAGGGTTTCGATTTATCGACACATGCAAATACCGGAACGTTTTTAAAGTTTTTATTTATTTTAATATTCTCGGAATCAAGAAAAGATCGTGTTCTAACTTACGAAATATGATTTCTTCTAAAAACCGAGATAACCGAATATCTTTCAAAATAATTTTTTGGTATTTATTCTCGTTTCGGGAACTTAAGACGTTATGTTCTAACTTATGGGACGTAATTTTTTTTCCCGATTAACGTGAAATATGCCATTTTCTATAAAAAAAAAGTTTTCAATTAAACAATGTTTTAACAAAGGATCGTATTTTTAAAATCTGTTCAAATTTTCGATTTTCGAGATTAAGTAATCAACTAGATACCAATTTTGGGCGTATCGAGGGTGCTAATCTTTCCTCGTGCGTAACCGACTCCTGAACCTATTTTTTGGATTTTGTAGACCAAAAATTGTCGTTTTAGTAAATTTAAACTTTTATTAAAATAATTAAATTATGAGGTGATCCGATCACATATAAATAAAAAGGATTGGTGGCGACTCCATTTTCGTTTTTAAATAAAAAGTCGACCCTGTTTCAAAAGAAAAAAAAACAGATGGTTTCGATAGCTACCATGTGTTTTAAGACAATTAAAGCAACCCATTGTTTGAACATTAAATTCTGTACGTTTTTGTCCAATAATTAGACTGATAATGCTCCTCGGATGAAAAATATAGATAGATCAAATGATTTCACGATCCCATTATCTTCCATAATTAAAGGTTGGGATGCAAACATCTTAATATGAAATGCTGTTTCAAAACGAATAATTTGATGCTAGGAGCTGTGGTAACATGGCAATGTGCTAATATTCATCTCATAATCAGAAACGTCCATATTTCACGAACATCGTCTCCTAAGCCAGCTCAAATCGCAAAATGAAAGTGATATATGATTCAATTTTATTAATTAAGCTGACCTTGAAAACAACCGAGTCGCCCTCTTGAAACACTATAAACCTCACCCTTCACTCCAAATTCTCCATTCTCAAAGTATATTACTCTAACTTCTACTTTAGGCACGAAGCTCCTAGGATTTGAGAGAGATGGCTTGGAAAAGGTTAGCATCGGTTACCCTCTTTCTTGTACTCAACATTCTCTTCTTTTCTCTAGTCAGTGCTCGTGGTTCTTGCCCTTCCTCCAGCCCAAAACCAAAACTAAAGCCCACTCCCTCCCCATCCCCTTGTGCGAAAGGTAAATGCCCCATTGATGCCCATAAATTAGGTGTATGTGCTAATATACTTGGTTTGGCTAATGTCACCATTGCTACACCCCCAGTCCAACCATGTTGCTCCCTTCTCCAAGGTCTTACTGATCTTGAAGCTGCTGTTTGCCTTTGCACAGCAATCAAAGCTAACATTTTAGGCATCAACCTTAATGTCCCGGTTTCTCTCAACTTGCTTCTCAACATCTGCTCAAGGAAAGTTCCATCTTACTTCCAATTTCCCTAATCATGATGTCAAAATCTCTCGTCGCGGTGTTTTTTTGTGGTTTTAAAGTTCTAATTAATTTCCAATTCCACTTCCCAATTGTAATTGCTTGTAGTAGCTTTTGTTTCCTTGTTGATACAAAATAAGTGTACTACCTTTTTTCTTTACAAATGTTTTTTTTTTTTTTTTTTTACCTCTAAGGCAAAATGAAAGACCAATATCATTCAGTTTCTTCATAACCATGAGTTACGCTAAGCATGTAAGTTATGTTAGGATTATTTTATTTTATTAAGCATCATTAGTGATGGGTTTTTTGGATTGAATTGATTTAATTCCCAAATAAAATTAAAGATATATTAACTTCATAATACATTAAATTGGACCTCTGATTAAATTTTAATTCATTTGTAGTGTTCATTGTGTATTAACCTTAGTCCAAATCAAGTATATAGCTACATGTATATAACTAGTATAGTTTGATGTGCAAAAGGTTAAAGTGTTTCAAAGTAGTATAGTATTAGGTAACGTTGGTTGGGTAGTGATAAAACTAGAGGAGCAAGGGCCTTAGGTCCATCCTTAGTCAAATGCGAAAATTCAATTTAAGTTTTTAACTTTTAAATGAATGGATAATTTTTTTTTTTTTTTTGCACTCTAAAAAAATTAATAATACAATTTAAAAAATTTTTAACACAATTTTAGCTTTGGTCTGTTCAAAATTTTATATTTTTAGTTACCTAAATAAAATTCTTAACTTCGCCTCTAACGTTGGGTATACAATTGGTGCATGGTGTAGCATTGCTTACAAGAGATCATGGTTCTCACAAAGAGTCAATATGTCCTCTTAAAGGTATTATATCATTAATGGAAATTGAGCATGGTTATAGATCATTTATGAAAGGGATAAATTCTAAAACTATACATAAACTATGGTTTAATGTGTAATTGTATACATGAACTTTGGTTTTGTACAGTTTTATACATGAAATTTTGATTTGATCCAATTCTTGTAAATTGTTAACACAATTATTAATATAACATCATTTTATGTTTATATATTGCACAAATCAATAATTATATTTATCCAATATAAAAATAAATTGACGTATTTATTTTTTAAAATGTATATGATTAAATTAAAATTAAAGTTTCAAGTATATATTTGAATCGCAATTAGAGTTTCATGTGTATAATTGCACCAAATTAAAATTCATGTATACAGTTGTACATTAAATTAAAATTCATGTATAATTTTGAGATTTATCCCTTTATAAAATTATATGATTTATCAATTACTAGTTTTGTGGATGATAGATAATTTTCATTATGGAGTCTATAATGGAATTTTAAGATGATGTGGTTTAAAGTATGTGAACAAGAGAACATCACACTAGTTTTCACACATATATAATTGAAAGTTCATACTTTCAATCACACAAATACAATAGCCAACCCCATGAATAATATCTAAAATTATCTTGGATTCTTCATCCACAAAGCTTTAAATTCATTTCATAATGTTTGGAGCCTCGCCTTCCTCAATTTGTCAACTCTTTAGAAAGAACTTTGCAATTTTTTTTTATTGTTCTTTTTTTTTTGGTAGTGGCATTGGTCACTTTTATAAATGTCAAGCTTGTTGATTGTTCTTTCTTATCTTCATCAAATCATCCATTTTGTACAACTTCCCAAATTTCTTGTGAGCCAAACAAAACTTTCATACAAAGACATCAATTTTCATTGTTCTCCTTGGTAAGATGATGAAATTGAAATTGAAATTGAATCATTCCATTATTTGTCACCTCTCATACTACATAATCAAGTCTTAATACCTTTTTGTTGGAAAAATAAGGGAGAAAGAAAACAATTTTAGAGAAGAGAATAGGATGAAACTAACTTTGCATTGTGAATTTCTTTTTTTTTTTTTTCTTTTGCTTACATTTGGTTACAACCTTCATTTTCTATTTACAATTACTTCTAAGCAAATTTAAAATTCAATTCTTATTCAAGCATTATCTAAAGCTTGATCGAAAATCTTTATCTAAATCAACTAATTGGCTAGATCCTTATCAATGTTATCATCCTAACACTTTGTTACAGTATGGAGATAAAATGAACTTATGAGAAGACGAGTATCAATGACATTTTCATTAAAGTTCTATTCGCCCCCACCTATATTATGGTGTGCAAAATAATTATTGACAAATGTACCTTGAGGATATAATAAACCCAATGACTATCTATGGTTTGCACTAACGAAAATAGTCCACTGAGCACTGATCGAACCATAGTAAGAATATCAATTTCTATAAAGAACTTCTGCAATAATTCTTTGTAGAACAATCTAGGAATATTAGAAGATGGGGCAGAATGGAAAGAAACTTTTGTTTTTCAACTTTTGATGTGTTTTTTTGGTTTGTCAAACAAATGAAATTTGACTCTTATTTATAGGAGTTCTCATGTCTCTTTATAAGAATACAACTATCTAAATGGATAGTCACATCTTTTAACAATAAACATAATTATTCAATAGATGTCTTCTTGAATAATCATGATTCATTGTTAATAATCAAGTGATATAATTTTTGAATTTAACTTTTTTGAAAATGTTCCAACGATCCCCCCCCATTTTCAGAATATTCTAGATTTTAATAATCTTGGAAATCGATTGCATAAATGAAGGTGTCTTACGATTGAACCTCCACTAAGTGAAAACTTTATTATACTTTGAACCAATTATTCCATTTGATTAACCGAACACATCTCACATAATTATTCCAACATCAGTCAATGTTAGAGTATCCAAGGACTCTATTATGGCCATGTGTTTGTAACCTCTTTGCATGAGTGCTATCAAAGTTAAGCTCTTGAGTTCCTAGAAACAGCCACACGTCCACTCACATAGGTAAATTCCATCAAGAGTGTTCCTGTAGTTGTAAAACTCTAACATATTCATGTTTTGGGTCTATTAAGAGTATATTACCCTCATCCTTTCCTTATCATTGCGGGTACATTAATACTTTTTACCTTGGGATGATATATTGTATATTATCTAATAGTGCTAGCAGTCACATACTAATGGTATATTTTGCCTCGTTGAACTCAAGACTTGACATTATACCAAGTGTTGAGTTGAGTTTCCATCATGGGTGACTCAAATATTATAGGCTTGTACCTTATCCCTAAATATTCAAATTTTCAACATAGCTATGTTAATTATCTATACCACATGGTGAAACTTTATATTTATTTATGTATTGAAAATTCACAAGACTAACATCCCCACAATGTTCAATTACTCATTCTTTCACAAAAGAATGCTATCAAGGATATCATTTCTACTATTGTCAAATTACAGTGATCACTTTATCTTTTCTAATCATAACAATTTCATATTTGGCTACTTTATTTATTTCTTAATATCCAAAAAATTAATTTTACAATCACCAAATATATGAAACCATACATAATATCTTTTTCACCAAGTTGTTGTAAAGTGACCTCGAATCTTTTGGTAAAACTAGACAACATATTTTCTATTTGTCATAGCTTTTTTTTCAAAGTCACTACATGACTTTAAATGGGTCAAATACCATTCATATTACTACTATTTCTATACTCACAAGATCTTTGATTCAAGACTTTCAAAGTAAATTTCAAAATTTACTGCACAATCATAAATATGCATTGTAACACTCCTAACTCGGCCTAGACATTATGGCCAAATCTGGGTGTGTTACGAAAAAGGATTTTAAATTACATCTTTCAAGTTAAAACGTATTGTTTTATTAGTTTACCAATCAGAGTCTTAATATCCGGAAAAACTTGCGTTTATAATCTTATTTGAAACCATTTTAAGTTATCAAAAATTTGCAGCGGAAGTTTGAAAATCATTTTATTTTGAAACCAAGCTCATGTTTTCAAAAACCATTTGTTTGCGTAAAGTGTTTTTGCCAACGTTGCGGAAAATAAAGCAAAATAAATTCCAAATCCTAAAGTTAAAACCATATAGTCCAGAGAGTCCAAAAAATTACAAACTCTCAAGAAAAACTAGATTTTAAAGTAAAATCGTTATTACTAAATAAAAATAGTTCTCTGTCGAGTGGTCACTGCTGAGCCTCCGTCGCACCGACCCGTCTAAATGTGTGGATTACCTAAACAAAACAGACAAACAGATGTGAGTTTTCGTAAACTCAGTGTGTAACCCAACAGAAGTAGTCATGCAACATACACAGAATCTCATATACAGTTAGATATAGATTCGGACCTAAGGACATAATAGTAACAGATTCAGAATCAGCTCACAGATCACAGAACCCTACCCCTATCCTCTACGCACCATCTCTATCCATCCCATCACATTATGTGGGGTTAAAAACACCCACCTATCCTTACACACCATATAGTGTCGATGCGACCCATAACAAATAATATGCAGCCAAGCTGTCAGATAGTACGGATACAGAAATTACAGATTTAACATGCTTAGCATGCTCGTATACAGATAACATACATACTTAAGTAGTACGGTCAGACATACATATAAATTTTCTACTCAGATCGGACTATCAGAATATTAGATCACATGAAATAGGGTTTGGTTAGCCCTTACCAACCCTACGGTAGGTCCACAGTCAAATCAGAACAACCTGTGCGACTCTAGGGAACATTTCAAAATTTTGGGTCCACACGTCTATATAGCCCACACGCCAAAAATGGCCTTGCTCGTGTGGCCCACATGGCCACACTCACACTGTCACACGACCGTTTCTTGCACACGGTCAGCCAAACGGCCGACCGTGACATCGATATCCCCCTTTTCAGATTTCGCTAAACCTTAATCTTTTGTTTTTAGGGTACACACCTGGTACGATTTTGATGCGAAAACAATCCCGAGCCTTCAAACCTAAAAAAACACCATTCAACCAATCAATTCCAAGTACCGAAACACCAATCTACCAAAAACCAATCGACATACTTGAAAATTTCACTCAATCGAAACACTCGATCACTTACCAAAACAGTTACGATAGCCCAAACACACTACACGATAGAAGATGAATTTCGATCCCCTTGATTAACACCTATACAAGAAATCATCACATTAACACACTCGAAAACGATTCCCAATTGCACAAAACTTCAAGAATACTTACCTACCACAGTCCGAACAGGGATTACGGAAACCAAAACACAGTGATTGAACGATAGTATAGCGAACATAAATCAAAGAAAGAAGAAATCAAAAAGAAACGTTTGGAAAAGAAATTCAAAAAAGAAACGTCAAAAGGTATTTGGGAAGAGACAAAAATAAAAATAAAAAAATAAGATAAAAATAAAATTGATTAATTTGGACACAATCCCACTACATCAATTAACAACCCTACCAACTTAGAATTTCAAGACCATCTAAACTCTCTCAGCTAACCGAAACAAAAACTATTACCCTCGCTCACGCAGGGATTCAAACACAGAACCTCCAACAAGTTAACTCCTTACCATTCGAATTAGCAGGATCGTTCTGATATGGATTTACAAACAATTTTATATAAGCCCACCCAACAAGGATAAGGCTTGGATAAAAAATAACAAAATTCCAAATTTGGGACTTGAACCCAAGACTTCAAACATACCCTCAAATCACTTAACCACTGAAGTAAATACACATTTATGTCAGTATTTACATATACAGAAATAAATTATTCACGGCGTTACAACTCTACCCCCTAAAAGAAATTTCGGCCTCGAAATTTACCTGATCCAAATAGATAAGGATACTATTGACGCATCGAGTCTTCAGGTTCCCACATGGCTTCCTTAGTGCCATGATTCCACCACAGAACCTTAACCACGGAATGAACTTCCTCCTCATAACCTTAACATCTCCATCTAAAATCTGAACCGGCTCTTCCTCAACCGTCAAATCCGGCCTAACCTCGATCTCCTTAATAGAGGCAAGGTGAGATGGATTAGACCGATACTGCCTCAACATCGAGATGTGAAACACATCATGGATACGATCCAACTCTAGAGTTAACTCTAACTGGTAAGCAACCGGTCCCACACGTTTCAGAATCTGATACGGCCCAATGAACCTAGGGCTTAATTTGCCCTTACGACTCAACCGCAAAACCTTTTTCCACGGAGACACCTTAAGAAATACAAAGTCTCCCATAGAGTACTGATATCTCTACTTATCAGATTCACATAAGACTTTTTTCTATCAGAAGCCGCCTTCAGACGATCCCGAATCAATCTAACATTATCTTCGGTTTTGGAAACCAACTCAAGACTCAAAACCCGCTGCTCACCCAACTCAGTCCAAGATAGCAAAGTACACACTTATGAATATAGAAAGCATAGTAAGGTGCCATCTGAATGCTAAACTGGAAACTATTGTTGTAGGCGAATTCAGCTAACGGTAAAAAATTCTCCCAACTACCTTGGAAATCAATCACACAGCCCCGAAACATATCTTTTAGTATTTGAATCACCCTCTCAGATCGACCATCAGACTGAGGATAGAACACAATATTAAAGTCCAATCTTAAACCCAGAGCTTCGTGAAGTTTCTTCCATAATCAAGAAGTGAAGCGCGAAGCCCTATAAGAAATTATTAAAACCGGAACCCCATGCGGTCTTACAATCTCGAAGATGTAGAGCTTCGCTAACTTCTGCAGAGAGTAGTTCATCCGGACCAAAATAAAATGGGCAGACTTGGTCAATTGATCCACGATGACCCAAACAGAATCCTTCTTAGTGGAACTTAAAGGCAACCCACTAACGAGGTCCATCGTAACACTTTTCTATTTCTATAAAGGAATCTTATCAGGTTGGAGTAAACTTGAAGGCAACTGGTCTTCAGCCTTAACTTGCTGGTACGTCAGACAACAAGCAACAAAATTCATTACTTTACGTTTCAATCCCGGCGACAAGAACAGCTTACGAAGATCCGATATATTTTATTACCACCGGGATGTATACATAAGGGCTACTATGCGCTTCGCTCATAATCAACTGTCTCAGATCAAAATCATTCGGTACACAAACCCGTCCTTAGAAACACAGAACTCCATCTTTATTCAGTCCAAAATCAGAATTACTGTCACTTTCAACCTGATGAAACCGCAGACCCAAAGACTTATCCCCCAATTATTTTTCTTGAATTTGCCCAATCTAAGTCGGCTTAACCTGCAACTCGGCTAACAGACCCCCATCATCGAACAAACTAAGACGAACGAACATCGCTCTCAAATTAGTTATCGCTCTATAATTGAGAGCATCAGCCTTAACGTGCTGGCACGTCAGACAACAAGCAACAAAATTCGTTACTTTAAGTTTCAATCTCGGCTACAGTACAGCTTACGAAGATCCCGATACATTTTATTACCACCTGGATGTATAGCATAAGGGCTACTATGTGCTTCCCTCATAATCGACTGTCTCAGATCAGAATCATTCGGCACACAAACCCGTCCTCAGAAACACATAACTCCATCCTTATTCAGTCCAAAATCAGGAGTACTGTCACACTCAACCTGACAAAATCGCAGACCCAGAGACTTATCCCCTAACTGTTTTTCCTAAATTTGCCCAATCTAAGTCGGCTTAACCTGCAATTCGGCTAACAGACTCCCATCATCGAACAAATTAATACGAACGAACATTGCTTTCAAATTAGTCATCGCTCTATGACTGAGAGCATCAACCACCACATTGGCTTTATTGGGATGATACTCTATCGTGCAGTCATAATCCTTGAGTAGCTCAATCCATCAACACTGCCTAAAATTCAACTCCTTTTGACTAAGAAGGTACTTGAGGATCTTGTGATCGGTGTAGATGACACACCTCTCACCATACAGATAGTGCCTCCAGATCTTTAACGCAAACACTACAATGGCTAACTCAAGATCGTGTGTTAGATAATTCCCTTTATGTAACTTAAGCTGACAGGACGCATAAGCCACAACCTTACCATCTTGCATCAGTACACACCCCAGACCGACGTGGGACACATCACTATACACTACAAACTCCTTACCATATTCAAGCTATATCAGAACAGGAGCTAGAGTCAGAACAGACTTGATTTTCTCGAAGCTCAATTGTTACGTATCAGTCCAGACGAAATGAACATTCTTGGGTAGAAGCTTAGTCAGAGGAGCTGCAATAAGTGAGAACCCCTCAACAAACCTCCGATAATAACCCGCAAGACCCAGAAAACTACGAATCTCAGAAATATTCTTAGGCTGTTTCCAATCAAGTACAGCCTCAATCTTCCTAGGATCAACTCAGATCCCTTCAGCAGAAACTATGTGCTCTAGAAATGTTACTTCCCATAATCAGAATTTACATTTGTTCAACTTAGCGTAGCTGTAACACCCCTCACCCGTATTCAACGCCGGAATAGGGTTATGGAGCATTACCGGACTCACAACTCACTTAAATAAACTTTTCTCATACATTTAATCAATACATGCAATCATCATTCAATCTCAATCAATTTGTCCTTAAAATGAATCTACGAGGCCTTAAACATGCATTAGAAGTGGTTCGAGACTAAACCGATAACTCGAGAAACTTTTCCATACTTAGAAAATTTTTCTCCAAAATAGGAGACACGCGCTCGTGTGGCCAGGCCGTGTGTCTCACTTGGCCATAAGACACGACCGTGTCATAGGCCGTGTGAACATTCAAAATGGGAGCACATGGCCGTGTCCCAGCCGTGTCCTACCCCATGTCCAAATAAGTGAGGTTACTGACTTGGGTCACACGGCCAACCACACGCTCGTGTGTCTGGCCCGTGTGCCTTTCGAAGTGATCACACACGCCTATGTGCCAGGCTATGTGTTAGGCTGTGCCAAACCTGTAAGGTATACTGACTTGTGCCACACAGTCGATCACACGCCCGTGTGTGAAACTTTGTGGAGCATACTGACTTCATTTCAAATTCAACATTAAGGGACACACAGCTGTGTAACATGACCGTGTGTCACACACGGCTGAGACACACGCCCATGTCTCTGCTCGTGTGGACAAAAATAGGTTATTTACCAAACCAATTTGCCACCCATCTTTGCATGTACCTACATAACCCAAATGGTACCATTTCAAGACACAAATATGCAGCCAAAAATTATCAACCAATACACAAATCATCTTATATCTATTTAAACCATTTCAATACTCAATTCAATGCCATTTACCTATTCAAATATCTATCAACTCGACTTGTTTTACTAGACATAACACACACACACACACACACACACACACACACACACACACACACACACACACACACACACACACACACACACACACACACACACACATATCATGTACCATAATTCATCTAATTTTTCATCCAAAACCAATCCACAAAAACATATCTCAACCAAATAAATACCTCATACCATAATAAACATTTGAGTATTATAGTTCAACATCAACCATGTTACTTTCATAAGTGACCTCTTTTGGCTCAAAATACATTTCCACCAAACACAGTAAAATGACCAAAACCTATACATGTCATATACCATATATACACAACTTAAAAGTACCAAAATAGATGTCTAATAGTGCGATGAAGTCTCTGATGATCCCCGGATCCGAGATAGCTTCAAAGAACTATGAAACATCAAAAATTAAACAAAGTAAGCTACAAAGCTTAGTAAGTTCATATGTAAATATGAAATAATCAACATCATTCATTGACAATTCCAAATAGATAACATAATTTGCATTTAAAACATCAATCAATGAGATAACATAAAGTTTAACCATAAAGTAACTCATAAGTTCTCATCTTCTTTTAATTCGTCATTCGAATAGTTTTTCGTACATACCTGTATTGATATATATATATTCTCACAAATTCACTTATCAAATTATTCTGAGTTTATAAATGCTTACAATATGAGTACGTCGATTTTTCGATGCCATAGTCTAACTATGGTCTTACACATACATTGCCATAGCCCTGTCGTGGTCTTACATTCACATGCCATAACTCAGTTATGGTCTTATTATCCGATTGCCATAGCCCAGCTATGGTCTTATTCAGCATCTCGTCGACTTAACCATACATTTAAATCAAATTCAACACATTTAACCATAGAATAAATAAAACCTCAATACTATCCATCAATTGAACAAATACACATTTCAATTCAATTATACAAACTTACCTCGTGTATGGAAATGACGAAACGAATCGACTATTCAATTATTTTATTTTTCCCCTGTCTAAGTTCGAATTCCTTTTTTCTTGATCTATAAGTAATTGAAATCAGCTTATTTAATCAACTATTCATTCAATTTAGTCCAAAACACACTTTAAAACACATTTACACTTTTGCCCCATATATTTCACATTTTCACAATTTAGTCCTTACTGCATAAAATAAAAAATTAGTGAAATTCCAAATAAAATCATACTAGCCAAATTACCATAATGCCCCTAGCAGCCCAATATTTTCATTTATTTCACATTTCAACCACACATTTTCAACATTTCTCAATTTAATCCCTATTTTGCATTTTCACTAAAAATCACTTAACAAAACTTGTTTAACTAACATCAAATATTCATAATATATCATTAAACATCAAAAATCATACATATTCATGAATGGAAACTTCCAAAATCTTTAACAATTTTGTAAATTAGTCCCTGGGCTTGCTAGTACTAGCTGCAACGATATCAAAAATATAGAAACCATTAAAAACGAGACAAAAATCATACCTTAATTGAAAAAGACAAGCTTGCTGCAATTCAAGCCCTAAAATGGCTTCTCCTCAAGTTAATAAACGGCTAAGGATGATGATACAAAACAATTCTTTTGTTTTGTTTTATTTATTTTATCTTTAATATACTAATTTACCTATTTACCCTTAATTAAAAACCATTAAAATTCATGATAAAATGTCCATAAAAGTCCACTTACACTAGGTATGGTCTAATTACAACATAAGGACTATAGCTATTTAATACCTTTAAATAATAGAACACTACTTTTGCACTTTACGCGATTTAGTCCTTTTTTCTCAAATTAACCTATCAAACGATACAATTTCTTAACGAAAATTTCACACCAACATATTATCATACTGTAAATATTAAAATAATAATAAAATAATTATTTTAACTTTGGATTTGTGGTTCTGATTGTTTCAATTTGACTAAAAATGGGTTGTTATAGTAGAGCTGCTTCTCTCGGAGTATTTGAAGCACTTCTCTAATATGCTCATCATGCTCATCCTCGGTCTTAGAGTACACCAGAATATCCTCAATGAAGACTACGATGAACTGATCTAGATGCAACTGAAAAATCGGTTCATCAGATCCATGAATGCAGCTGGAACATTTGTCAAACCAAATGGCATAACTAGGTACTCGTAGTGCCCATAACGAGTCCTAAAAGTCGTCTTATGAATATCAGTTTCTTTAACTCTAAGCTGATGATATCCAGATTAAAGATCTATTTTTGAAAATACTGAAGCCCCACAGAACTGGTCAAATAGGTCGTCAATCCTCGAAAGTGGGTACTTATTCTTCACAGTCAGTTTATTTAACTACCGGTAGTCGATGAACATCCTCATGGTACCATCCTTTTTCTTCACAAATAGAACCGATGATGTACATGAAGACACACTAGGACGGATGAAACAACAATCTAGAAGCTCCTGAAGTTGAGCCTTAAGCTCCATAAGCTCTTTCGGTGTCATACGGTATGGAGCAATATACACTGGAATTATACCCAGTAGAAGCTCAATGCCGAACTCAACTTCCCGATTCGGTGGTAAACCCGGTAACTCCTTAGGAAAAATATTCAAAAATTCCCTCACTGTTCTGATATCTCCAACAGAAGAGTCCCCAAAAATTGAAACATTGACATAGGCCAAATACGCCTCACACCCTTTCCGAAACAATTTCTCGGCCACAAGAGCGGAGATCACATTAGACAGGTAATCTCGATGCTCATCGATCACAACTATTTCCTTATCATCTTCGGTCCTCAGAATGACTATCTTATTTGCGCAGTCCAAACTAATTCAATGCTCAACTAACCAGTCCATACCCAAAATTATGTCGAACTCCCTAAATGGTAGCTCTGTCAAGTTTTTCAGAAACACAACCTCGAGCATAACGACTCAGTTTCAAAAATTCAGTCATAGACTTATCACCTTGCATGAGATTCATGAACTCATGCCTATGAGCATCCACACAGCTCGCGCCCACTTTCCCTAGAAGGCAGTCTTAAAGTAGTCCCAGTTCATACAATCCGGTTGAGTACCCTCCTCAACTGACAACCACTACTAATATGCCTCATCGTGAAGCAAAGAAACTGTACCCTTCAATTTTTGCTCAAGAGTGCAGTTGATGTCGTTCATATCCTCTTGATGGCCTCCAAACAATACTCGGACACAGTAGGGGCGACTCCAGTAATGCCTCTAAACAACTTAGCTCCATTAGACCAGAGTCGTTCAGTTACCAACCTACGGCCCCCAGATCCAAAACAGGGTCCAACGACCCTCTCCAACACTCTTAACATGGCTTGAGACAGTGCGTCGTCCCTAGCCGAGTGGCTTTGAGATTCAATCTCAGTAGCAGATGAAACCGGTGTCTCACTCGTATTCAAATTTAACTGCCTAGACAGGAAGACTAAGCTCAATCCCCCCTACGGCGCTCGCCGCCTCCACGAATACCATGATCACAAGTTACATGAGCGCTCATCATATTTTCAATTTTATCTACATTATAAAATTGTATGCATCAATTCCAATGTTTATTAGCATATATTTTATGCTTAAATTATCAAAAGTTTAGAACTATTTCAGAGGTTTTAGTCTCTAACTAATTCAGTACAGTTTCAGGAAGTACTAACTACAATGTTTTTTAAATTTAGAGATACTTACAGGATCGGTGCCGTAGACTCGATGTACCACATACTTACTCAAAATGATCCACATTATTTGAAAACCAGACCTTTTCCAAAACACAATTTTGGAACCCAAAATTCACAGCCTGAATTTTGCAACCTGACTCTGATACTATTAAATGAAACACCCCTAACCCGACCTAGACGTTATGGCCGAATCTGGGTGTGTTACGAAGAAGGGTTTTAAATTACATCTTTCAAGTTAAAACGTATTGTTTTATTAGTTTACCAATCGGAGTCTTAATATCAGGAAAAACTTGTGTTTATAATCTTATTTGAAACCATTTTAAGTTATCAAAAATTTGCAGCGGAATTTTGAAAATCATTTTATTCGAAACAAAGCTCGTGTTTCCAAAAACCATTTGTTTGCGTAAATTGTTTTTGTCAACATTTCAGAAGAAAAAAGAAAAATAAATTCCAAATCCAAAAGTTAAAACCATACAGTCCAAAGAGTCCAAAAAATTACAAACTCTCAAGAAAAACCAGATTTTAAAGTAAAACTGTTATTACTAAATAAAAACAATTCTCTATCGAGTGGTCACCACTGAGCCTCCGTCGTACCGACCTGCCTAAGTTTGTGGATTACCTAAACAGAACAGACAAACAGATGTGAGTTTTTGTAAACTCAGTGTGTAACCCAATAGAAGCATGCAACATACACAGAATCTCATATACAATCAGATACAGATTCGGACCTAAATCCATAACAGTAGCAGATATCAAAATCAGCTAATAGATTATAGAATGCCTCCATCCTCTACACATCATCTCCCTCCATCCCATCACAATATATAGGGTTAAAAACACCTACCCATCCCTACACACCATATAGTGTCGATGCGACACATAACAGATAATATACAACCAATCTACCAGATAATAGGCGAAAAGTTGTCGTACAGACAACTTCCTCCACATATGCAAATCCCACCCCAAACACAGATACATAATACAGATTCAGAAATTATAGATTTAACATGCTTAACATGCTCTTATACAGATAACATACATACTTAAGTAGTATAGTCAGACATACATATAAATTTTCTACTCAAATCAGACTACCAGAATATTAGATCACATGAAAGAGGGTTTTGATAGTAGTGGGAAAGTCTAAAAATTTATAAAATGAATGATCGAGCCTAGAAACTAACTATCACCACGATTGAGGCAAGGGCACCTATCAGACAGTAGTATAGTTTAGTGGCAAAACCGGAAAGTCGAACCCAAGGGAACCAAAAGTACTAATACTAACTTTCTTTTTATTTTTAGCCTAAGAATTAAGGGAATTATTGTTTAATCTAAAATTAACTAACTACTAAGCTAAGGAAGCTAAGACACATAGAATGAATTGGGGAAAATACTTTTGGGAAAAACCAATTGATTAGGACAATACCCGAGGAAGAATCCACCTATACTTCACTTGTTATTTAACTCTGAACCAGACGATTTATTCACTTGACTTGATCCGTAGGATTCCCTAATTTATATTAATACCTCTTTCGAGGCTACTAACGTCTAACCCTAGGTTGATTAATTGAAATCTCTTTCTAATTAAAACCCCTAGAATTGCATTAACTCGATCTATGGACTCCCATATTAGGTTTGACCCTAACCCGGTAGATTTTCGTCATCCTATTTCTAGGGTTGCGATCAACTCCGCTTAACTATGCTAGATCTACTCTTAAACTGGGACTTTTGCTTCACTGCCTAAGCACATCAGTACTTGAATAATATCCTGAAATATCAAAGCAAGAATTAAGAACATATAATTAAGAACAAATAAAGTATTTATCATATAGTTCAGAAAACAATAACAAGATCCGTCTTAGGTTTCACCCCCCTCAGGTATTTGATGGGTTTAGTTCATAATCATAAAAAAAATACATCTCAGAAGAAAATATAAATCAAAACATAAGAAAAACCCTAAAACCCCCTGAAGGAAATTGAAGGGAAGATCCTCCGTCTTGAGTATGACTCCGGGTTCTTGAGATGAATCAATTGGCTTTCTTCGAGTAAATCCCCCAATTCTGGCCTCTCTGGCTTGGCTCCTAAGCCTACCTAGATGCCCCCCTCTTAGGTCACACTTAGGGTGTTTATATAGGCTTTCGGAATGTCTTTCTTCGCCCTCTAAGTATCCTAATTCTAGTGGAATTAAAATAGATCATGGCAGGGACACGCCCGTGGCACACGTCCGGGTAAATCGAGGTCAGGCCGTGTTCGGGTTTGCTAAGGAGGCGCGGCTGTGTGGCTTGGGCCCAGGCCGTGTGAATTTCGTGCTTTGGCCCATTTTCTTCGTTTTTGGCCCATTTCTCGTTCTTTTTATCCTCCGAGGCTCTCCTAAGTATAAAACATGAAATTAAAGGATTAGGAGTACCAAATTCCACAATTCAAGGAATAAATAATCCAAAAGTATGCCAAATGTGGGATTAAAATATGAACATAATATGGTTTATCAAATACCCCTACACTTAAGCATTTGCTTGTCCTTAAGCAAAATTCTCAACTCACAATTAAAATGTACTTCCTCAATTCATAATATTCATCAATAGTGTTTCATCATAATTCAAAGGTAATTCATACATTGATAATTTAAGTAGAAGGGTCCTAAAGATTCAAACAATCAAAGTCATAGTTTTTGTAGCATGAAAATATAGGCGTTTCCCATTACCTAACTAATCACCTTTAGTTCAAAATCGACAAGAGTTGAGATCCTCACAAAAGATTCACTCAAATCACTCAAAAGGTTTAAGGTTCAAAATTAAGCACTCAAAAGTTGAACATGAAAATTTAATCCCATATGCTTGCATGAAAATCAAATCTCCACCACTATAGAATGAAATGATACACAGATCAAAAGGTCTTTAAAAAGGGTTGTAAAGGGGCTTAGGTTAAAGGTGTGGATAAAGACTAAATTAAAGGGTTAGAATCGAGATTAAATTGACAACTTTTCTAACTAGAAAAATGAACTAATCCTGAATAATTACATCAATTGAAAAATTGAAACACTAGTAACACGAGCTTCTTCTCAGAATGTGGAATTAATTGCTTAAGCTCAAACATAGAAATAACAATGAATAACTTCATTATTTTTATGAACAATATTTACAATAAGAAGAAAGAACTTTAACAACTGAAATATAGAACATAGTTAGGCAACTGCTCAAAATCTAATCTCGACAAAAAAGGAGTCAAGAAATGGTGATAACAAATACAAGATGGGTTTTGGGTTAATATTAGTGGGTGAGTCAATTAAAGGGTTGTTAAGATCAAGGGGGTTCACTAAGGGTTAATTGTGAGGGTAGGCTTTTAAGTGGAGTGAGTGGGTTAAATCCTAAGTGCCTTTATCATCTCTGTATATCAAATCAATGATGTGGTCTCGACATGTAACACCCCTATCCCGAGTTCATCGTCGGATTAGGGTTAGGAGCATTACCGGACAGATCAAAAATCATTTGCAGAAATTCATACATTCATTCATCATTCTCAAACATAATGTCCCTTAATACGGTCAACGAGACCTTTATCATGCTTATAAATTGGGTCGGGACTAAACCGAAACACATACAAACATTCTTAGAAATTTTAAAACTTTTCTAAGTTTCAGGGCTTACACACCAGTGTAAGCAGGCCGTGTGCCTCCGACGGCTATTAGACACCCCTGTGTGTCCTCCCCATGGTCAAAACTGACTATACACCCATGGCCACCCAACACGCCCGTGGACCTTGGCAGTGGTGGATCCTGACTTGGCCCCCACGGTTACTAGGCATGCCCGTGTGCCACAACTGTGTGACATTATAGGCTATTTGCAAGGCCAAAATGTCATCCACATGAGGTCACACCTACAAACAAATCAACAATACGTCTCAAACACATTTAACACCTAAGAATATACCAAAATAACCATTCAATCTTAACGTTCAAACCTATCTCAACTAAGAAAACTTTCAAGACTAATACTCATCTAATCAAAAGTATAATTCATTCTTTTACCCATTCAAAACTTGACTATTTCATGGATCACCCAACCTTGCCAAAACATTCTATACATATCATGAACATTTAAGCAAATTCTCAACTTATAACTAGCCAAATCACATGGCTAAGTTCATATAACAACTTATACCAAAATACTAGCCTATACAGGCCATATCTAGTTTTATACATTTCCAAAGTGTACCGAGCACAAGTTGATAAGTGTGATGACAATCCTCGACGGTCCCGAGCCTTCAGTAGCTTTGACGACCTATAAAATAGAGAAAACACACACACAGAGTAAGCTTTCCAAAAGCTTAGTAAGTCAATATACAAACAAACTTAGCATGAATTGTACATAACCAAATTAATAAGATGACCAATATGGTTCTCATGAAAAAAATCACATCATTCTTTCTTGAGCTCATATGCTTAGCCATAACTTACCATATTTCCAAATCACATACCATATATGCATATAGTTCATCTAGTCAAGACTTTACATATCGTATTATCAATTCCATATACATAACATCATAATATGCTCACATAGATACTTACCTTATATACACAATTAGTATATAAGCAACGTACCTGAAACGGATTTTTATTCATTTAATTCATCAAAGCTCGGATTTACAATTCGTATCACAGACTTGCCCGTTGAACTGTAAGTAATCTAGTAGGATACTCAGAAAGTTTGGGATAGTTGTACAATGCCAACATCCCAGACGAGGTCTTATATGCACTCTGATATCGATTCCACTATCCCAGACAGGGTCTTACATGAATCTATACGATGCCGATGTCCCAGACATGGTCTTACACATAAGGATCATAACGATGCCAATGTCCCAGATGTGGTCTTACACGTAAAGCTCATATCGATGCCAACGTCCCAAACATGGTCTTACACGAGTCTCAAATCAATGCCAATGGCCCAGACGTGGTCTTACATGATAAAAAACAGAACAGATACCTATGTCATGACATAGCTAATCCTATCTATTCCTAGGTTCGTACGAGACTTCTCGAACTTAGTCACTATATCAAACTTATCTCGGAATTCATAGGCATAATCCTCTCATAAGCATCCATTACCAGCATTAGTCATATAAACAATTACAATTTCATACAAGTACGTTTATTTGCATAGTGACTTACCTCAGATTCGATCTATCGAAATGAAAACGGCTACTCGTTTACTTTCTCTTTCCCGCGATCTAAGTATGTTTTCCTTGGTTCTTGATCTAGACATATTCAAAATTAACCTTTTTATTCACTAATTCATTCAATTCAATGCATACACACATATTTAGGGCTATTTACAAATTAACCCTCACATTTGCACAATATATCAATTTAATCCATTTTTCTCAAAACATCAAATTCAAAAAAATCAACCCACACTCATGCTTAGCCGAATGTACATATATATCATACAAGCCCATATTTTCCATCAAATTAGTAATTTAGTCCCTCAATTTGCTATTTTCACAATTTAGCCCTATTTAGCTAAATTCATCAAAACTTCAAGAGCAAAACATGTTCATCTAGCTCAAATCTTTCATTTAACAACTAAACTCATCTCAAAACACAACATATCATCAATGGCATTTTTCACAAACATCATTAATACACAAAATTGAGACATGGGCTTGATAGTAGACAAAACAACGATTTCAAAAACGTAGAAATTATCAAAAATCGATCAAAAACACATACCCGATTCATGCTTGAACCATGGCTGAATGAAACAAGCTTAACCCTTTTTTTTTTCTTTTAACTTTCGGCCAAAGAAGAGAAAATAAAAGATAAACACTCATCTTTTTGTTTTATTAATCTAAGGTTAATAATTCAATTACTAAATTGCGCATCCATTAAACATATAAGACAAATTAATACTAAGGTTTTTAAGAGATTCTATCATCCACTATCTCAATGATGGCTTATTTGCAATATAAGGCCTCCACCTTTACAAAGCCACAACACTTTGATACTTTAATAAGTAGCATACAACTTTCACATTTAATACAAATCAATCCTTTAATCAAAATAAACACACAAACAGACAAAAAGTAGCATACGAAATTTACCACATATTAAAACACATATCAACGGTACAGAAAATAATATTAAAATATTATTCAGTCTCGGATTCGTGGTCTCGAAACCACCGTTCCATCTAGGGTATAAACCGGACTGTTACAATTCTCCCCCATTAGAGATTTTTGTCCCCGAAAATCTTACCGTTAAACAGATTCAGATATTGTTGTCTCATTGAATTTTCAGGCTCCCACGTAGCTTCTTCTATTCCGTGTCGATTCCACAGTACTTTTACTAACAGAATTTTCTTGTTTCTCAATTCTTTCATTTCACGAGCTAAGATACGGATCGGTTCCTCTTCATATGTCATATTAGATAGGATTTCAATTTCAGATGGGGCAATCACATGTGACGAATCGGATCGATATCTACGGAGCATTGAAACATGAAATACATTATGAATCTTTTCTAACTCAGACGACAACTTTAATCTATATGCAACAGGCCCGACACGTTCAATGATCTCATACGGTCTAATGAATCTCAGACTCAATTTGCCTTTACGTCCGAATTGAAGAACTTTCTTCCACAAAGACACTTTCAGAAATACTTTGTCGCCGATTTCAAATTCCATATCTTTTCATTTCAAGTCCGCATAAGACTTCTGACAATCAGATGCTGCTTTCAAACAATTTCGGATCAATTTCACTTTCTGTTCTGAATCTTTTATCAAACCAACCCCATGTAGCTTATTTTTACTAAGCTCGGTCCAATACAGAGGTGTACGATATTTTCGTCCATACAAGGCTTCATATGGTGTCATTTTGATGCTTATCTGAAAACTATTATTATATGCAAATTCAACTAATGGCAGGTACTGTTCCCACGAACCATTGAATTCAAGTATACAGCACCTTAACATGTCTTCAAGAACCTGAATAATTCATTCTGACTGACCATCTGTATAAGGATGAAAAGCTGTATTGAAGTGTAATTTCGTGCCTAAAGCTTCTTGCAACTTCTTCCAGAATCGCGATGTGAATCTCGGATCTCTATCTGACTAAATGGATAGTGACACCCCGTGCAATCTCACAATCTCAGAAATATAAAGCTCAGCTAATCTATCAAGTGAATAATCAGATTTTACCGGAATAAAATGGGCAGATTTCGTTAATCTATCAAAGACGACCCATATAGCATTTTTCTTTCTCGGAGTTAAGGGCAAACCAGAAACAAAATCCATCATCACTCTATCCTATTTCCATTCGGGAATCAAAATCGGTTGTAACAAATCGGACGAAACTTGATGTTCTGCTTTTACTTGCTAGGAAACTAAACATTTCGAAACAAAGTCAGAAATGTCCTGCTTCATTCCAGACCACCAGTAGTGTCGTTTCAAATCATGATACATTTTAGTACTTCCCGGATGAATAGACTATTATGAGCCTCAAAATCAACTGAATCAACTTTGGATTTCTCAGAACACAGATACGATTTCGGAATCTCAAACAATCATCAACAATTTGAAATTCAGATTCGGAATTCACTTCACACTGAGCTCGTTTTGCTAGTAATTCATTATCATATTTCTGAGCATCACATATTTGCTGTATAAACAATGGTTTTGCTTTTAATTCAGCTAACACAAGACTATTATCAGACAAATCTAACTGAGCATTCAGAGCATGTAGTGCAAACAATGATTTTCGACTTAGTGCATCTGCAACAACATTTGCTTTACCCGAATGATAATCTATCACAAGCTCATAGTCTTTTAACAGTTCTAACCATCTTCTTTGATGCAGGTTCAAATCTTTCTGAGTCATCAAATATTTCAAACTTTTATGATCTGAAAACATGTGACATTTCTCACCGTACAGATAATGGCACCAAATCTTAAGCACAAACACAATCGCAGCTAGCTCAAGATCGTGTGTCGGATAATTCTTTTCATGAGGCTTCAACTGTCTCGAGGCATAAGCTACAACTTTGCCTTCCTGCATTAAAACACATCCCAGACCATTTAACGAAGCATCACTATATCTAACAAATTCTTTACTCGATTCTGGCTGTACTAACACTGGAGCTTCTGTTAATAGAGTTTTCAACTGATTAAAACTTTTCTGGCATTTATCCGACCATTCAAATCTAACATCTTTCTAAAGTAATCTAGTCAACGGAGTAGCTATTGTCGAAAAGCCCTTCACAAATCTGCTGTAATAACCCGCAAGTCCTAGAAAACTATGGGCTTCAGATACATTTCTCGGAGGTTTCCAATCTAGAATAGCAGAAATCTTACTTGGATCCACTCAGATTCCAGAAGCTGACACAATATGCCCCAGAAAACTAACCTCGTGTAACCAAAATTCACATTTGCTAGATTTCGCATACAACTGCTTTTCTCTCAGAGTTTGTAACACAATTCTCAAATGTTCAGCTTGCTCATTTTCATCACGTGAATAAATCAATATGTCATCTATGAATACCACAACAAATTGATCTAGGTACGGTCTGAAAATTCTGTTCATTAGATCCATAAAAAAAGTAGGAGGATTGGTTAGTCCAAATGGCATAACTAAGAATTCATAATGTCCGTACCTTGTTCTGAAAGCCGTCTTCGGAATGTCTGAATCTTTAACTCTCAACTGGTAGTATCCCGATCTCAGATCAATCTTGGAAAACACAATAGCTACTTTTAACTGATCAAATAAATCGTTTATTCGGGGCAACGAATATTTATTCTTTATAGTCACCTTATTCAATTGACGATAATCGATGCACATTCTCATCGTGCCATCTTTCTTTTTCACAAACAGAACAGGAGCACCCTAAGGCGAGAAACTAGGTCTAGCAAACCCTCTATCAGTCAATTCTTGTAACTGTGTCTTTAACTCTTTCAACTCTGTTGGTGTCATTCTATACGGAGCTACCGAAATAGGTGTAGTACCAGGCAACAATTCAATACCAAATTCGACTTCACGAATCGGAAGTAAACCCAGTAACTCTTCAGGGAATACATCAGAATACTCACAAACAATAGGCATTGTTTCAACTTTCTTCTCAGATACTTTCTAATCAATCACATAAGCGAAATATGACTCATACCCCTTTTTCACATAACTTTGAGCTTTTAATACAGATATCACAGCAAGCAATCCATTCAAATCATCAAACTCAACTTGTACAATCTCATTATTCGGACATCTTAAATCAATAGTCTTTCTTTTACAGTTCACAACAGCATCATGCATAAACAACCAATCCATACCCAGAATAATATCGAATTCATCAAATGGCAAAAGCATCAGATCAGCGGAAAAACAGATATCTCGAAACATTAACGGACAGTTCTTGCATACTTTGTCAACAAGGACACTTTTACCTAAGGGGTTCGATACTTTTATAACAAACTCAGTAGACTCTATAGGTAAAGTCTTACTGAATACTAAATTCATGCATATGTACGAATACGTCGAACCAGGGTCTATTAATGCAATCACAGAAGTATTATAAAGTGTAAAAGTACCAGTTATAACATCAGGTGATGAAGCTTCCTCACGAGCTCGAATAGCATACGCTCTGGCAGGCGCTCTAGCTTCAGATCTTACAATAGTATCCCTCATAGTCCTCTGACTACCACTGACATTTCTTACATTCTTTGTAGGTCTACCTCTCATAGATACATTATCAGATCTCGGATTCTGAGCAATCTCTAGCTCGACAGACTCAGGACAATCACGGATGAAATGATCAAGCGATCCTCATCTGAAGCAAGCTCTGTCGTTTAATCTACAGCTTTCCAGATGCCTTTTTTCACAATGTTTACATTCAGGTCTCTTAGTCCAGACATTACCAACACTGGCTACTGAAGTTGCTTGAGTTTTGGAACTCATTTGCGATCTAGCTCGATTTCTATTTAAATGTCCCACATTATCTCTGGAACGACTTTGATCCTCTCTGAATCTCTTCGAAGTAGACTGAAGTGATTTACTTGGAAATCTCTTTCTCATATCTCAAGCTTCAGACTCAGCTTTTCTTTTATCTTTCCCGAGTGCCTCAGCTTTGCAAGCTTAGTCAACAAGTACAACGAACTTTTTTATTTCTAAAATCCCGAGTAGTAAACGAATGTCTTCATTAAGTCCGTATTCGAATCTTTTACACATTATAGCTTCAAAAGATACACATTCTCGAGCATACTGGCTCAATCTCACGAACTCTCGTTCATATTCTGAAACAGTCATTCGACCCTGTTTTAGTTCCAGAAATTCTTTTCGTTCTGATCAACGAATCTTTCGCTAATGTATTTCTTCCGGAATTCAATCTGAAAGAAGTCCCATGTAACTCGCTCCTTTAGAACAATAGAAATCAAGGTTTTCCACCATTGATAAGCCGCATCTCGAAACAAAGATACAACACACTTTATTCATTCTTCCGGAGACAAAGACATCTCATCAAATACCCGAATAATATTTTCAATCCAGAACTCGGCCTTTTCAGTATCATCATCATTAGTAGCCCAGAATTCTTCGGCCCCAAACTTACGAATCTTGTCAACCGAAAGCTTATTCCAAGGATTCAGATTTGCAGTTGGAGGTATTTCAGATGTCTGAAGGGGATTAACCGTGGACGGGGGTTGCGAAACAGTCGGGTTATTCTTTACAAACTGAGTGAACCACTCACTCATCATCTGGAAGAAAGCTTGTTTAGCCTCTCCCTCTTAACCGTTCGTAGCCGGTCTCGAATCAGAGGGCGCTGTCCTTTGCTCGGGAGCAGGCGCATTACTTTCTACGTCGTCCGCTACGGCTCTTTCGGATCTATTACTATACGAAAATCACATTTTCACACGTCAAGATTCATCACACTATCACAGTTAAAATATATGGCATGTATAGCTAGACTCTAACACGCTATGTTAGTCCGAGAATCGACTAAACTTGGCTCTAATACCAACCAAATGTAACACCCCTATCCTGTGTCCGTCGCTGGATTAGGGTTAGGAGCGTTACCAGACAGATCGAAAAGCATTTACAGAAATGCATACATTCATTCATCATTTTCAAACATAATGTCCCTTAATACGGTCAACGAGACCTTTAGCATGCTTATAAATTGGGTCGGGACTAAACCGAAACACATACAAACATTCTTAGAAAATTTAAAACTTTTCTAAGTTTCAAGGCTTACATGCTCGTGTAGGTAGGCCGTGTGCCTCCCACGGCTATTAGACACCCCCGTATGTCCTCCCCGTAGTCGAAACTGACTATACACCCACGGCCACCCAACACGCCCGTGGACTTTGGCCGTGGTCGATCCTAACTTGGCCCCCACGGTTAGTAGGCACGCCCGTGTGCCACAACCGTGTGACATTATAGGCTATTTGTAAAGCCAAAATGTCATCCACATGAGGTCACACCTACAAACAAATAAATAATATGTCTCAAGCACATTTAACACCCAAGAATATACCAAAATAACCATTCAATCTAAACATTCAAACCTATCTCAACTAAGAAAACTTACAAGACTAATACTCATCTAATCACAAGCATAATTTATTCTTTTACCCACTCAAAACTTAACCATTTCATGGATCACCTAACCTTGCCAAAACATAATATACATATCATAAACATTTAAGCAAATTCTCAACTTATAACTAGCCAAATCACATGGCTAAGTTCATATAACAACTTATACCAAAATACTAGCCTATACATGCCATATCTAGCTTTATACATTTCCAAAGTGTACCAAACACAAGTTGATAAGTGTGATGACAATCCTCGACAGTCCCGAGCCTTCAGTAGCTTTGACGACCTATAAAACAGAGAAAACACACACAGAGTAAGCTTTCCAAAAGCTTAATAAGTCAATATACAAACAAACTTAGCATGAATTGCACATAACCAAATTAATAAGATGACCACTATGGTTCTCATGACAAAAATCACCTCATTTTTCCTTGAGCTCATATGCTTAGACATAACTTACCATATTTCCAAATCACATACCATATATGCATATAGTTCATCTAGTCAAGACTTTACATATCGTATTATCAATTCCATATACATAACATCATAATATGCTCACATAAAAACTTACCTTATGTACACAATTAGTATATAAGCAACGTACCTAAAATGGATTTTCATTCACTTAATTTATCAAAGCTCGGATTTGCAATTCGTATCATAGACTTGCCCGTTGAACCGTAAGGAATCTAGTAGGATACTCAGAAAGTTCGGGATAGTCGTACAATGCCAATGTCCCAGACGAAGTCTTATATGCACTCTGATATCGATGCCACTGTCCCAGACAAGATCTTACACGAATCTATATGATGCCGATGTCCCAGACATGGTCTTACACGTAAGGATCATAACGATGCCAACGTCCCAGACGTGGTCTTACCCGTAAAGCTCATATCGATGCCAACGTCCCAGACGTGGTCTTACACGAGTCTCAAATCAACGCCAATGTCCCAGACTTGGTCTTACATGATAAAAACAAAACAAATACCTATGTCATGACATAGCTAATCCTATCTATTCCTAGGTTCGTACGGGACTTCTCGAACTTAGTCACTATATCAAACTTATCTCGGAATTCATAGGCATAATCCTCTCATAAGCATCCATTACCAGCATTAGTCATATAAACAATTACAATTTCATACAAGTACGTTTATTTGCATAGTGACTTACCTCAGATTCGATCTATCGAAATGAAAACGGCTACTCGTTTACTTTCTCTTTCCCGCGATCTAAGTATGTTTTTCCTTGGTTCTTGATCTAGACATATTCAAAATTAACCTTTTTATTCACTAATTCATTCAATTCAATGCATACACACATATTTAGGGCTATTTACAAATTAACCCTCACATTTGCACAATATATCAATTTAATCCATTTTTCTCAAAACATTAAATTCACAAAAATCAACCCACACTCATGCTTAGCCGAATGTACATCTATATCATACAAGCCCATATTTTCCATCAAATTAGCAATTTAGCCCCTCAATTTGCTATTTTCACAATTTAGCCCTATTTAGCTAAATTCATCAAAACTTCAAGAACAAAACATGTTCATCTAGCTTAAATCTTTCATTTAACAACTAAACTCATCTCAAAACTCAACATATCATCAATGAAATTTTTCACAAACATCATTAATACACAAAATTGAGACATGGGCTTGATAGTAGATAAAGCAACGATTTCAAAAACGTAGTAATTATCAAAAATCGATCAAAAACACATACCCGATTTATGCTTGAACCATGGCCGAATGAAACAAGCTTAACCCCTTTCTTTTTCTTTTAACTTTCGGCCAAAGAAGAGAAAATAAAATATGAACACTCACCTTTTTGTTTTATTAATCTAAGGTTAATAATTCAATTACTAAATTACGCATCCATTAAACATATAAGACATATTAATACTAAGGTTATTAAGACATTCTATCATCCACTATCTCAATGATGGCTTATTTGCCATATAAAGCCTCCACCTTTACAAAGCCACAACACTTTGATACTTTAATAAATAGCATACAACTTTCACATTTAATACAAATCAATCCATTACTCAAAATAAACACACAAACAGATAAAAATTAGCATACGAAATTTACCACATATTAAAACACATATCAACGGCATAGAAAATAATATTAAAATATTATTCAGACTCAGATTCGTGGTCCCGAAACCACCGTTCCAACTAGGGTATAAATTGAATTGTTACACGACATGTATAGTCGAAGCAAGTTCTAGAATAACAAATCAATATTGACACACTCATAATTAATAAAGTGAATAAGAAAAGAATGTATGCTCTAAAAGGCTCAAGATCTCACAAAAATTATGGGTTTTTGATATTAACTTTGTAAATTCAAACTTCAAGGTAATAATTAGATTCAGGTAGACAACCTAACAAAATTTTGATTTTTGAAAATAGACTCATCATGCTTGATTCTCTAGTCTCTTAAAGTTTAAATCATCACTGCACAATTATCAATGACTTAATCCAAAACATATCAATTAAAATCATGAGTCAAAGGAAATTTCATTCTAATAGTAATATGAGAAAATTACATAAAAACAAGACATAATTCAAGGATTTGAGAATAATGCAAAAAGTTAGGAACTTTTCAAAATAAAATTCACCGCCCACACTTAAGATGTACATTGACCTTAATGTACAAAGATATATATGAAATCATAAGAGATGGGGAGAAGTGAAACTTCCTGAATTTTGGATGGATTCCTTGAGTTGGCAGTGGTCGTGGTGTGATGGCCGCCGACAATCTCTGCGCTAGATGAAGAAATTGGGAATCTCGTGAAGAATTAACCAGGAAATAATAAGAATAATTCAAAATTTACTAATTATATATTTAGAGAGAAGAAAGATAAAGAGAAAGAAAATAAAAAGTGAAATAAGACTAAAAGAAAAGACTAATGGACTGAAAAGTCCTTATTGTTAGATGGTTCGTGAGGTAGGTGTGATTTTTAAGGCATGGTGTGGTGATTCCCTAACAGCCTTTAGAACCTAAATCAAAGAAAACTAAATAAAATAGATTAAATTAAGTAAAAGAGAAATAAAGAAAAGGAAAATAAAGGAGAAGAGAAAAGAAAAAGAAAAATGAAATGGACTCAAAGGTCCTTGTCCTGTCGAGTTAATGAAGCGGCCTGCATGAACTTATGTAGATCGGTCTCGCAGAGGGAGACTGTGCTAGGATCTTTCCATTTCTTCGACATGGATAATGTGTAGACCAAGAGTTTTGGAGAATGAAAAAGGGTGAAGATGAAAAGGGAGGGGAGTGTAAAGGGTATGGAAGAAAGAGAATATGGAGTAGGTGAGAAGGGGAGAGGGGTGTTTTAAATAGAAATTTCAAATCTGGTACATCCCCACGCCCGTGTACCTTGGGCGTGTTGGGTCACACGATTGTATCACACGGCCGTTTTGTTCTACGTTCGTTTCTCCCACGCCCATGTTGGTAAAACAGTGTCGACCACGGCTGTATCGCACGACCGTGGTGTTTATTTAGAGCCCATGGCTTGAAGATATTTTTCGTCCTATTTCGTACTATCTCTACCACGTTGGTATGGAAATCTGTGGTGTCCACACGGCCACGACCACGGCCATGTGAAAGGCCGCATGGTATCGAAATCTGCACTTTGGTTAGTTTATAATTAGGTGCTAAAAAGGAAAAATAAAAGTAAAAATAAAAATGTAAAAAAAAATTAATGGGGTTAGTGCTCGGGTTGCCTCCTGAGAAGCGCTCATTTAAAGTCTTAAGCTAGACTTACCTCTCATTCGTATAGTCATGGTGGTTTGAGGAGTTGAAAATCCTTTCTCATGCTATTAGTTTTATTATCAGTATACCGTTCGAGTCGAGTAGTGTTTACTTTAAAAGTGTTGAATATAGGATTACTTACCTCGACTGTTCTGTATGGGAAAACATTGAGTACCTTAAAAGGGATTTCTTCGTTTGTATGAAGGTCAGGAGGAGATATTCGAGGGTTTTTCTTATCGAACAATACCTTATCTCCGATCTTAAATTTGTTTGTCCCACGGATGGCGTTAGTTCTGCTTTGTGTATTCCTAATTTCTCTTTGAAATGTGTCTTCCACTCGTCTAGTTCATTGATCTGAAGCCTTCGTTCCTCATGAGTTATTTCCTTGTTGGCATGAGGTCTAGGATCTGGCTCAGTTGTGTAGTTCCGTGGTGCTTCCTGAAAAGAAGGTTTAACCGAATGGTCATTAATAGAATTTATGTTCTCACTTTGATTACTCGATGTCCTAGCCGAATCAAGAGCCTGAAGAGTGATTGTTTCGTCACCTACAAAGAGTATGAGTTCACCTGTAGCGACATTAATTTTAGTCATGGCAGTTGCTAAAAAGGGTCTTCCTAAAATTAAAGGAATATGATTGTCCTCATCCATGTCTAAAACGACAAAGACTACTGGGAATACGAATTTATCAATTTTCACGAGAACATCTTCGGTTATACCCTTACGAATTCTAATAGTTTTATCAGCTAATTGAATGCTCATCCTAGTTTGTTTGGGTTTCCCTAGACCTAGCTGTTTAAACATTTTATAAGGCATAACATTGATGTTTTTCCCTAAATCAGCTAAAGCATTATCAACAGATAAACTACCAATTAAGCATGGGATTGTATAACTCCCTAGATCTTTTAATTTTCGTGGTAATCTATTTTGTAACATTACTGAGCACACTGCGTTTAGTTCCACATGCGACTCCTCGTCTAACATTCGTTTGTTTGTTAAAAGCTCTTTTAAAAATTTCCTTGAATCTGGCATCTACGAAAGAGCTTTAAGAAACGGTAAGTTAATATGTAATTTCTTTAGAAGTTTAAGAAATTTACCGAATTGTTCGTTTGTGTTGTCTTTCTTCATCGCATCGGGATATGGTATACGAGGTTGGTACTCTTTAACTACCGGTTTTGGCTTGTCATGGTTTACCTCAACCTTTCCTTCCTCTACCACTTTCTCTTGCCTTAATTTGGGCTTATCTAAACCTTCACTGTCATGAGCTGTTATAGCTTGAAGTTGCTCCTTTAGGTTAGTTTCAGTGTTACTTGGTAGGCTTTCTTGTGGTCGTTCTGATATGATCTTGGCAAGTTGTCCTAACTGGTTCTCGATCCCTTGAATCGATGCTTGTTGATTTTTAAGTGTTGTCTCGGTATTTTGGAAATGAGTTTCTGACACTGCGATGATTTTTGTCAGCATCTCTTCAAGGTTTTGCTTCTTCTCTTATGGATAAGGCTATTTTTAGAAGTTTGGAAGGGGTTGTTGTCTCTGATTTCCTTGACCACCCAATGAAAAATTGGAATGGTTCCTCCAACCTGGATTGTAAGTATTACTAAAAGGGTTATTTTGAGGTCTAAAATTGTTACCCATATAGTGAATTTGTTAGTTTTCAGTGCTTAGGTTGTAAGGTGGAAATTCTGTATTACTCATCCCTCCTCCATTCATCTCGCACTGCATAGCTGGATGTACCTGCGAAGAACCACATAAACCATCAATTTTCTTAGTCAAAAGTTCTACCTGGTTTGATAGCATGGTTACTGCGTCAAGGTTGAAAACACTAGCGGCTTTTGTTGGCCTTGTCCTCGTGACTTGCCACTGATAGTTATTCAGTGACATCTCTTCAATGAATTCATAGGCAGCCTCAGGTGTTTTGTTATTCAGGGTTCCATCAGCAGCTGAATTAACTGCCTGGTTGAGGGGTTCACACCGTTGTAAAAAGTTTGGACCTGTAGCCACAATGGTAATCCATGGTGTGGGCACCTTCTCAATAGATATTTGTATCTCTCCCATGCATCGTAAAGTGTCTCTAAATCCATCTGCACAAAAGAAGAGATATCATTCCTCAACTTAGCCGTTTTAGCCGGCAGAAAATATTTCAACAAAAAATTTTCGGTCATTTGTTCCCATGTAGTGATTGATCCTCGTGGAAGTGAATTCAACCACTGTTTAGCTTTATTCCTCAAAGAAAAAGGAAACAACTGAAGACGAATGGCATCATCAGAAACTCCATTTATTTTGAAAATGTTGCAAAATTCTAGGAAATTCGCCAAGTGATTATTTGGATCTTCATCCTGCAAACCATCAAACTGAACAAACTGTTGTATCATCTGAATTGTGTTAGGTTTCAGTTCAAAATTATTTGCAGCAATAGCAGGTCTAACAATACTTGACTCAGTTCTTGTTAAATTAGGTTTAGCATAATCATACATAGTTCGAGGAGCATGATTTTCGGCCACCTCCGGAGGTAGCAGATTATTCTCAACCATATCTTTGGTAGTATTAATTTCGTCTTCTTACTCTTCTTGTATGTATTGTAGGCTTCTCCTTATTTCTCTTCGGTTTCTGCAAACTGTGTTTTCAATTTCACTATCGTAAAGTAGAGGTCCTGACAGGTTTCTTCTAGTCATAAACTGGAATACTTGCTAGAAGTAAAGAAGAAAATTTAGAAAAGTAAAAATAAAATTTAATTGCAAAAAATAAAATATGGCTAAAGTAATAAAAATTGATCGTTTTAAATATTTCAGTTCCCCGGCAACGACTCCAAAAACTTGATCGTAGTGGGAAAGTCTTAAAATTTATGAAATGAATGATCAAGCCCAGAAACTAACTATCACCACGATTGAGGCAAGCACACCTATCGAACAGTAGTATAGTTTAGTGGCAAGAATGGAATGTCGAACCCAAGGGAACCAAAAGTACTAATACTAACTTTCTTTTTATTATTTAGCCTAAGAATTAAGGGAATTATTGTTTAATCTAAAATTAACTAACTACTAAGCTAAGGATGCTAAGACACGGAGAATGAATTGAGGAAAATACTTTTGGGAAAAACCAATTGATTAGGACAATACCCGAGGAAGAATCCACCTATACTTCACTTGTTATTTAACTCTGAACCAGACGATTTATTCACTTGACTTGATCCGTAGGATTCCTTAATTTATATTAATAGCTCTTTCGAGGCTACTAACGTCTAACCCTAGGTTGATTAATTGAAATCTCTTTCTAGTTAAAACCCCTAGAATTGCATTAACTCGATCTATGGACTCCCATATTAGGTTTGACCCTAATCCAACAGATTTTCGTCATCCGATTTCTAGGGTTGCGATCAACTCCGCTTAACTATGCTAGATCTACTCTTAAACAGGGACTTTTGCTCCACTGCCTAAGCACATCAATACTTGAATCAATATCCTAAAATATCAAAGCAATAATTAAGAGCACATAATTAAGAACAAATCAAGTATTTATCATATAGTTCAGAAAACAATAACAAGATCCGTCTTAGGTTTCATCCTCCTCAGGTATTTGAGGGGTTTAGTTCATAATCATAAAAGAATACATCTCAGAAGAAAATATAAATCAGAACATAAGAAAAACCTTAAAATCCCCTAAAGGAAATTGAAGAGAAGATCCTCCGTCTTGAGTATGACTCCGGCTTCTTGAGATGAATCAACTGGCTTTCTTCAAGTAAATCCCCCAATTCTGGCCTCTCTGCTTGGCTCCTAAGCCTACCTGGATGCCCCTCTCTTAGGTCACACTTAGGGTGTTTATATAGGCTTTCAGAATGTCTTCCTTTGCCCCTAAGTTTCCTAATCTGATTGGAATTAAAACAGGTCACGATAAGGACACGCCCGTGGCATACACCCGTGTAAAAGGAGGCACGATTGTGTGGCTTGGGCCCAAGCCGTGTGAATTTCGTGCTTTGGCCTAATTTCTCAATTTTTGGCTAGTTTCTCGTTCTTTTCATCCTCCGAGGCTCTCCTAAGTATAAAACATGAAATTAAAGGATTAGGAGTACCAAATTCCACAATTCAAGGAATAAATTATCCAAAAGTATGCCAAATGTGGGATTAAAATATGAACATAATATGGTTTATCAGGTTTGGTTAGCCTTTACAGACCCTACGGTAGGTCTGCAGTCGATCGAAATGACCCATGCGACCCTAGGGAAAATTTCATAATTCTGGGCCCACATACCTAGAATGGCCTTGCCCGTGTAGCCCACACAGCTTGGCCTAAAACCCACATGCCTGTGTGGCCCACACGTCCAACCTAGCCTAACCTGTGTGGCCCACACGGCCAAACTCACACCATCACATGGTCGTGTCGAGCGTACAACCTCACCTTCGTCAGTTACACGACCGTGTCTCGCACACGGCCAACTACATGGCCGGCCACATGCCCGTGTGACGTCGACAACCCCCTTTTTTAGCTTTTGCCAAACCTTGAATTTTTATTTTTAGGGTACACACCTGGTACGATTTTGATGCCAAAGTAATCCCGAGCCCATCCAATCTAAAAAACACCATTCATTCCAAGTACCAAAACACCATTCTATCAAAACCCCAATCGACATACTTGAAAATTTTACTCAATCAAAAGGCTCGATCACTTACCAAAGCAATTACTCTAGCCCAAACACACTACATGATAGAAGATAAATTTTGATCCCCTTGATTAACACTTACACAAGAATTCACCACATTAACCACCCGAAAATGATTCTCGATTGCACAAAACTTCAAGAATACTTACCGAACACAGTTCGAGTAGGGATTATGGAAACCAAAACACAGTAATTGAACGACAGTATAGCGAACAGAAATCAAAGAAAGAAGGAATAAAAAAGAAAACATCTGGAAAAGGAATTCAGAGAAGAAACGTCAAAAGGTATTTGGGAAGAGAGAAAAATAAAAATAAAAAAATAAGATAAAAATAAAATTGATTAATTTGGACATAGTTCCGCTACATCCACTAACAACCCAACCAACTCAGAATTTCAAGACCATCCAAATTCTCTTAACCAACTGAAACAAAAATTATCACCTTCGCTCGCGCAAGGATTCAAACATAGAACCTCCAGCAAGCTAACTCCTTACCACTCGAACCAATAGGCTTGTTCTAATATGGATTTACAGAAAATTTTATATAAACCCACCCAACAAGGATAAGGCTTGGATAAAAAATAACAAAATTTTCAAATGTGAGACTTGAACCTAAGGCCTCAAACACACCCTTAAATCACCTAACCACTAAAGCAGATACACATTTATGTCAAAATTTACAGAAACAAAAATAAATTATTCAGGGCGTTACATGCATAGTATGGTCTCGGTTCATATATAAGATTACCATCTTATATATTCTCACTAGAAGATTTCATACCAGAATAGTGATCTTATTGTATAAGCCAATTCTTTCCACTATTGTACATTGACTAGAAAAATTAATCATTCATATGCATTTAACTTATTTCATTTCTAGTCAAAATCATTTCTAATCCAAACTTTATAACGTAGAATAAAAATGTGTAATCATATATAAAACACATTTAACTTATGGTTATTTAACAAAAAAACAACAAAAATTATTTGTATTATATGATCATCTACAAACTTTTATTTTTAGCAATGAAAATAATGTTTCATCAATATCATCCAAATGTCCGTTACTAATATCATGGTTTAAATAAAAATAATATTAATATCTCGAATTAAATATATATCATTAAAAAAGAAAGAATGTTTTTATACAAAAAAATTCACTTACAAAATTGGATGGAATGAATTAAATTTCAATTCTCCATACTTACTGTTTATTTATGATGCACTGTTAGGTGCATAAGTGACTTTTTAAAATGACATCACTTTTCAAGTTGTACTTTTTTGTTTCAAGAGATCATTTCAACTTAACCTTTTGAGAGTAACTATTGGATTCAATAATATAACTTTTTGGCTTAGGAAGATATTCTTGAATGGTCATAATGTTTCTATTGGATAGATATCTGTTCAACTAATGTTTGAATCATGTCATCACCATACAAAACAAAACTATTGTTTCTATCCATTAATAGATCATTCCCAACCGTGCTTTTTCATTCGATCCATCTTCTTTCTTTCTTTATTGCATGATATATGATATATATTATATACTTCTTCTATTCTAATCACAATCATGCATTTTAAAATGTCATGCATAGGATAAACTAGCATTTGATTTTTGTCAAGTAATTGATGCACAAGACACCAACATTATTTTGCATACTATTGTTCAATAAACACATTACGATTGAAATCTATTTCATGCAAAGTACAACAATAAATATGACATACCTTTACTCGCGATAAAGATCTCTTATAAATCAAAATTTGACACGATCAATGATCTCAATATTGTCCCATTCCTGATAGCCATCTTCGTAGTACCATGCTTGTAGTGGCATGTGAATGCACATTAAATATAGACAATTCTCATAAATTGAGAAATTAAAACCTTAAAGTTGTTGGTGTGTAGGGATAAAAATAAACTTATGAGAAATTAATGAAGGTTTCATGGTGAGTATCAATGTCACTTTAATTAAGGTTCTATACGCCCCCACTTATATTATGGTATGCAAAAGAGCTACTGGCAAATAAACCTTGAGGATATAATAAAGCTCAATAATTGTCAATGTTTTGCACTAATAAAAATAGTCTACTGAACATTGGCCGGAGCATTGAGGATATAATAAAGTAACATAATTTTTTAATTTAAGAGACATAACTTGTTACTATGAATGTGATAACTCTTGATTAATAACTCAGTGATATAACTTTTAATTACTTGTAACTTTTCATTTGCAACTATTAAAACACTATATATATTAAAAATGTTCAAAGAACCCTAACCTAATTGTGATCCATATCTACAAAATCGGATAAAATAAATCTAATCACATGAAAAAATAGCAAGTTTACACTAGCAAACATCAAATACTTCCAACTAATATGTTTACACATTTAGAAGCTTCAAATTACATTATCCAACATCAAACACTTCTAAAGCAACTTTTATAGCAATTGTCTCTACAAAATTTGACGCATAAACAGGGCTACATCTGAATGGCCCCAACTTTCCACTAAAAAAGCCACCAACATTGAACTTTAGAGCATCCTTCTTTGGGCAAATACACTTACATTTACTTGTAATATTCTTAAAAGCTGATTTTATATTAGTTGTTAGGAATGGTTTAGCTTTTATTATTTGTATTTCTCTTGTGAACACATAATAAAAAATATTGATATGGTATTTAATGGAAATGCATTCATTCAATTGAAAGCTAATAAAATGGATGGGGCATCAATCAAAAAATTACTAATTTATCGAATGAATTTACAAACTTTATAAAAAGAAAGTGAAATTAAAATTTGGGAGTACCACACATAATTTTATCATATTTTTAAATGATACATGCTATATATATAAAAAATTAAAATTATGAGAAAATTTAAAAGGACGGAGATCCTTCTTAGCTTCTTTTTTTTACTCGGAATTAATGTATTTTTCATGTAGATTAATTTTTTGGGGTCTCTCTTGATAAAATTATTTTTAAGGTTTAAATTTAAATTCTCCCTTAAATTTGTAATATGTGTTACCATTATATCCAACACTTGAGATATTAAATCTAAATTACTCAAAAAACTATCAAAACTTTATTTGGATTGGAATTTAGTTGCATGCATTGTAACTAAATTTTCCTATATAAATTCATACATTAGGTTTTAGATTTAAATGTGAATCATGGTTAAAAGTATTCCTACTTGTTTTATTGAGTTATGAAATTATTAAAATATCATCTTATATAAATTATAATTTTACGAAGGTGTTTTTGTCTCTTTCATGAGATTTGAAATTGAAACACCATGCATAACAAATATAATAAATAATTAACTTTATCATTGTAACCAAAAATTATGTGAATTTGTAATGGGAGACATAAATCAAGTATATTTGATACAAATGACATTTTATATTTACACTCTTACTTCTTTTATCAAAACTCAGGACATTCAAACTATTTCAGCAAATTAATAGCATAGTTGTTTTATTTGCTATGGTTTGAAAATGGAAAAAGATGTACTTAAAACGAAAGATGGGGAGGCACCGCATGTTAACTATACAATATAGATTGAGAAATACAAAAAACAGAAAGAGAACATCATTGATACTTTTCATATATCTTGAACGATGAACATAGGCAGTATTAATAGGCTGAGTCAGTAAGCAGTTAATAGAAGAACTGTCTAACAACTAAATGACTAACCGACTAACAACTAACTGACTAACCGACTAACAACTAACAACTAACATTCTTATTAGCTACTCTATCATTTTCCCCGTTCCTTGAACTTCTTGGTTTTGATGAAAGACTTCATCTCTCGACCAGACCCGAAGAGCACAACGTGAGTTGGCAAACTGTTTGAGAGTAACAGGCTTGGTGAGAACATCAGCTATTTGTTTTTCAGAGGGAACATAATTGACTTGTAACGTGCCATCAAGAACCTTTTTTCGAACAAAATGGTAGTCTCTCTACATGCTTAACTTTGGCATGATGTGTGGGGTTGGCAGCCATTGAAACTGCAGAAGTATTATCACACCAGACCACTGGAGATCGACTAAGGGGCATCTCAAGCTCATGCAACAGTTGCTTGACCTATAGTAACTCAGATACACAATTAGCGAGACTTCTGTATTCTGTTTCAGAGGATGACCTTGACACAACATGCTACTTTTTGGAGCACCATGCAACAGGATTATGTCCTAAATAGACAACATAATCAGTGGTAGAACGATGATCTTCAACAGACGATGCCCAGTCCGCATCTGAATAGCACGTTAGCTGAAATTGCCCTGTGGTGAAATGCAGTCCATGATCAAGAGTTCCAATGAGATATCGCAATACTCGTTTGACTGCCTTCCAATGAGCAGTGGTTGGAGAATTCATATACTGACTCAGTTTATTAACATAAAATGACAGGTCAACTTGCCCATGTCTTTAAGAGCAAACTTGTAATGAAGCTGATTGACGACACTGTTGATCTCCTTGGTGGAACTGCCGGTGAGCACGATGTCACCCACATATGCCATGAGGAGTAAATAACTTGTGAAGGTTGCATAAATGAAAAATGAAGGATCAACCTTGGATGCATGAAAGCCAAGCTGATCAACCAGAAACTATTTAAGTGTTTGAAACCATGCCCTAGGAGCCTGTCTTAAACCATAGATAGCCTTATTGAGTTTACAGACAAGCTGCTGACCATTTGATCCTATCTCTTCAAACCCAGGTGGCTGACTCATGTAAATCTCCTCATTGAGCTCCCCATTAAGAAAAGCATTGTTGACATCAATTTGTCTCAATGGCCAACCCTTCATAACTGCAATAGCTAGGATAGTTCGAATAGTTGTGGCTCGCACCACTAGGCTAAAGGTGTCCTGAAAATCAACACCAGCATGCTGTGAGAATCCCTTGGCAACCAAACGAGCTTTATATCTGTCCACAGAACCATCAGCCTTCTTTTTTACTTTAAAGAGCCACTTGCAGCCAATTGCTCTTCGTGTGACAGGTAAGGAACACAAACTCCATGTGTTATTGCGGAGAAGAGCATGTAGCTCATTATGCACAGCAGCTGTCCAAGACTCATTTGTCATTGTAGCATGAATGTCAGTAAGAAGATCATCAGAAACATTGGGAACAATACTAACTAAGCTTTTGGTTTAAAAATCCCTGCCTTACTCCGTGTCACCATGGTATGGGTATTAGAAGGAACAACTGCTGGTAAAGACATATGGGGTGGTAGAGTAGTATTGGAAACACTAGGACTAGAGTTTGTGGGAGATATATGTGTTGAAGTAAGTGGAGGAAACTGAGAAGCAGTAGGCACAGTAAGGGTTTGAGTAGTAGATGAAGTAGGTGGTTTGGAGGTTGACATGACAAGTAACTTGGAGCTAGTTTGTGGTTTATTTTGTTGTGGAACAGGTTTGGATGTGACAGTTTGAAACGGGAAAACATATTTATTGAAGGTGACATGAAGAGTGACATACACACAACCACTAGCATCTTGACAACTGTAGCCTTTGTGTAAGGGGGAGTACCCTAGAAAAGTACACGGTGTTGACCTAAACTGTAATTTATGGAAGTTATATGGACGTAGGTTTGGAAAACACATGTACCCAAATACACCCATAAAGGAGTAGACTGGTGGAACACGAAAGAGTTTTTCATAAGGTGAACTATGACCAAGAGAAGTAGAAGGTAACCTGTTTATCAAGTAAGTAGCACTACTGAAAGCATCATTCCAGTAGGTTAAAGGTATGACTGCATGAGCAAGCATAGAGAGCCCAGTTTCCACGATCTGTCTGTGCTTGTGTTCTACTATCCCATTTTGTGCAGATGTATAGGGGCAAGCAAATCGATGCATAATTCCATACTAAGTCAAATACGGCTTTAAAACCTGAAACTCCTCACCCTCATCTTTTGTATAGCTTTAAGTTGACACCCCAAAGTTCATCCAGCCTGTCGATGAAACTGTTGAAACACTGTGAATACCTCTGATTTCTTGTGTAGAAAATATACCCATGTGTATCGTGTGTATGGATCAGTGAATGCAACATAATATGAAAAGCCATTGGAAGAAACTGGTGCTGGTCCCCAAACATCAACAATCACTAATTGAAGTGGAGCAGTATACTCAGTGAGAGACCGCTCAAATGACAATTTGTGCTCTTTGCCTAAGTGACATGCAATACAACGAAAATCATCTTTATTTGAACCAAGAGACTGATTACAATTGGATAAGGCCTCAGTAAGTATAGCCTTGCATGGATGACCTAATCTAGCATGCCATACAGACAAAGGAACATTTAAGCTGGTGAAAAAACAATAAGCCGATCTACCAAACAATCTAGTGGAAGAAGGTCCAGGTAAGTGCAGCTTGTAGAGCCCATATTGTACTGACCCCCGAAGCAGCACCTCTTTGGTTTTAAGATCACGTACTTGACACTGTGTAGGGAAGAACTCAAAGATCACTTGATTATCTTTGGTGAACTTGGAAACAGACAGCAAATTCTTGGTTATACCAGGAACAAATAGTAAAGATCGCATGAACAATGGTCTTGTACGAGTGAGAAGAGAAGACTGACCCGTTGAAAAGACAGGAAGAGCAGCACCATTACCAACATATACTTAACCTGGATTGTTGTGAGAAGTGGTTGTACCCATCGAAGACACCGAATGAATGAGGTGATGAGTTGCCCCGGAATCCGGGTACAATGCATTGTCACCAACAATCTTAGGAGTTGCAATAAGAGCCTGAGGAGTAGTGGTGGCTGACGCAGACATACTCACAGGCTGTTGAGCATTTGCAACAAAGGGGTTAGACCAGGTAGATGCTTGTGCAGGAACATAGAACCAGCCTTGTGGAGGAATAGAAGTGGAAGGTGGTACATGAGAGGGTGCCCAAGAAACCATGGGTGAGCTCGAGCCGGAGTAACAAACATTTGCCTATGGAGAAGGAGGAGGTTTGTAGTTTTCACTCTTGTACGTTGTATCAAAACGATAGTAACAACGATCTACAAGATAACCTTGTTTTCCACAAAGTTGACACTGGAAACTGGAATAAGATGATCTTCCACGACCATGTCCCCTAGTGTTGGAGGAGGGACGATAGGCAGGTGAGGACTCATTGGAGATCGCAGGTTGACTAGTGACTACATTAGCAGAACTGTTAATCTCATTTACAAGGACCTGCTGACGAGCCTCAGCATCTAGCAACATGGTAGTCACACCTTGAGCAGTGTAAGGAACTAAACTAGCTGTGATGATGGTGATAACAGATTCATACTCAGGTGTCAAGCCATTGAGTATAGCAGTGACATGTTCATGATCACTAATGACCTCTGCACAACTAGCAAGATAATCACAGTATCCTTTAATTTTCATCAAGAAGTCTCTCGTAGACAATTCACCCTTACGCTGAGAGTGGAAAGCACGTCTATAAAACATCAACCTAGAGGTTGTTTTGCTGCCATACAAAGAAACAATAGCATTCCAAATTTGAGCACTAGTATCCGTACCTATAAGATGAGGGAGAACGATCCGACTAATAGAAGACAGAAGCCATGATGCAAGTGCATTGTCTTGCTGCTCAAACCTAGCAAACTCAGGATTTTCTTGAAGTACTCCATCAGCATCCGGAAGCATTGAGGGGGGAGGTATCGTATGAGCATCCAAGAACCGTTGAAACTTGTATGTTTTGATGGCCAAAAGAACTTGCTGCCGCCATAGCAGATAGTTAGACTCATCAAGAACGACGCTGATTTCCTTGGTTGAGAAAAACCTACTGTCCACAACTGCATCCATGGAAACTTATGCACACAAACTTATGGAAACTTATCTCCTTTCCTCAAGCCATAGTTAAAACAATCTTTTTCTTTTCTTTCATTTCACCATGGAAACTTATGCACACAAACTTTTGGTAAGAGAAGAAGACAAAATAATTTGGATTAAAAATTATTTCAAACGAAAATTGAACACACGAAAGGCAAATTGAAAACAAATCTGGGATTCCATAACTATCCTAAGAGATAAGATTGTTGGGTTATGATGTTCATCCATGGCAGCCATCATAGGATGATCAAAGCTTTACCATATATTTTTTTACTCTTACGAACAATACATCATTTTCAATCTATAAAAGATCATATATTTGTGCGCAATCAAATGACCGAATCTGGAACTTCTATATCGGTAACTACCATGTTTTAGTGAGTTTGAGTGAAGATTAGATGATACTTTTTATGGTTTCAATATATATATATATATATACACACACAATTTTCATTTCAAATCCTTCTTTTATTTTCTTGATCGAAATTATTTTGCTTTTTTATTTTTTCATGTTTGATTTTGATTATTTTCTTCTCTTCCCAATTTGAAGTCTCCATGTATAATACTTTTTCCTGGAAATGAAATGAAATTGTAAAAAGGGAAAACAATTGAATCTTTTAACCATTGCTTAAGGAAAGAGATAATGTTTACATGGAAATTTTTTTCAAAAATTGTTCACATGGAAGTCTATTAGATCAAAATGCCTTCTTTAAAGAATACAGTCTAAAATGCAGTTCGGTCTATTGGTAATGTAATTTTCTTATTCCACAAGTAACTTTAAAATATTGACATAAATATTTTTTAAAAATATTTTTTTATACTTTATAAAACACTTGTTTGTAATTTCTAACATTGTTTGTAAACTTTAAATACTCCACAAAGAGTATCAAATACTCCATAAGCAATGTAAATTAAAATGTGTTATTAAATTGATGTTATGAGTAACAAATATTATTACGAGGGCTATATTTTTTTTATATATTTTTATGTGTAAAAAAATATTTATATCCAAAATGAATTCACGGATTTAAACTAAGACATCAAAATCTAACAAAGACTTGATTTGTTGTTTCAACCAAAATTTCTTTTGTTTTCTATATAAACTTTTATAAATATACTTCTACGTTATTATTTTTTCTACTTATATAGTGTCATAATCAAATATATACAATATTTTGAGGAATATGGTCGGCAAGTAGAATATTTATCATATATTGAATCACATCAAAGGGAATAAAGCTAAAGATTATGTGTCAAGTTTACCCACTAAGATGTGAAAGCAGATAACTTCCAAGTTATTTCAATGCATACATATATATATTGTCCACTTGGACCACCGCTTCAACATGAGGCTATTTTATGTTTTTCTTTTAATAATTCATTACTCCGCACGCAGTCGTGGCAAAAAGTAAACCAACCTTAAGTTTGAAGATAAAATGAATTTGGACTTGGTTAAGTTTCAGTAGTTTCTGCGGTCGAAAGAAGCATCCGGTTTCCAATCAATGTGTGAAAAAGATCACCTGGTGATGACAATTAAATGTATATTAATGTAAATGGAATGATTTTTTTTTTCAAATGAGGGCACAGTTCCAAATGAATCTCTTGTGGAACCCATGGTAGGTCTCTAGGTGCTCACCCGTGACACTTCAATCCTGTTTTTCAAGCTTTAAAACTTACATTGACAATGTGCCAAGAATAGGAGCAAAATCGGTTTGTTAGCAGTAACTACGAGCAATCTCAATGGTATTATTACAGAGGAAAATTAAAGGATTAAATAATGAAGACTCTAAACGTTTCTAGTTGCATTAGCTCATTACAGTTAAAGTTTTTTGACAGCAAGTTGTATTGGGATCTTGAAATTGGAAGTTCAATGTGAAAGATATGGGTTTGGTTGGATGTATATGCCATGATACAGTCAGATTGGAATATAGCGAAATCAAAACAAAACAAAAAAATGAAACCCAAGAATAAGATGAAGGTCTGGCAAGCTATCCTTCAACAGGGAAGTAATTATGTTGTTCTGAATCTGGATCCATTTTGTCTTCAGCAGTTAGCTTCTGTGAGTTGTAACTATCCTAGTTCGGAACAGAGCCAGAGGAGATATTTTGTAAAAAAACAAAAAGTATTAGCTACCATTGTTTAGAAGACCATTAAAATCTGTCCCAATATCAGATTAATAATAAGGCTATTAGGATGAATGATATAGATAGATTAAGTGATTTGAGGGTCCCATTTTCTTCCACCATTAGAGGCTGGGACTTGCTAATATTTTGGTGTAAATCTCCACCTCACAATCACAAACGTCTGAAATTTACGAACAATCTTCTGCTTCAATCAATTCAAATTGCAAACATTAAATTGATTTATGGTAAAATTTTATTAACTAAGCTTACATTATAATACAACCGGGTACGTGCTCTTAAAGCACTATAAACCCCCCTTCCTTCACTCCAAATTCTCCATACTATAACTTGTACATTAGGCAAGATGGCTTCAAAAAGAACAGCATCGCTTGCCCTCTTTTTTGCCCTCAACGTTCTCTTCTTTTCTCTAGTCCGTGCTTGCGGTTCTTGCCCTTCCCCCAACCCAAAACCAAAGCCCACTCCTTCCCCATCCCCCTCAGGCAAATGCCCCCAAGATACCCTTAAGTTAGGTGTCTGTGCTGAGGTGCTTGGTTTAGTCAATGTAACTGTTGGTTCTCCCCCACTGCAACCATGCTGCTCCCTTCTCCAAGGCCTTGCTGATCTTGAAGCTGCTGTTTGCCTTTGCACAGCACTCAAAGCTAACGTTTTGGGCATCAACCTTAATATCCCAGTTTCCCTCAGCTTGGTTCTTAACGTCTGCTCAAAGAAAGTTCCATCTGGCTTCCAATGTCCCTAATTATTGTTACCAATTCTTTGTCTTCTTGGTGTTTACTGTGGCTTTGAAGGTCTAATTAAGTCATGATGTTGATTGGTAATTGCTTGTTTCCTCGTGGATTGAGACTGAATAAGTGTACTACTTTTATTTATTCAAGTTTGTTTATCTATCTTTAAGGAAAAGTATTCAGTTTGTTTATTTGAATAAACCATCAATTGTTCACTTGAGAGTGGATGCTTGTATTTCTTTGGTCGTATTTGGATTGGAAATCATATATTTAAATTTTATAACAATTTTTGTTAATTTATTACATAAAAGTGTTCAATTATTTTATTTCTTTTAAATGTACAAATCCAAGACACCTCGCTTATTTATATTGCAAGCCCTAGCAATATATATATGAATTGGCTATATATATATAATGAAGCCTTCCTTCATGACACTCCATTATATTTCTTTTCTTTTTTTTTTTTTTTTGTTTTTAAGCTTGATGGACAACTTTCAATCCTAATTCTTTACCTTTTTATTTATTTATTAAGATTATATAATAAACATCAAATTTTAATTTTGGTCTTTATAACATATTTAAATTTCAGATTTAAATATCCTTATATATTTTAATTTTTTTATAAAATTTGATACTCAATTTTTATAATATCATTAGTTATTTTCAACATTTTATGTGAATGTAAGAATTGTTAACTCTATTAAAATTATTTGTTAAATTTAAGTTCATTACAATGTCATTTTTTATTATATGACTACTAAGTGCTTTTATTTTCAAAAGCCATGTCAACAAATTTAACAGAATAAATTTTAACGGTATTGATAATTAAACTTAAATTTTTAAATTCGAAAAATAGATAGACTAAATTTTTGAAAATAAAGGTATGAAGGCTAAATGCTAAATATATGAAAAGTCCAAAAACTTAGAGTACATTGTGTCTTTTAATCTTTTACTTTATAATTAATCATGAGATGTGGTGTGATGATTCGCCACTTCATCATTTAACTATGTGGTTGAGGGTTTACAGGGGCAAATCTAGGGGAGGTTGGCATGGGCCCAGCCCCCCTAAAAGATAAAATTATATTTAGACTCTTATAATTTTTTAAAAATTTTAAATTTATAAAGGTAAAATTGCACTTTGGCCTCTCTAAAATTATAAAAATTTGATTTAATCATTTACAAATTATAAAGATATAAATTATAAAAAATTAAAATTTCATCCGGCTCTCCCTAAAAAATTTTCCTGGCTTCGCCCTTGAAGGTTTGATCTCCGCTCAAAAAAATGGAGCACATTCCATAGCCAACACGTTTATCTTTTCAAAGAGCACATGTGAAGAGAAAAGTAATCACTACTATCGACTAACCTAAAAAATACTTAACCTGATGTGAAATCTAAAACCATACTAGTGCGTGTGTATATATATACGGGTTAATATTTAGTACATTAGGAATGCAGTTTTTTTATTTCCACAAGCAACTTTAAAAATTGTCATATGTCTCTTTTTTATTAATATTTATTTTTTTAATATTTTACTATACTTTTATAGGGCATTTATCAATCTCCTAATCCTACTTCTATTGTCAGAGTTTATAGGTGAATATTTAATATACTAACAATGTACTCTCTTTTTATTTTCTATAAATTGTAGTCTAAAAACTCCACAAATAATATACTAAACCCCATATAAAATAAAAGATGATGTTAGTATGGAATTATCTATAAAGCTTCTTATGGGCATGAAGTTTATAATGTTCACAAAATAACTAAAATTAGGAACTGTAACCTTTTTATATTTCTAAAATGAAATTATTGAATGAGAATAAAGAAAGAAAAAAGAATGGAATACGTGGTAGCGTAGCATTGCTGATTTTTATATTGCAAACTGTTGACCACAATCGGATATCCTGGTATGGGACATGTAAGTGGGTTTACCACAAGACGTCGCTATCATTCTTAAAATTTTCATGTCGTTTATTCCTTGGATTTCTAAAGTAAAGTAAAGATGTGATTGATAGACAACACAGCGGCCGTGGTCCATGGCGCATTACAACCAATGAAGCACAGTGTTGAGCCCGTGACTAGCAATTTGTTGAGGAAGCTGATGTACGCCTTCTCACATGGTAAGGGAAAAGAAACCTCATTTTTTCTTCACGGTGTACTGCACAAAAAAGGCAAAGATTCCTTGGCCTTTCATACTGTTTGATTTCCCACCAGCAACATTCTCCTGAGAATTAAAACAACTTCTTCACTCTTGGATTTGTGACTAATATGATAAAAATATATATATCTGGTTTGGGTTTCAACTCTTCCTTCAGTTTAGAGCTTTAAGGAGTCCGTCTCTACCGTTTGATTCAAGTAACTTAATACTTTTTAAGGTAATTTAAAATTTTATATAACATTTCATTTCAAATATTACTTTTAACTCCAAATCTTAACTTCGCAATAGTGTTATTTCTTAATAATATAAGACTAATCTCAACCAGGTAATTTTATACTCTCGTGATAATGTGAGTTTTTGACATTTTATTCATTTTACTTCAACCGAAATAAATAAATAATAGTTAAATGAATAAAATTATCCGATTCTTTTATATATTTTTAGGGTAAGATATAAAAATAATCTCTTAACTATTAGTGTATTCTTATTTTGGTCACTCAAATTTAAAATTTTTTATTTTAATCACTAATATTATTAAAATATAATATTTTAGTCACTACTTTATTAAATAAGGTCAGCCTTTTTTTAATGGAATAATAACAAAATTTTAACCCTTCAATGTTTATAAATTCTATTAATTTAGTTCTAATTCTAAAAAATAAATAAATTTAACCCTTCATTTTACATATTCATTTTCTGATAATTTAATCTTCCTCCTATTCAAAATTCAAAATTAAAAAAGACTAAAAATAACATCATGCTCACTAACTTAATAACTTGAAACATGACTAACTACCACTAAATATCCATGACTAACAAATAAACAACCCATTAAATTAGCCATGAAAAAAAAACATATGAATCAATGGTTTAACTTATTTCCTAAAATAACTCAACACTTGTTGAACTTGACACCGTAGTTAATGGCCCCTTTAACATATCTAACCGCCCTCTTTTGCAGCCTTTAGGTGTAATTTGCTTGCACAATGCATGAAATGAGACAAAATGCTTGCAACATACAAATTGTTAGGCCTTGTTGATGTGAGATACATCAAGCAACCAACCTTACTTTTGTAGTGTCATTCATCCAATTTCTCATCTCTATCATCCTGGCTAAGCTTCTCGTTTGGATTCATAGGAGTACCCATGATCTTGCATTCTTCTATGTGGAACTTCTTTAAAAAATTCTTTGGCATACTTCCTTTAACATCTTCTTGGTTTTGCTTGATCTCCATTATAAAATAAATAAATAAAATCGTCAATTTGAGTTCAGTCATCACAGAAACAATCATAATATCTTGCTTAAATTTAGTAATGAGACTTACTTCTAGTAATTAAGAGATCATTCACATAAAATGAAATAATGATAATGTCAAAGTCATCTTGTTTAACATAAAAAGTAAATTCATAAAGGCTTTTACTAAAGCCTAAACTTATCAAATGCTCGTCAATCCTACTATACCAAGCTCTCAATGTTTGCTTTAAACCATGAAGAGCCTCTTTTTTTAGAAAATAAACTTTATCTTTATTGGAAATCATCCATACTTTGGAAAGTCAAAGATATGTGTATCAAAATGTTGGCACTAGAAATCTGATATTTAAGGCACCAAAAATAGGATTGAGATTTGGCATGAGATATTTGTAATTTTTTGGAGACTTTGCAAGTTGATCCCTAAACCTCAACTATAAATAGGCCTAACCATTTCTCATTTTCATCAACCCATATTTTGTCGTTTTCTACTTAAGGCATTGTTCTCTCTCTTTGTAAATCTTCACTGGAGTGAAATATATTTGGTAGTGCCTGAGGACGTAGGCAAAATTTGCTGAACCTTGTTAAAATTCTAATGTTCTTTATTGTATTATTTTGCATATTTTGTGAGTGTGATTGTAGTGATTTATTGTGCTATTAAATTACGATAGAGGGATATTCTGTCTAGGAAAGACCTGGTACTTAAGCGATCCTTGTGATCCACCTCTCTTTTCTGGGAATTGAACTTAGTGTGATTTTTCAGTATAATAATTTTACTCTTTTACACGCTTCCACACAACAATCTTCCTATGCTTTTACTACAAACCCTTCAAGTTGTTGAACATAAATATCTTCATGAGGAAGTCTATTGGCAAATGGTAACTTGACATCCATATTATACACATTCCAACTCTTTTAGGCTGCAATACCGAGTAGCAAATTGATTCTAACTAGTCTAGCCAGTAGTGCAAATGTGTTTGAGTAGCCTACACCAAAAATATGAGCATAGACTTTGACCACGAGCCTGGCTTTGTGCTTATTGAGAGAGCCATCAACATTCTAACTTGGTTCTGAACACCCATTTTTCCCTAATCACTTTCCTGTATAGTGGTTTACCAACCACCTCCCAAGTCATGTTTTTTTTTTTTTCAATCATAGACAGTTTCTCCTGCATTGTGGTTATCCATTTTAATCCTTTTGCTCCTCCTCATACCCTGTAGGCTCGCATACAACAACATTGCACCTTTGATAAATATCATAAAGAAACCTAGTACATCTAACATGAGGTTTATCCACTATCTCATCAGAATTTTTCTAGGTAATGGTATTTTGGACACCATTTGGATCTTTTCATTTTCTATAAAATGCCTATCTCTACTTATCATAAAGTTTCTTGTTTTAGGCTAAAAAACCTTGTAAGCGTTGGAACTCTGCTATAACCCATAAAAGTGCCTATGGTAGCCTTTTTCTCTAATTTGACTCGCTTAACCTAAAGCTACTAGGTAAAGCACAAACAACCAAATACTTTAAGAAATTGAAAAGAATGTTTATACCCATGCCAAGCGTCGAACATAGTCTAATCCTTCTCTAATTTAGTGGGAAGCCTATTTTTAAGAAATAAAGCAGTGCTTGCAACCTTAGCACAAAATTTCCGAGTCCATGTTTATACATATGAAATTCAGAGCTTAAATTACTCTAATCCTTTCATCTCGTAGATATTTTCCTTGAGATAGTCCTAGTTTGCCTTTGTTGAACTAAGAGTCATGATTCGAGTAAAAATTGTTCGTGAGATTGCAACAAAGAAACAAACTTTTAAAGTTGACTTTCAAGTCTTTATCTCCTTGTGATTCTTAAATTAAGTGATAGTAGGATTGTTGGGTAAATGAAGAACTTGGTAAGCCTCTTGTACTACTTTTCAAAGATCCAGTGCATAAGTATCCATTCTCATTGCCCAAATCTAATAGTTGTCTCCATCGAAAACAAGAGGAGCAACCGCAGAAAAACTAGTTTTAGCTTCCATGGCTTGAAGGCTTTTGACTAAAAACTATTTGGGTTCACTCGGATACTCTCATAAGAAAATAACTGGGAAACCTATTATTGTTTGATGAGGCTATGTAGGAAGATGAAGAGAAAAAAAGAGAGGAGGAATAATGATATTTAATTGAAAATGGAAGGTGATGGTTCAAACTGGAGTAAAAATTTGAAGTTATGTAAGTGAAATTTGACTAAAAATAACATCATGCCCACTAACTTAGAACATGACTAAGTAATAAAAACTTGTGAATGATGGATGTAACTTATTTCCTAAAATAAAGCCACTAATGCATGCAACAACTTTTTCCTTTGAAAACCAAAATGTTAACCTCCCTATTATTTTTGTATTATAAAGGAATTTGGAGGAGCAAGGAGAGTACACGTCCTGGCTACCCAAAACTAAAGTGTCTTTTATTGTAAAAACTTGTTTTATTTTTTATTTTTAAGATTCAAAAGCCTAAAATTAAATTCTACAAAATAAAGGTTAAACTTGTAAAAATAATAAATAAATAAATAAATAAGAGTGAAAATTTAAATTATATATATATTCTTCAGCCATCAAAATATAGAAAAGATTAAATAAATTCCACCCAATTCCCAATAATTGCAATTTCATTTACCAATTATATCCTCCCAACAGTATCATTACTTTCTCTCTTTTAACTTCAATTATCGCAACTCATTCTTTCTGTCGTAACCATTTTTTGACAAAAACGGGAATCGAACTTGGGTTTTGAAAATGAGTAAACGGGAGTCGCCACCGACCTTTTATTAGGTGTGATCGGATCGCCTTTGTTTTAATAAAACATTTTGATTTACTAAAACAAATGTTTTTGGTCTACGATCATTTGAGAAAATAGGTTCGGGAGTCGGTTACGTGCGAGGAAGGATTAGCACCCTCGCAACGCCCAAAATTGGTACCAAATTGATTAATGAATGTCCCAATGTTGAAAGTTTAAAAGAAAAATTTAGAAAAACGAATTTAGAAATTTAGGTCTTTTTTTTTTGAAATGTTTGAGTCTTCTTTGGAACCGAAGATTAAGATTTCCTTGTTTCGAAGGGACCAAATATCACATCCAATACATAGGACACGATAATTTCAATCCTCAAATCCAAGGTCGTCTCTTGACCCCTAAGACTTATTTGTTAAAATAACACAAGGTTATTCGGTTATTTGGTCATGCAAGAGAACCGAAACCCAACACATAGGGCACGGTCCCTCGAATTTCCAAACACGGAATATTGCCTCTTTTTTTAAAAAAAAAAAAAATTAGTTTTTGGGGTGAAATTGATGAAAAATTATGTTTTAAAGAAACATTATTTGAAAGTGGAGATAGATCATGTGATGAATAATGATGATGTGACACGGATTATGTACAAAATAATAACATAAGTATAATAGTAGTGGTGATAATAATAGTAGTAATAATAAAAAATATGTACAATATGATGATAATATGATAATAATAATAATAATAATAATAAGATAATATAAACTATGTACAACATGCTAATATATTGTACTAAAAAAATGACAATGATATTAATAAGATAAAATAATAATAACAATAATAATAGTGATAAATATAGTAAATAATAATAATAGTAATATGTACAATACAAGGATATATATATATATATATGGTAATAATAATAAACATATAAATAATATACTAATACTAATAATGGAAATATCCAACAATAATAATATTAAATAGGATAAAAAATATTACAAAATAACCAAAAAAGGGGGGTCAAACTGCGTCAGAAACGAAAATTTGGGGGCGATTTGGAAATAAAATAAAAAAGAAGGGCCAGATCGAAACGCGCGAAGGAGGGGAGGGACCTCACACGCAATAAACCCTTTTGGCCGAAACGCATAACAGCAAGGGGGACTAAATTATAAATAAAATTGAATTTTCGGGCCGAATTTTAAAACAATAAAAACTTGATTAAAAGCTATAAAAGTTGCGGAAGGGCTAAAAGTGCAATTAGCCCTTCCGGTCAAAAACACGCGGACCCTGGGGGTAGATTCGGGTCGGGTCACGGGTTGCGCCAAACGGCGCCGTTTTGGGGTTATGGGCGCCATCCAAAACGACGTCGTTTTGGGGCGCCTATATAAGCCCCTTTTCATCTTTTTTTTTTATTCTTCTGCTACTTTTTAAAAAAAAAATTCTCTCTCTCTCAACTCTCTCTGCAGATGCGCCAAGGGGCGATTTTCTGCCGCCGTTGATCTGCCGTGCCGGCCACCGCTCGCGGTGGCCGGGAAAGGTAATTTCTTCTTCTTCTTTTTTGATCCTTTAAATATTTATATCTGTATATATTTGCAAACGACGAAAAAAAAACATAAAAATAAAAATACCTTTGAAATATTTGTTCTGCTGTTATTTCGCGCTTTTGAATCTGCTTTTTTTCGATTGATTTTTTTACTTTGAAGTTGCTATTCTTCTTGTATTGATTGCGAAAAATGCGAAAAAAAAGATCCCCTTTTTACAAGTTTTCTTTCGGTTTTTATAACCGATCTGAAGAAAAATCAAATACAATACATATCCCCTTTTTTTGTTTGTTTCTTCTGCTTTCTGGCCCCTTTTTTCGCGTGCTCGCAGGTGTTAGTGGAGGCCGAGGTGATGGTGGGAAACAGTTGGACGTGGTGCAGGTGGCCAGCAACGAGGCCGCCCGTGGTGCGCACATGGGGAAGGGGTAGTAGAGGCTCGTGCGGCGCCTAGGCTAGGGTTTCTGGAAACCCTAGCAAATTCTTTTCATTCTTTTGGGCCCTTTGGCATTTGGGCCAATTAGGTCTAGTTGTTTATTGGGCTCCGAAATTTTAGTGTAAAATGGGCCTCGGGTTTCTTGTAATGGACTTTGGACACTTATTTTATTGGAATTTTTTTTGTTTTATTTAATTTTTGGTTTCGCAATTTGGGCTCGGGTTTATTGGGTTTTGGGCCGGGCAAATTTGGTTATTACACTTTCTGCTTTCAAACTCTTGATCTTGTACCATATGAAATGTTTCATCTTAGTTGAGTTAAATCATGGTCAACTAAAAACAACAACATACATGCACTTCTCTCCACCAAGCTTCTGTTGTATTGATAATGTGATTTTTTTTTTTGTTTAAATAAACTTCTGCTTCACATTAGCTCTATATCCTTATTTTAAAAATCTAGTTTTTTTCGTTCCTCAACATACCATTTTATTCATGGTTATGTGTAAGTCGTATATTTTTAGTCTCTATATTTTTTAAAATTTTAAAATTTTAGTCCAACCATATAACAACTTTTAAATTAATTAGGTTAAATTTTGTTATTTCTAAAATCTTATACACCAAACATATTATCATGTCAACTTACTATTTTCACAAAAAAAAAGTTATGTTGTTTTAGTTAAAGGATATAGCAACTACAATAAGAGGCAAAGCCAGATGGGTTGACAGGATAATTTTTAACTTTTACTCCCTTTATAATTTATAAATTTTAAATTAGTATATACTAAAATTACACTTTGGCCCCCCCAAAAATGAAAAAAAAATTGATTTAATCTTTTAAAACTTATAAAGATATAAATTGTTAAAATAGAAAATTTTTATTTTTGCTATTGTAAAAATATACAACTTAATTCTAGCCCCTCCTCAAAAACAATATACAACTTGATTCAACATGCAATTCATTTTTAGTTTTAACAATCTAGCGAAGGGACTGATTGGACATATGTGATTAACGCTCAAATAATTTATAATTAAGTTTCAGTTTTTCGCCTACTAATTATAAACTCATTTAGTTATGAAGTCATTTCACTATAGCATCGTGATTGAGCTCTCCCTAACGACATACCATTACAAAAGCAACTCAATTAGTGCTCATCCAATCACCTTGTCATAAGTGTGTTATCTTCATAGGATATCTTTAATGTCTTTAGGATAAATCTATTCTCCCAATATGATCTTATTTTATCTCATGATAATCATTATATCTTCATTCATGAAAAGTCAATTACTATCAAATAGTAATCAAGTCATTCATCACCAAGACGAACGAATCATGGCCACATTTACTTTTCATCAACCATGTAATGTCAATAAGAATATATCATTTACCCATATATTGGGTTATGAATTTCAATGTTGTGAATGACGCTACATACTGCAAAAATCGTGTACCTAGTACACCAGCTTTCGATTCCTTATCTATTTGAACTCAGGATTTAGTTACATAAAAGTATATGAGTCACACATACTTACTTTGTCATCTACTCAGGATTAAAGTATGTTACACTTTGAACGTCACAAATGAATAAATCCATAAACGGGTTTGTAATCACCAATTTTGGCCCGGGTCATTAACCCTGGGCCCATTACAAACCCTCCCAAATAACGAAGGCCCAATGGCCCAAAACTAATCAGGGAACCCTAGGGTTCCCTCTCCTCTCCAGCGCCGCATGCCCCTAGTGCGCCGCACGAGCCTCCACTAGCCGCCTCCCCACTTCTCCGTGTCCCCATGACCTGCAAGAACAGACAAAACGCAACAACACCAGAAAGCAAAGGAAACAAACAAAAAATAGCAGTAATCTATTGTATTATATTATTTCTTTCTTTCAATCTCGGATATAAAACCGAAGAGATGAACAATGTAGAGGGAGGATTTTTTTGGAGGAATTCAAAACAAAAAAAAAATAGGAACCATCAGAAATCGAGAAAGCAAAGAAAATATAAAAGGTTGATTTCTTTTTTTTTTCTGTCGAATTATCACTTCATTTTGATTTTAAATCTTCAAAGAACGAAATCAAAGAAAGAGGGGAAGAGGACTTATCGAACCCGCGTAGACCCGTCGTCGGAATGCCCTCCGATCGTTGAGGCTCGGCTCGAGGGGGATAGCGAAATCCCCTTCCCCGTTGCTGGAAAGGCGCCGAAAATCTCCTACCCGCGCGTCGTCGGCCGCCAAAGCCAGGGTTGTGTGGAAAAGGCCGACGGAAGGCCAATCGGCCAAGGGAATCCGACCATCGGGCATGAACGAGGGAGAGAGGAGACTCCCTCTCTGCTCCTGTTTCTGAAATGAAAAAAAGGGGAGAGTTTGAGGGGTGGGTTCTGATCTGTTTGCCTATGGAACTAGAGAAATAAATTTTGGGGTTAAGGCAATTAAGTTGCATCGTTTGGGGTACCAGGGGAACCGTCCACACCTCTTTAAACGGGGTATTTACACGATGAGTCCCCCATTCTTGCGGCGCTACTCAATTGAATCCCTTTTTCACCTTTCTATTTTTTTTAATTTTGCCCCATTACTCTGCTTCGCTTTTAATTTATTCCTTACTTGGTCATTCGAAACGTCTCACAATCAAGGGCTGGGTAATTTACTCATTTAGTCCCTAGGAGTCCTCGCGCGTCACAATTTGGTTCTCATCCTCTTTCTTATTTTCCAATTTTCAACCCCAATTTTCCGTTTCGATTTCAATTCGATCCATTTATGGTTAATGTGCGTTTTTATTCTGTTGTTGTTATTATGCACTATGTCATTATATTAATATTATTATTAATTGTTATTATTATTATTATGTTTAATATTATTATTGATCATTATTAATATTGCTATTATTATTTTGTCTACATTTTACATTATTATTATTTTACCATTACTACTATACTATCTGCTATTATTATTATATTTTCTATATATATAATTACTATTATTTTGTTTAACTAACTTTATTATTGTTAGTATTATTAATTATTATTATCACTATATTAGTATACTGTATGTGTTTCGTATCACTGTCATCGTTATTTTATTTTTATTATACTGTTATTATTATTACTACTGTTATTGTATTATTATATGCTACCTACCATTATTACTATTATTATTATGTTGTATTATTGTATTATATACTACTTACTATTACTATCATTATTATTGTGTTGTACATGCTTTGTAGCATTATTATATATTTATATTATTATAACCATTATTACATCTACTATTATATTTTCGTACGTATTTTATTGGTATTTAACTAACTTCATTATTATTATTACTATTATATTTATTATTATATTGTATATACTTTGTACTACTATTATTATCTTAATATTATTATTATATTATTATTATTACTAATTATTATTATTATATTATCATTATGCCGTACATACCATTATTATTATTATTATTTTATTATTATTACTATATTATTATTATTATTATTATTATTATTATTAGTATTATTATTTTCATGTCGCGTATATTTTGTGTTATTATTATCACTATTTTATTATTACTATAGTATTTATTATTGCTATTATTATTATTATTATTATTATTATTATTATTATATTGTTATGTTGCACACATTTCGTATTATTATTATTATTTTATTGTGGTATCATTATTATTATTATCATCATCATTATTATTATTAGTATTATTATTATTATTGCATGTGCTACACTATTATTATTGTATATATTATCGTCACTATCATTATTAATATTTTTATTTTTATTTATCGTTATTATTTTTATCTTTTTATTTTCGTTTTATTATTGCATCGATTATTATCACGTTTTGGTTTCTTGCTTTCGTCATTTCATTGCAATTCAATATTTTATCTTTTGTTTTTTTTCCTTTTTTTATTCATGAAGAACGGGTTTTCACAAAGGTAATATTCATGAGTTCAGGAATTCAAAATCTTGTGCCCAATCGTGCTGGGTGTGACTTTTCGTTTGACCGAACAAGTGGATGACCTTTCAGATTTTGTTTCTATTTTCAAATAAGGTGATATTTGTGTGTTTGGAAGTTCGAAAAGATCGTGCCCAGTCGTGCTGGGTGTGTTTTCTTTCGCATGACCTAATGAGCAAATGCCCTTTCCAAAATTTCAAAAATGGATACTTGGAGAATTTCGGAGATGATCTTGGATTCAAAGGCTTAGATTATCGCGTCCAATCGTGCTGGATGTGAAACTCTATTCCTTCGAAATAAGGGAATATCATTATTCAATCAATTCGTTTAAAAACAATAAAAAGGCAAGATTTCAAAAAAAAACATTTCAAACTTTTCGACATTAGGACATTGATTAATCAATTTGGTACCAATTTTGGGCGTTGCGAGGGTGCTAACCCTTCATCGCACGTAACCGACTCCCGAACCTATTTTCTCGAATATTCGTGGACCTAAAAACACTATTTTAGTAAATCAAATGTTTTATTAAAACAAGGTGATCCGATCACACCTAATAAAAGGTCGGTGGCGACTCCCGTTTTATCCATTTTCAAGGCCCAAGTTCGATTCCAGTTTTCTTCAAAAAAATGGTTACGACAGCTTGGCGACTCCACTGGGGACTATAGAGAGTCAGGCCGTAAAATTGATTATTCTTTGTCCTTTTGTCAAAAACTTGGAAAATCATTTTGAAAAAATCATGTTTCTTTCGATGCATTTCGCTGGTGCTATGATTGCAATAATGTCGAGTCTCATAGGATGTCTCTGCATTCATATTTGCATGACCGTTGTGGTCACACCCTTAAGTGGGAGCGAGAAGCTATGCCTTCGTGAGGTTTTCACCTCCGCATGGGCTAGGGGACCGCTTCCGGAATACATCCGTACCTATGGTTTCGAGAGGTTTTCACCTCCGCATGGCCGTAGGGAAATGTATTCCCCTGAACTGAACTCGATCCGTATGAGCCTATAATGGGTGAGGATTGAGGAATCTGCTGGTTCGGGTACCTCTCTTTAGAACTGAACCACATGTAGAGAAACCTAGGAACCAATCTTGGACAGAACCACGCTAAACCCCTAGCAGTCACCCCGATAGGTGTTTTATGTTTGTTTATTTCTCTTGTACTAATTTTTTCGCTTATCTTCTCTTGCATTAACATGTTTTCATTTGTTTTGATTGCATTGCATGTCATTTCACATTAAAAGGTGTGGACCTCCGTTTGGTTACTAAGATAGAGGCTTATTATGGGGGACGGATTCCTTGATAAAGTAGAGGATAACGCGGCCGTACGTATATGGTCAGAGAAGATACAACTCGAGGAAGGGGATAGTCTAGCCAAGGGATATACATCGGAGTTAGGGGACTTTACTCGTATCAGCATAACACAGAATGAGTTACAATAATTAAAAGATATGTGGGCTCATTGGGATGAGGGGACTAAGCAGCTTTTCTACCTTAATTATGGCGATCTACCCTATTTGCTTGACATCAGAGTGGACAAACACTTATTTCGGGCCATAACCCAATATTGGAATCCCGCATATAGCTGCTTCACATTCGGGAAAGTGGACTTGGTACCTACCATAGAAGAATACACGACTTTACTGCGTAATTGAAGGGCTCAGGTCGATAAAGTCTACTTTAGGGCCGGCAATGCACCAACTTTTGTAAAGAAACTGATGAGCATCACTGGAATGAGTGAACAATGGGTCTTGGCACATATTCAGCAAAAAGGCGAAGGGAAGTGCATCCCATGGGTAAATTTAAGGGGCTTGATATTGACACATCCCGATGCCAAGAGGAAGGTTGACATCTTCGCCTTAAGTATCTATGGCCTAGTAATTTTCCCAAGAGCTTTGAGGCATGTGGACGAAGCGGTGGTTGACTTATTCGATCGTCTTGACAAAGGAGTTACGCCAATACCAGCAATTCTCGCCGAAACGTTTAGATCTTTAAATGCGTGCCGGAGAGCAGGTGAGGGTAGATTCATGGGATGTGCGCACTTATTGCTAGTTTGGTTCCATAGCCATTTCTGGAAGATAGATAGAGCTTCTTGTCGAGTTCACTATGAAAACTATTCCCCATTAAAAGAGTTGGCAGATAAGCCCAAGAGAGACGACATATCAGAAGAAAATTGGATCGCACTCCTTCAAAATCTCCAAGAAAAAGACATTGAATGGAGAGCTCCTTGGTTTGTCCCCGATGAAATTCTCTACCGCTGTGGGAGTTATGATTGGGTTCTTCTGCTAGGAATTTGGGGAGCCATTGGGTATGCTCCTTTGCTTGTGCTAAGGCAATACAATTCAAGACAGTTTATACCGACGACTTACGGCCTAGCTCAGTTCGAGTTTTCGTATAAAGGGAATAATTCCAAGAAGAAGGTTCGGGAGATTGCCGATGCTTGGAAACAAATTTGCCGCATGAAAAGAATTGCTGTAGGTCCAATGGTAACCCTCGAGTATAATGCCTGGCGGAGTAGGAGAATAAACGATAACGTCCCTGAACCGACACACGATGGTACTCAACCGATAGAGAAATACTTACAAGTAGTCCCTTCCGAGGCGGAGATTATGAAGCAAGACTTTGAAAATAAAAATTCAGAGTTGGAAAAGAGGATAGAGTGACTAGAAGAAGAAAAGATGCATTTGATGTTGGATATTGATGTCCAAAGCTCGGAGATTGAGAGGTTGAAGAAAGGAAAGAGAAAGGCCGAGGAAGATCTGGAGAGCTTGAAGACTGATTATAGAAAGCTGCGTCTGTCAATGAGGACTGCCGGGTTGGGTAAAATTTCAGAACAATGGCGTCAAGAAATTCGAGAAGAGAAAGCCAAGGTTGACCAGTGGAAGGAAAAGTTCCAAGAGGTTCAAGCACAAAGAGATGTTCTAAAGAAAACTGCAAGTGAGAACCGAAGGGAGAATGAGACACTGAAGGCTCGATTAACAGAACAAGAAAAGACGTTTGACCGAAGACACGACTCTATGGTGAAGCTAAAATCAAGCCTAAACCAGATTGAAGAGTTAAAAGGGAAGTTAGTAGAGCTCGAAATGGCACTGGAGAATAGTGAGTTCCGATTCCAACAATCTCAGAATCAGGTCAAAGAAAGGGATTACGTCATGGGTGAAGCAGTAACACAGATACGAGAAGTGGCTGAACATCTACAATCCTTAGCGGTCCAAGCCGACGTATTAAGTATATTGTATGAATCAAAGTCAGACCGGGGTCGAGAGTTAGCCTCGCTCCTCGAGAAAATTAAAATTCTAGGCATAAGGGCTAGGTCGCATATATGACTCAATTTTATGTAAAGGATTTTGTTTCTTAAATAAGCTTTCTATAAGAAATTGAACGGGAATCGACGCCTTTTGCATTCATTTCACGCATTTGCATGGCATTTCATTTATTCGCGTGCATCACATCATTTGCATCAAAAAGGAGCTTAATTGGTTAAAATCGTGACAGAGGCTACCCTGGAAACCGATGAAAACCAACCTATTATACATTATTACAACACTCGTCGTAAGGCAAAAGCAATTGACCAAAGATACGAACAATTTCAGAAAGATATGCAAGATCAGCTGACGAAGTTTCAGCAAGAATTGAAAGACCAGATGATAGAGGCTCAACGGGATATGATGGCCCAAATGACTCTGATGATGAAAGGGATAACAAACAAAGGAAAAGACCCTACAACTAGTACCGGGGAAGAAAGCAAAGACCATCCCCCAGGATTTACTCCACCCCATGGAGTCTGGCCTAAAAAGGAATTCACAGGCCTAGAACACCCACCTGTACCCCCACCTGCCCGTCTAGGGCAAGGAGTATTCGCATCAAGCCATGGAGCTAACCCTGCTGACCCTATTGTCCCAGATTTGGATGATCCTATGGAACTAGCCAAGTTAAAAACGAAGGATTGGGATGCTCAGGAAAAGTACAAGGATTTGGAAGAAAGGCTCAGGGCGGTAGAAGGAACTAGAGTCTCTTCCGCAATGAGTGCCAAAAAGCTCAGTTTGGTTCCCGGTCTGGTCTTGCCTCCAAAATTTAAAGCACCAGACTTTGAAAAATATGATGGAACAAGGTGTCCAAAGGCGCATCTCACCATGTTTTGCCGAAAAATGGCTGGTCATGAAGATGAAGACAAGCTGTTGATACACTGCTTTCAAGAAAACTTGATCGGGTCGGCCCTCCGATGGTATAATCAGTTAGGTAGAGAGAGGATCCAATCATGGGATGACTTAGCTACAGCATTCTGTGAGTAATACAAGCACGTCTCTGACATAGCACCTGATCGACTAACGTTGCAGATGATGGAAAAGAAGCCATCAGAGACCTTTAGACAATATGCTCAAAGGTGGAGAGACGTCTCGGTTCAAGTGGAACCTCCACTGACCAAAACTGAGATCACAGTGTTTTTTATCAACACTTTAAAAGTGCCAGTCTATGACAAGCTGGTGGGAAATGCCACAAAGGACTTCGCGGATGTCGTAATATCTGGAGAACTCATCGAAAACGGCATCAAGAACGGAAGGATGGAAGGGTCTGAAAGCTCTAAAAGGCCAATGAAGAAGAAAGAGCCTGAAACCCATATGATAGGGACTGGGAACCACTACGCTCCTAATCCGTACCCGATCCAACCACGGCCTCCATTCCGCCCACCTCCAAATCTCTACTTTCCTCCTCAGAACCTCTACTATCAAACCCCTCCTCCTTATCCCGTCTATGCCACCGATGTCCAAAGACACTCACCATATTCTCACCAAATACCATGACCGCTCCGAACCAACCCAAAAATGAACCAAGGCCGACGAGATCCAATCCCGAAAAACCTCAGTTTGCCCCTATTCCCATGACATACGAAGAATTGTGCCCAAAATTACTGGAGAAGCAATTAATAGCACCGTATTACATAGCACCATTGAAACCTCCATACCCTAAATGGTACGATCCTAATGCTAGCTGCATGTACCATGCTGGAAACCAGGGGCATTCCACAGATAATTGCCTAGCCTTTAAAAGAAAGGTTCAAAGCCTTATTGATGCGGGCATTTTACGATTTGATGGGGTCAGTAATTTGGCTGGAAATCCACTCCCTAACCATCCCGTAGGGAACATAAGTGTGGTGGCACAGGAAGATAGGTGGCGAGCCAAAAGTCGTGTCTCCGAGATAAGAACGCCTTTGAGGAAAGTGTGGGAAATAATGACTGAAAATGGTTTGCTCGCCAATAGGTTCAAGAAGGAAAGCATAGAAAGTCGAAGTTTTTGCATTTTTCACGGCATGGAAGGACACCACATCCAATCTTACGAGGAATTTAAAGAATTACTTCAGGGTATGATGGACAATAAGGAGATTGCAATCTGTAGCAAGAAGGGAGAGTTTGACGAAAAGGATATATGTACTTCCGAGGGCCAATCATCAGGTTCCCCTTATAGTGCTGACCGACCCTTGGTAATCTATTATGAAGCAAAGAAGAAGGTGAAACCGAAGATGATAATTAAGGTGCCAACGTCGTTCCCTTACAAAGAGGATAAAGCAGTGCCTTGGAAATACGATGTCAACATTACCCTGCCAGAAGCTACGAATGGAAGCGTTAGCGAGATAGGACATTTTACCCGCAGCGGGAGGTGCTATTCTCCCGAGATGGTCGAACCAAAAAAGAAAGCCATCGACTTGAGTCAAAAAGGAAAAGCACCAATGCATGAGGCGGTAGTCGAGACTGAAATCCCATCCGAACAGGGGATTAAAAGACCCGTGAACGAGGACGAAACGCATGAATTTCTAAGGTTTATCAAGCATAGCGAGTATAATATCGTGGAGCAATTGAACAAGCAACCGGCAAAGATCTCAGTGTTATCTCTACTGTTAAGCTCAAAACCACACTGAAACGCTTTATTAAGAGTGTTAAACCAAGCATATGTGCCGAGCAACGTACCCATTGAAAAGCTTGATAGATGGGCAAACAACTTAAACGCGGATAGTTTCATCTCTTTCAGCGATGATGAAATACCACCGAACGGTAGAGGCTCCATCAAAGCATTGCACATCACTACCTATTGTAAGGGTTACATAGTACCGAGTGTACTCATTGATAATGGGTCTGCGCTTAATGTCATGCCTTTAGCCACACTATCCAGAATGCCAATAGATATGTCTTATCTGAGGCCTTGCCATTCTACAGTAAGAGCATTCGATGGGACACGACGAGAGGTCATGGGGAAGATTGAAATTCCTCTGGATGTGGGCCCGTGTACATATGACATAGAATTCCAAGTCATGGATATCTCGCCTTCATACAATTGCCTCTTAGGGAGACCTTGGATCCATTCTGCTGGGGCAGTCCCTTCATCTCTCCACCAGAAAATGAAGTTTGTCATGGATGATCGCTTGATCACGGTCGCTGGTGAGGAAGACATCGTCGCGTCTGTCTCCACTGATGCACCCTACATCGAAGTGAACAAAGATGCAGTAGAATGTTCCTTCCGCTCCTTCGAATTCATCAATGCTACTTTTGTCGCTGAAGGAAGTAAAGCCCCCATGCCCAAGTTGTCAAGGAATACCAGGATGGGAATCAGACTAACGGTTGGAAAAGGAGCCCGAGCAAGGAAAGGCTTAGGGAAATACCAGCAAGGGATGGCTAGAGCACTAAAACCAGTACCCCACAAGGCTCGATACGGCTTAGGATTTAAGCCCGACGTGCAGAAAAGAAAGAAACAGTTATAAAGAGAGCAAGAAAGGAGGATCGCAAGAGTCACAGGTCGGGAATTGGAGTGGGAGCCCATAACATATCCGCCTTTATCGAAAACATTTACCTCGGCTGGAATTATATTCCCGGGAAGAGATGATCCACAAAGCATGGTGTCACGGGTAGAAAAGGGTCTACAGGACTTCAGCATAAATGTCATTAGCAAAAGGAATAATGCAATGAAAGGCGTCTCAGCGATACGCCCTTGCCCCCCGGGATTCACTCCTAACAATTGGACTGCTGTGAACCTTCTCATAATTTCCAAGCCTCCTCCAAAGTAATGCTCAATGTTGGCTTTTTGTATGCCCCTAAGCTGTAGGGGAATCTGTTATGAGAGTTCATTTTGTCTATCTAGCTTTTAAATGAAACATGAATAAAGATGCATTTTGTCGTGTTCTTTTCATTCTCATCAGTTCCATATTTATTTCCTTCTTTACCTGTCCCTATATATCCCATATCATCATATCACGTTTATAGGATCCGATACCTTAATGTCCCTCTATAGTTTTCTTTTTTCGTCTACTTTTCAGGTGCTCAGATATCAATGACGCGAACAATCCTGTTACAAGTCTTAAAATCGACTTCGAGAAAGCTATTTGTGTGGGAGAATTCGGGGCTGAAGAAGATGCCGAAGATTATGTCTCTTCCCCAGACCTAATGAGAATGGTAGAACAAGAGGATAAACAGATTCTGCCCTATCAAGAATTGGTCGAGACAGTGAATTTAGGAAATGAAGAAAAGAAGCAAGAGGTAAGAGTTGGGACCTCCATGTCTGAAGACACCAAACATGATCTGATCACATTGCTTCATGAGTACAAAGACGTGTTCGCATGGTCATATCAAGATATGCCAGGTTTGAACGAAGATATAGTGGTCCATAGACTCCCATTGAAACCAGAATGCAAGCCTATCCAACAAAAGTTAAGGCGGATGAGACCGGAAATGCTCTTGAAGATAAAAGAAGAAGTCAAGAAACAATTTGATGCTGGCTTCTTACAAGTCTCTAAGTATCCCGAATGGGTAGCTAATATAGTCCCAGTACCGAAGAAAGATGGCAAAGTGCGAATGTGCGTGGATTACCGTGATTTGAATCGAGCAAGCCCTAAAGATAATTTCCCGTTGCCACACATCGATACATTGGTAGATAACACGGCAAAGCATTCGTTTTTCTCCTTTATGGATCGATTTTCGGGCTACAACCAAATCAAGATGGCTCTCGAGGATATGGAGAAAACTACATTCACGACAATGTGGGGGACATTCTGCTACAAAGTGATGCCGTTCGGACTGAAGAACGCCGGGGCAACATACCAGAGAGCCATGGTAACATTGTTTCATGACATGATGCACAAGGAAATAGAGGTCTATGTCGACGACATGATCACCAAATCTCGAGGGGAAAGAGAGCATGTTGAAAACCTCCGGAAGCTGTTTGAAAGACTGAGAAAATTCCAACTAAAGCTTAACCCAGCCAAATGTACCTTCGGGGCTACCTCGGGAAAATTACTAGGGTTTATCGTTAGCGAGAAAAGTATCGAGGTTGATCCGGATAAAATCAAGGCCATACAAGAACTACCGCCCCCGCGCACACAAACGGAAGTCAGAGGATTTCTAGGAAGGCTGAACTACATCGCTCAATTTATTGCTCAACTCACCAAGCAGTGTGATCCGATTTTTTGACTCCTTCGAAAACACAATCCTGAAGAATGGAATGAGGAATGTCAAGAGGCTTTTGATAAGATAAAGCGGTATTTGTCTAGTCCCCCGGTGCTAGTACCACCCACTCCTGGAAGACCGCTAATATTATATCTGACTGTGTTGGAAAACTCAATGGGTTGCGTCCTGGGGCAACATGATGAGTCCGGAAAAAGGGAACAGGCGATCTATTATCTCAGTAAGAAATTCACGGAGTATGAAGCAAGGTATCCGTCAATCGAAAAATTCTGTTGTGCTCTGGTCTGGGCAACTCGGAGGCTTATACAATATGTGCTGTATCACACGACGTGGTTGATTTCAAAGCTGGACCCAATAAAATACATGATGGAATCGCCTGCACTCTCAGGAAGAATGGCACGATGGCAGATTCTACTATCGGAATATGACATCGTATACGTGAGCCAGAAATCGATTAAAGGAAGCGCAATAGCCGACTTCTTAGCAACTCGAACAACAGAGGAATACGAGCCATTGAGATTCGACTTCCCAGACGAAGACTTGATATGCGTTACGGAAAAAGAATGTGAATCGTCGAAAGAGAGATCATGGAAGATGAGTTTTGATGGAGCGTCAAATGCGTTGGGGCATGGGATTGGAGCAGTCTTGGTGTCACCAGAAGGGGATCATTACCCCTTTACTGCCAGATTAAATTTCTTCTGTACCAACAACATAGCGGAATATGAGGCTTGCATCATGGGACTTCGCACAGCTATCGAGCAGAACGTCAAGGTCTTAGCAGTCTCCGGGGACTCGGCATTGGTGATTTACCAAATCCGTGGAGATTGGGAAGTAAGAGACTCAAAGTTGGTCAAATATCGCGATCTTGTTGCGGAATTAGTTGAAGAATTCGAAGAAGTGACTTTTAGTTACTTCCCACGGGAAGAAAACCAGATGGCTGACGCTCTGGCCACCTTGGCTTCAATGTTCAAAGCAAACCGAGAAACAGAAATAATGTCACTCCAAATGAGCATATATGAGACCCCTGCGCATTGTTTTAGCATTGAAAACGAGGCAGATGGACAACCATGGTTCCATGATGTCTTGGAATATGTCAAGAATCAAAGATATCCCGAGCAAGCAAACGAGAACGACAAAAGAACGATCAGGAGATTGGCGGCAGGATTTGTTCTCGATAGAGACATCCTATACAAAAGGGGGAAAGATCAAATGCTCCTGAGATGTGTGGATACTGTTGAAGCCAGAAAAATACTCGAGGAGGTCCATGAAGGTGTTTGTGGAACGCACGCCAATGGCTTCACTATGGCCAGACAAATTATGAGGCTCGGTTATTACTGGTTGACAATGGAAAGCGACTGCATTAGTTATACGCGAAAGTGCCACAAATGTCAAGTTTATGGCAATAAAATTCATGCAGCGCCTTCACCCCTTCACGTCATGGCTTCTCCTTGGCCTTTTTCTATGTGGGGGATGGATGTTATAGGGCCAATCTCACCGAAAGCTTCTAATGGACATCGATTCATTTTTGTGGTGATAGACTACTTCACAAAATGGATAGAAGCTGCTTCGTTTGCTAATGTGACTAGGACAGCGGTGTACAGATTCTTAAAAAAGGAGATCATATGTCGATATGGTTTGCCTGAGAGAATTATTTCAGATAATGCTTTAAATCTGAACAACAAGATGATGAAGGAAGTGTGCGAGCAATTTCGAATAAAGCATCATAACTCCTCACCCTATCGTCCAAAGATGAACGGGGCGGTAGAAGCCGCTAACAAAAATATCAAGAAAATTATTGGGAAGATGACTGAGACGTATAAGGACTGGCACGAGAAGCTACCATTTGCTCTATATGCCTATCGCACATGTGTGCGGACCTCTACAGGGGCAACTCCTTTCTCTCTAGTCTATGGAATGAAAGCTGTGCTGCCCATCGAGGTGGAAATCCCCTCTCTACGAATCTTAATGGATCAAAACTAGAAGAATCTGAATGGGTTCAGGCTCGATATGACCAACTGAATCTGATCGAAGAAAAACGCTTGAAAGCTATTTGTCATGGACAGATGTACCAAAGGAGAATGATCGCAGCCCATGACAAGAAAGTGCGGCCAAGGGAATTTCGTGAAGGAGAACTCGTGTTGAGGAAGATTCCCCCTATACAAAAGGATTTTCGAGGAAAATGGGCACCGAATTGGGAAGGACCATACGTCGTAAAGAGAGCTTTCTCAGGTGGAGCTTTGATTCTCACTGAAATGGATGGGAAGAAGTTACCAAATCCGGTGAACTCAGATGCTGTGAAGAAATATTACGCCTAAAAAAAAAAAGAAAAGGCGTCTTGATAAACAGAGAAGGCTTAGGATGAAAACCCGAAAGGGCGTCCTAAGGAAGCAAATTCGGACCGAAAAGGCAAGAATGGTTTGAATAGGGAATCAAATGGCGAGGTTATAGTATTGAAGCGGACTCTGAAGCTCGAGGTCTTCTACACGAAAAAAACCTTGCTCGAAAAGATCCAGGATGAAGAAATATAGAGAAGTTCATGTGTCGGATATCTAGAGCACTTACGACAACTGAACTTGTTTTTCTTTTATAATGCTTTCTTGATCGAGTTATTCCTTGTTAATTTTCTTTGCTTATTGCTTTTGAAATGAATATGAGGAACCCCTTTCATGTCTACCTTGCCATTTTCATGCATTTTATTTATGTTTCATTTTGGAGATAAATAGTGAAACTACACACTCTAAACGGAAATAACATTGAGCATTACCTGGATGAGAATTGGGTAAGTACGAGAGCCTCAAAGCAAGGACAAAGTTCAACAGGGGGCAAAAAAACGGGAAACACGGATTACTCGTTGAACCTAGGGACGGGTACAGGACCCGAGAAGTCAAGAATCGAAGCAACGAGGACGGGTCATCATGAGAGTCATAACGAGAGACACAAGAAAAACCCAGGATGCGTGGCATGATCATGTAGGCATTTAGGACAAACACGTACATATCATGACATCATCACATACAGGTACGCCAGTAAAGCAAGAAGTCTTGACGATGGTAGCGCTAAACCAAGGAGAAAGAAGACATTCGAGTTCCACCAGATGATATATTTTGAGATTCCGGTCAAAATATCAACTCATATTGAGAGAGAGGTGAGTTGAGCCTCGGGCCACACCCTGAGGTGTCTTTTAATTTCTTTTCAAAATATCAACTCATATTCAGAGAGAGGTGAGTTGAACCTCGGGTCACACCCTGAGGTGTCTTTTAATTTCTTCTCAAAATATCAACTCATATTCAGAGAGAGGTGAGTTGAGCCTCGGGTCACACCCTGAGGTGTCTTTTAATTTCTTTTCAAAATATCAACTCATATTCAGAGAGAGGTGAGTTGAGCCTCGGGTCACACCCTGAGGTGTCTTTTAATCTCTTTTCAAAATATCAACTTATATTCAGAGAGAGGTGAGGTGTCTTTTAATCTCTTTTCAAAATATCAACTCATATTCAGAGAGAGGTGAGTTGAGCCTCGGGTCACACCCTGAGGTGTCTTTTAATTTCTTCTCAAAATATCAACTCATATTCAGAGAGAGGTGAGTTGAGCCTCGGGTCACACCCTGAGGTGTCTTTTAATTTCTTTTCAAAATATCAACTCATATTCAGAGAGAGGTGAGTTGAGCCTCGGGTCACACCCTGAGGTGTCTTTTAATTTCTTTTCAAAATATCAACTCATATTCAGAGAGAGGTGAGTTGAGCCTCGGGTCACACCCTGAGGTGTCTTTTAATTTCTTTTCAAAACATCAACTCATATTGTGCGAGGTGAGTTGATGCATCGGGTCACACGCTGAGGTATTTTCAATTTTTACTTTTCAATTGCTGTTGGTTCAAAAGAAAAAAAAAAACCAATAAGAGTGTGGTTGAGCCTCGGGTCACACGTGGAGGTACTTACAGATGGAAGACTGAAGTCGCCTTGAGCAAATCGGACGAAGAAGTTCCAGTGGACAAAGAAGATTGAACAATAGCAAGATGAAGCTATGGGCTATATCTCTCAGAAGTAGCAGTGGAATAGAATGAAGATCGAAGTCCCCGTAGATAGTAAGGAAGCAGTTTGAAAAATTCAGATTTATTTCCTTGAAGTCCTGGTGAAGTAAATCAAAGATAAGAACCTATTCTGCCTGAAATCACATCGAAGCCGATCAAGGCACTAGCTACTGTACCCTTGAAGAAGCAATGGAATAGGAAATGTCATCTCCTTGAAGATATAACGAAACGGCGAAGCGGATCAAAGCGACAAGTTGCAGTTGAGCTTGAAGATGTTTAAAGAAGACGAGGACTAACAAGTCAAGGCTTGGCAAAGACCGGGCAAAATTGGTTCTTCTATTGTCTTTGCTCTATTACCGTTTCACGAGAATGAGCAAAGAGGGGCAGCTGTAATCACCAATTTTGGCCCGGGTCATTAACCCCGGGCCCATTACAAACCCTGACTCAAATAACGAAGGCCCAATGGCCCAAAACTAATCAGGGAACCCTAGGGTTCCCTCTCCTCTCCAGCGCCGCATGCCCCTAGTGCGCCGCACGAGCCTCCACTAGCCGCCTCCCCACTTCTCCGTGTCCCCATGACCTGCAAGAACAGACAAAACGCAACAACACCAGAAAGCAAAGGAAACAAACAAAAAATAGCAGTAATCTATTGTATTTTATTATTTCTTTCTTTCAATCTCGGATATAAAACCGAAGAGATGAACAATGTAGAGGGAGGATTTTTTTGGAGGAATTCAAAACAAAAAAAACAAGAACCATCAGAAATCGAGAAAGCAAAGAAAATATAAAAGGTTGATTTCTTTTTTTTTTTCTGTCGAATTATCACTTCATTTTGATTTTAAATCTTCAAAGAACGAAATCAAAGAAAGAGGGGAAGAGGACTTATCGAACCCGCGTAGACCCGTCGTCGGAATGCCCTCCGATCGTTGAGGCTCGGCTCGAGGGGGATAGCGAAATCCCCTTCCCCGTTGCTGGAAAGGCGCCGAAAATCTCCTACCCGCGCGTCGTCGGCCGCCAAAGCCAGGGTTGTGTGGAAAAGGCCGACGGAAGGCCAATCGGCCAAGGGAATCCGACCATCGGGCATGAACGAGGGAGAGAGGAGACTCCCTCTCTGCTTCTGTTTCTGAAACGAAAAAAAGGAGAGAGTTTGAGGGGTGGGTTCTGATCTGTTTGCCTAGGGAACTAGAGAAATAAATTTTGGGGTTAAGGCAATTAAGTTGCGTCGTTTGGGGTACCAGGGGAACCGTCCACACCTCTTTAAATGGGGTATTTACACGATGAGTCCCCCATTCTTGCGGCGCTACTCAATTGAATCCCTTTTTCACCTTTCTCTTTTTTTAATTTTGCCCCATTACTCTGCTTCGCTTTTAATTTAGTCCTTACTTGGTCATTCGAAACGTCTCACAATCAAGGGCTGGGTAATTTACTCATTTAGTCCCTAGGAGTCCTCGCGCGTCACAATTTGGTTCTCATCCTCTTTCTTATTTTCCAATTTTCAACCCCAATTTTCCGTTTCGATTTCAATTCGATCCATTTATGGTTAATGTGCGTTTTTATTCTGTTGTTGTTATTATGCACTATGTCATTATATTATTATTATTAATTATTATTATTAATTGTTATTATTATTATTATGTTTAATATTATTATTGATCATTATTAATATTGCTATTATTATTTGTCTACATTTTACATTATTATTATTTTACCATTACTACTATACTATCTGCTATTATTATTATATTTTCTATATATATAATTACTATTATTTTGTTTAACTAACTTTATTAGTGTTAGTATTATTAATTATTATTATCACTATATTAGTATACTGTATGTGTTTCGTATCACTGTCATCGTTATTTTATTTTTATTATACTGTTATTATTACTACTGTTATTGTATTATTATATGCTACCTACCATTATTACTATTATTATTATGTTGTATTATTGTATTATTATATACTACTTACTATTACTATCATTATTATTGTGTTGTACATGCTTTGTAGCATTATATATTTATATTATTATAACCATTATTACATCTACTATTATATTTTCGTACGTATTTTATTGGTATTTAACTAACTTCATTATTATTATTACTATTATATTTATATTATTATATTGTATATACTTTGTACTACTATTATTATCTTAGTATTATTATTATTATATTATTATTATTACTAATTATTATTATTATATTATCATTATGCCGTACATACCATTATTATTATTATTTTATTATTATTACTATATTATTATTATTATTAGTATTATTATTTTCATGTCGCGTATATTTTGTGTTATTATTATCACTATTTTATTATTACTATACTATTTATTATTGCTATTATTATTATTATATTGTTATGTTGCACACATTTCGTATTATTATTATTATTTTATTGTGGTATCATTATTATTATTATCATCATTATTATTATTATTAGTATTATTATTATTATTGCATGTGCTACACTATTATTATTGTATATATTATCGTCACTATCATTATTAATATTTTTATTTTTATTTATCGTTATTATTTTTATCTTTTTTATTTTCGTTTTATTATTGCATCGTTTATTATCACGTTTTGGTTTCTTGCTTCTGTCGTTTCATCGCAATTCAATATTTTATCTTTTGTTTTTTTTTCTTTTTTTTATTCATGAAGAACGGGTTTTCACAAAGGTAATATTCATGAGTTCGGGAATTCAAAATCTTGTGCCCAATCGTGCTGGGTGTGACTTTTCGTTTGACCGAACAAGTGGATGACCTTTCAGATTTTGTTTCTATTTTCAAATAAGGTGATATTTGTGCGTTTGGAAGTTCGAAAAGATCGTGCCCAATCGTGCTGGGTGTGTTTTCTTTCGCATGACCTAATGAGCAAATGCCCTTTCCAAAATTTCAAAAATGGGTACTTGGAGAATTTCGGAGATGATCTTGGATTCAAAGGCTTAGGTTATCGCGTCCAATCGTGCTGGATGTGAAACTCTATTCCTTCGAAACAAGGGAATATCATTATTCAATCAAGTCGTTTAAAAACAATAAAAAGGCAAGATTTCAAAAAAAAACATTTCAAACTTTTCGACATTAGGACATTGATTAATCAATTTGGTACCAATTTTGGGCGTTGCGAGGGTGCTAACCCTTCCTCGCACGTAACCGACTCCCGAACCTATTTTCTCGAATATTCTTGGACCTAAAAACACTGTTTTAGTAAATCAAATGTTTTATTAAAACAAGGTGATCCGATCACACTTAATAAAAGGTCGGTGGCGACTCCCGTTTTATCCATTTTCAAGGCCCAAGTTCGATTCCAGTTTTCTTCAAAAAAATGGTTACGACAGGGTTCAAGATCTATTCTTCTTGGTCTAGTCGTCACATCTATGTCTCTATCTCTAGGAATCCTCTACTCTGGTGTCCAAGATAAGGAATCTTCCGAATTGAATTTGATAGATGACATATTAGTCTTTCGATCGGTTTGCTCATTTCGATTAGACTAAGGACATGTTTAGGTTCGTCTACTAATATAAGATGTCTTTTCGTATTAGGATTCAACCATGTAATACTGTTTAGTAGTAGTTTAAACATTAGACAATTAGTGAACTAAGATTTGCTTCTATTTTACTTTGCATGCAAAAATCACATGAGAAAAATTATACAAAAACATATTAATTTAATCTATGAATTATTTTATTAACTAATCAATTTTTTAAAAAAATTATAAATTTACAAACAAATATACCATATTCAATGCACCAGATTTCATAATAGTTGTAGTGGTGTAGCAAGGTGTCTACATTGTTGGGTGTATTCCTAGAAGCTCTTAGTTGGCTTCTTTTCAATGTTCTGTAGGGAAAAATAATATAGAGCCATGTCCAATAAGTGCTTACATCTTGGAAGATATGCATTAATATCTTTTCATCTTTAGCGTATGCAACCATAATACAACAATACATAGTGAGTAGGCTATTGGGCACTTCATCCTCTCACTTTCCAAACTCCAGGATGACATAATATGCCAAAAAAAAAAAAAAAACTTTCTAACAAGCTAGACACGAAATTTATAGCTAGTCACTAATCAGTTTAAGACTAAGTATGGTTAATTATCTCTGAGTCCACTCATTTTAGAATTGACCTAAGAAAAATCTAAAAAAAAAAAAAATTCCTAACAGAACAAACTCGATCTACTTACCGAATCTAAGTTCGGGATTACAATAATGCGATTAGCACCCTTGCTATAAGAAATTGAAGATTTTCGATATTTGCCGGTTGATTGCAAAGTTGTATGTCCTATCAACACTTGAATTTGTGTGAAATTGTGTCTAATTTCCAGGCAAGTTCAGTTTCACAGAGTTCCAATTTCAACGCCCTACTCTCTTTTTTGTTTGCCACACTTCCTTGTCAATTTAACCTTGTTAACCACCGTTTAGTCTATAGGCTATAGCCTTTGCTTAGGGTTATTCTTTTTTTTTTTTTTGGGGGGGGGGGTAAATTATGCTATTAGATCCTATACTTTGACCCAAATCTTAGAAACAGAGAACCCCCACTGCTCACCCAACGTTGCACTGCTTACCTATTTATAAACAGTTATAGGTTACATAACTTTATTGAGACTTGTCAAGGTTGGAACTTTACTTAACTGCCTAGAAGCTCTACTCAAACAAATTGTAAGTACAGCTTTAAGTAATTGTTTATCATTCATTCTTTAACATGGAATGGACAAACTGTTCTACACCACAATCTACTTTTTGTAACATTATAGCCATATAGCATCATCTAATTACTGCAAAATTTGGCACCAACCCTTTGAAAATAAAAGGAGGCAACGCATCTTTTAATAAGATTTTATGAACCAAAACACATTGGGTTATTTGTTCAAATTTCAAAATGTTAGTTTCAGCAACAAGCCCACAGAATCCATTATTTAATTGTTTTTAAGTTCCAAAAGTAAACCAATAAAACCAATAAACAGAGGACACAAGTGATACGAACAATAGATGTATAGAACTTTGCATATGGATCTACCTACGGTTCTCCACCAAGCTCCACTCGCAGGTTGTCATATGGATATACTTTTGGTGCCTGCTTAACAGTAGGGAAAAGATATCAATCAGCATGAGAAATATCAAACAACGTATACCAGCAAGTAACATAACTTTAAGACTGTAACAAACTAAACTCTTGCAAGCAACAAAAATTTACACCAAATTAATGACATGTAGGTTACTTCTCTCTAGCTACTTTTTGGGCTGCTAATGGCACACAACATGAAATGTTGATGGATGTACCATTGAAGAAAGGAATTAAAAGCCATACAAAATAAAAAGGTTAAGGAATCTTCTAAAATAGACATCACTAAACCCAAAGCAAGCAGAAGACTTCCACTTACCTAGCAGAAACATCATTGTTTAAATAGCACAAGTAAACAGCGGTTTCCATTGATTTACCATAAAATATCTAATGTGAACTCTCAAGAACTTCAATTATACCTTCCAAAAACAAAATAACTTTAATTATCTATGCAACTGACATGGCAGTGCTAGCGTATTGTCAAAAGATATACCCTAAAAAGGCTTCTTGCGAAGCCCAAAATATATTGTCAAAGTTGCTAACTGAGCATGAGACGGATTTCAAACTCCAGCAGGCAGAACAATGAGGCAGAAGGCCAAACTAGCCCCCAATGGAAGGGATTTCCTCAACAATTCAACACATCTAACAGGGGAAATGCATTTCTGAAAACATTTCTAAGTTCATCAGAGAATAAAGCAGGGGAAAACCAAAGACAAGGGCTTTCTATAATTCATCCTCTCAACCATAATCATTGTTGAGAAAACAGGCTAGAGTCCTCTAGGATGAAATATCTTCCATCCTAAAGCAGGTAGTTCACATATCCCCCTATTCTGGGATAATAACTCACTCGAGCTTGAAGTTCAAAATTTCTCAGCATAAAACATGAGTGACATTATGGTACCATTTGATTCGATCACTATCCTACATTCCTATTTTCCCAATTTGAAACATATCCAAAACACCACTAAGCTACAAATATTAATATTACATGAATACGTTAAAAAAACTATTAAGGTAGCATTTGGGGTCTTGGATTTCAAACTTTGGATTTGAATTTCGAGAATAGTGCAAATTGAGTGATAATACACATACAAATATATTACTCATGATTATTTCTCAAATCCCTGGATTTGTTGGATGCCTAGTAGTGAATTTGAAATTCCCAAGGAATTTGACAAATTCATGCTTTTTATACTTTCCAAAAACGCATTATATTGAAATTCATCTAATTTATTCATAATATATACAATTCATTCTCACAATTTATATAGCAAATGAAATCCAAATCCAAGATTTTCAATTTCATATTCCCAAATGCAGCATAAAGAAAATTGAATTGAACTAAGGCAAACTCAACTAATCAAGTCAGAGATTTGAACTCACGAATGGAATCTTGGAGGCCTTATCATTCCACCAAGCCAAAAATCCCAACGATGCAAAGAAGCTCAAGCCTCCACACATCCAAGCTAATGCCTCATACTACTCCCAGAAAAATGAAACATAGGAACAAGAACAGAGAGAAAAAAAAAAAAGAGTCAGTTTCTTCAAATAATCCAAAATCTCACTACCATAAAACACAAATGAACATTTAAATAGAGAACTTACTTACCTTTCCGACAGTATCAGCGATTCGATCAATACAAGGTTCTGGAAATGCAGTTCCATTGTCCCAAATTAGCTCGTCATTTACAGGAAGCTGAAAGGGTCCAGCAGGAGTAAAATTGTAGGGTTTTGGGTTAGTCTTTTTAATGATTATCAGTGAATAGATCTGAAGAATTATGAAGTGATTGAGCTTACGGGCTTGTCGGGAACGATATGTTTGCCGACAGGGAGACCCATACCGGAACGGAGTCGAAAAGAAGAGGCGACGGAGCGCGATACGACGCCAGTTCCGCCCATTATACGTGACGCTACGTTGCTCAATCTTCCTGCCATTTCTTTTCTCCTAGGAACTTTCTGCAGAACCAAACTCTGGTTTCTGAATTAATATTTAGCTATGACTAATTCCAATGGGCCATTTGCCCACGACAGGGATAGATAAATGATATTCAAGCGATAAACAAAACATAATAGATTCGAAGCCGAAGCCCATCAATATGGACCTATGGAAACCTTTTTAGTGTTAAAATTGTGATATTTTAATATTATTCTACTTGTTCAAATACACGAGGTTTTAGGTTTGATTTTCACCTTACATAAACTATTTCTAAATATATTCTAGTTATCCAAATTTATTTTGATTCAAGCCCAAATATATTCGAGATATTTGGACCTGTGAGTCTATTTGTATTTATAATTGTTTAAGTACATATTACAACTTGAGGGGAAAATACAGCAATATATTTTGAACCTTAAGTCTTTTGATTGTGAACAAAGGGCTTATTCGCTATTCATTAACACTTTAAACATTTTAAATATATTTTTTTCAAAAATTTAGTTTAAGATAAATATTTAACTTGACTTTGAAATTAAGCCTCTTTCGTCTCAAGGTCCTCCAACACCTAATCTCGAGCTTAGATCTTGCAAGCTTCTATTATCACCTAAAGTTTCCCTTACCTTAAAACCACAGACAAATATATTTAAATTCCTTCAACTTGAAGGGTTTAAAGAGTTCATAACCTCTTTAAGGTCTTTATATAATCCATCAGTACCTAGCACGTTGATCTCTCAAAGTCTTTATGATCTCTTCATTTTTATTAACCTCGTAGTTATAACTCCCTAAGAGGAGTTTGAGGAGTTCATCATAAGATACCCCAAGTAGCAACGATCTTTTCCTCCAAAAAGTTTGAATGCCCCACTCAGGCTCCCTTTATGATCACCTTGGTACTTGACACACTGGTCCTTAAGGCCTTCGTAATCTTTCCCCCAATTTACTTAAAGGTTTCAACCCTCAAAAACCAATAGGAGTCTAAGGAGCATACAAGCCACCTATAGAGTCCCACCGATACAAGAAAAAATGTGAGTTGAGGGGTATGATGAGCAAATGCTTATATATTTTAAGTCTTAATTCCCTCACATTTGCATTGTTCTTAATTAATTTTTAGTTTGTTTTGTATAAATAGGTACCATTAGCTATTGAAAAAAATTAGTTTTAAGTTATTCTTAATGTTTTTGTGTTCTTGAGTTAAAAAGCTTTTTCAAGATCTTCTTGTAGACATTGGATTGAGTTCAAGAGAAAAAAAAGCATATTCGAAAGAGGTGGAAAGAGGAAAAAGCTGGAAAATGCAAAAAGTATGAATCTATTTGCAAATAATTCACTTTACATAAACACAAAGTATGAATATATTCTACTTTTCGTCAGTACTCGAGTTTTAAATTTGTGAGATTTATTAAATTAATTGAGCTTTTGGTCTTTTCCGCTCTACCTTGAGATTTTGCCTTGGAAAAGGCTTGTAAATAGTAGAAGCATGTTGGATTCCTTAGGCTACCTTAAACTTTTGATTACGTTTTCTTAGGTTAGAAAGTTTAGAAAGTTTGGAGAGTTTGGTTTAGTAGTTTTTATTTGTTTTTTGTTTTGTAATAATTTGTTTTTACTTTGAACTTTTAATTTTCTTGTAAATTGCAATAACTCTTTTCGAGATTCTTTATTATTAAGTTGTCTTAATTTTATGTAACTCTTTGGTTGTCATACCTCATTTTAATATCTTTTATGTTGTTTTCCAATTTAAAATGAGCAAAATTATTTATGCGGGTGGGAGATCCTTATGTTAGTGGCTTAGTAATTGAAATAGGATTAAAACTTAATTTAAGAATAAGACAACGATTTAATTCTATAATTTGTGCTCATGTATTAATTCTAGTTGACTACTATGTTGATATAATTCCTAAAGAGACAGTGAGGTTGAGAGAACTCCTCTACTCTACTTTAGTGATCTAATAAGAAATTACCCAAAAATAGTTTTAAGAAAAACAACCTGTCGTAACTATTTTTTTGGAAAAAACGGAGGTCGACTTAGATTTTGGAAATAAAAACAAAAAAATGAGAGTCGCCACCAATCTTTTTTTTGATGAGGTGTGATCGGGTCACCTTATAAAACGTTTTATTTCAAAACATTAATTTTGGCTTGCGAAATCCAAGAAAACGGGTTCGGGAGTCGGTTACGTACAAGGAAGGATTAGCACCCTCGTAACGCCCAAAATTGGTACCTAATTGATAATTTCATGTCTTAATGTCGAAAGTTCTAAAAGATTTGAAAACATGATTTCTTTAAAAACGTGAACAATTTGGGTTAAATTTTGATATTTGTTTGTTTCGAAAGGATACAAACATCACATTTAGCACGTTAGGACACGATATTTTAAACCCTCTATTGCTTTCTGTCTTGTCTCTTTTAGTCTTTGCAGGTGCAAGTGGCGAGGGCGGTCCTGCTGAAGCGGTGGCAGGCTTTGGCAGACGGCTGGTCAGAAGGCCCTAGGTGCGGCGCACCTGGGGTTTATTTCTTTTTTTGTTTGTTTTTTCTGATTGGGGTTAATGGGCTAATTGGGCTTGCTATTTTGGGTTAATGTTTTTGGTCTATTTGTGTTAAGTTTAGTTTAATGTTTTTGTAAAATGGGCTCGGGTTTTTTGGGTAATTAGGCTATAAAATGGGCTCGGGCAAATTATGGGCCTTACAGCTGCCCCTCTTTGCTCATTGTCGTGTAACGGGAATAGAGCAAAGACATAGATAAGGTCCAAATTTGCCCGGATCCGCTGAGTCTTGATTCTTCAGTGCTCATATTCTTCATATAGCCTTATTCCAGCCCACTGCACCTTGTTGCTTAAATCCACTTCACTGCAATTTTGAAAGATGAGATTTGTAGTTATAGTAGCTTTAACCCCTCCTACTACAACTTTAGAGGTATAGGATTTGTCGCTTTAATCCCCTCCACTGCAACTTCAGGGAGATAGGATTGTTTTGATCTACTCTACTTCAGAGAGATAAGATCTATTTATTTATAGCTTCCATCTGTTCCACTGCGACTTCAGGGAAATAAGATTCGCTATTTTCAGTCTGCTCCGTTGCAACTTCAGGGAGATAAGACTTGCAACTTCAGCCTGCTCCACTGCAACTTTAGGGAGATAAGGTTTGTTTTGATCTGCTCTACTGCAACTTTAGAGAGATAAGATCTGTTTATAAGATTTGTTGTTTTAATCTACTCCACTGCAACTTCAGGGGGATAGGATTAATTGTCTTCAGTTTGCTCCACTGCAACTTCAGGGAGATAAGACTTGCAACTTCAACCTGCTCCACTGCAACTTCAGGGAGATAAGGTTTGATGTCTTCGATCTACTCCTGCAACCTTAGGAATGCCAGATCTGCTATCTTTAATCTGCTCCACTGCAAACTCAGGGAGATAAGATCTAATGTCTTCAATCTGCTCCTGCAACCTCAGGAATGCCAGATCTTCTATCTTCAATCTACTCCACTGCAAACTTAGGGAGATAAGATTTGAACTTTCCAATTTTCTTCCTTACTATCTCAGGAAGACTTCAATCTTTAGTCTGCTCCACTACCATCTCGAGGGAACAAATCTGAACTTTTCAATTTGCTTCCTTACTATCTCAAGAAGACTTCCATCTTCAGTCTGCTCCACTACCATCTTGAGGGAACAAATCTAAACTTTTCAATTTGCTTCCTTACTATCTTAGGAAGACTTCAATCTTCAGTCTGCTCCACTACCATCTCGAGGGAACAAAATCTGAACTTTCCAATTTGCTTTCTTATTATCTCAGGAAGACTTCAATCTTTAGTCTGCTCCACTACCATCTCGAGGGAACAAAATCTGAACTTTCCAATTTGCTTCCTTATTATCTCAGGAAGACTTCAATCTTTAGTCTGCTCCACTACCATCTCGAGGGAACAAAATCTGAACTTTCTAATTTGCTTCCTTACTATCTCAAGAAGACTTCAATCTTCAGTTTGCTCCACTGCCATCTCGAGGGAGATAAGACTGGTGGCTTAAATTTACTCTGCTGCTTCATGGAGATAAAATTCGTCATTAGATCTTGTTCCATTACTGCTTAGGGTGACAAGATCTACAATCTTCGGCCTATCTTCTACTGGTCAGAGAGATAGGACTGGGGAATTCACCGATGTTGCTACACCGTCCTCTGGGGGACATGTCCTGTAGACTCGAATGTATTATGGACGACATTTGCATGAATGCAGAATGTCATGAAAATGATTCCTTCTTTTTAAATGATTAGGATACAATGATCAGAATGAATCAAATGCTCCTAACTAAATGATATTATGGATGACATTTGCATGAATGCAGAATGTCATGAGAATGATCTCATTCTTTTTCTCTCTTTTTCTAATGTACAATGATTAGGATACAATGATCAAAATAAACCAAATGCTCCTAATTGGAAATGTATGAATGATATTTGTTTGGGTTGTCATTGCTCATAGTACATCAAGGTTTTATCTCTGATGTGTTACCCTGTTTTCTCGTTCAGCTGGTATCTTTGACAAAAAACCCAAAGAAACGATCATGTTCTGCTCAGTAAGCTTTACCCTGCTGTAATTTCAGTTGTACCTCCCACTGTAACTTCAGGGGAATAACATTTGGTTTCTTCCATCCATCCAGTTACCACTCAGAGGTATGGAATTTGTACTATCTTCAATCAACTTGATCTGTTACACCATTCCTTGGGTGTAATGACCAGATGAATGCAGGGCATCTTTTTCTTTTCCCGAGAATGATCCCCTTCTACACTTGGGTTGACACTGCTCGTCATTTGTCGAAATGGTATCACTTAACGAAGTGTCTTGTATTTTTGTTCAACCAATAAAAATCTAAAAAAGATAATCATTTTTCAATATTTCAAACCCTTATGCTTGGTGAGTTTTAAACAATAGTTCTGTTTCAGGTTCCTATACTATTTAAAAACTTCCAGAGTAATATGCAAAACTCCTTTTATGAAAATATTATTAGTCCACTAATTGTTATTTCAATGCGAAATGCTTGAAAAAGATCATAACCATGGATAAGAACAAAATTAATTAGGAGCATAGCTCGAAACAAATAAGTTAAGTCAAGATAGCAAATGCAAAGAACTTTTATTGGGAGCATTTCTTTGAAAAAAATAAGATAATCCAAATAACAAATTTAAAATGGGTAAAATGAAAACTAGATGCCCCAGATATCGCAGCCTGAGCTTCTCTGTTCAAACTTCTTGAGGATTATTTTAAGCTCAATATTTTAGGGGATCTAGAATACTTTGTCGATGCCCCAAAACGTAGCATAATTCTTCATTGTTAATTCAGGCATAGAAAGACTGCAGTATGCCTCACTTTTGATCAAAATTTGATCCATCCTTTTCGGGTTTTTAACTCAAATCCCCTTTGGTCTCAAAGCGCCCTTTGCGGGTTTTCACATTGACCTCTCCTTTTTTTTCTTTTTTCTTTCTTTCCCTTTTTTCATTTTTTTGAAAAACTTTTTATTGAATCTGAATTCACCGGATTGGGCAGGTCCTTGCCATCTATCTCAGACAATATCCATGCTTCTCTAGAACAGGCCTTCTTTGCTGCATAAGGTCCTTCCCAGTTTGGCATCCACTTTCTTCTGAAGTTCCTTTTGCATGGGAAAAATCTTTTTCAAAGCCCTATCATGAAATTTTCTAGGGCGGACCCCTTTTGTTGTAATCTTGCATCATCTGACCGTGAAAAATAGCTTCAAATTCAATTGGTCATATTGGGATTAAATCCATTCTGCCTCATCCAACTTTAGTTCTGATAAAGATCGGAAAAAAGGAATTTCGACTTCAATGGGCGAAACCAATGAGAAATGTGTTGACCGAGTGGCAGTCCTGGCCAACGTTTGATAAGCATAGAGGGTAAATAGTAACTTCTGTATGCCAATTTTTACAAGTCTCTTTTTTTTTTTGCCTTGAGATTGGGATTTGATAACTTTTGACATTATAAGATTGGCATAAGAAGTGACTTTCACCCTTTTGGTGGAGTGACCAACAACCCTGAATATGAATCAATGTTGGCTAAAAGCTTTTGAGGAGGTTGGCTTGATAACGTCCATGCCCCACATATAGGGAATCTGTGAAGAAATAAAGGAGGTGTGTAAGTCATGTATTCATCCATCTGGCATTCACGGCATAACTGATGCAACCTCCCTTTTCTGGTGGACCAGTAGTACCCAAACCTCATGATTAGCCTGGCTATTGTAGAACCATTAGTACCAATCCTATCAGCATACCCACTTTTTAGTAGCCTGGCGTGCCTTAATATGATAGTGCAAAAACATCTTGAATTCTTGGCTCAATGATGTCTCTCCTTATTTCTGTCGTGACTTAGGCTTCGATCTTTACCCCTTTCATAAACTAGCAACGTCCACTGATCCTTTACAATGGAGAGTCTGTTTTCATCTTGTTCTACCATCCTTAACAAATCAAAAGATAGGCTACAATCTCTGTCATATTCAAAGTCCTGAGATCCCTCTAGACACATGTCTCACTCAAAAGGGAGTCAGTAATAGCGTCGCTCATGTCTTGATAGTTGGGTATCTATTGTAGGTACGAAGAAAGATTTAAAAGAATCTAAGAATGATTATTTGTATAATATGATCATGGATGAAGAATACAAGAATATCTGATAGAGAGCTCAAAGAATAAAAGAATTCATAGTATGAAATGGAAAAAATAAAAAATAAAATAAAAGGATATTTGCTCAAAAGATGCATTTTATTGAAATAAAATTTCGCACACGAGCCTATTTTACAAAAGGGTTCTTATTGCCTCTAGGCTTAAGGCAACAAGCATGTTTTGAATATTACTCTAGATCAATTCCAAAAATATAGGGATCTCTTCCACAGTCCCATTATTCAAAACACTTCCAAGTACGTAAGGGCTTGGAAACTTCGTTCCCTGGTTCCCTCTTCACTTTTGATTTCTTCAAGGAGTCACAACTTGCTTATCTCCTCTTTCAATTATCGCATTTACTGCTTTGTCAAAGTGATCAGGTTTTGATAAATCGTCGAACTTCACAATTCCCATTTTAATGAACCTTTCTACCAACTTTTTAAACGTAGTACAATTTTCAATTGAGTGACTCGTTATTCCTGCATGGTAGTCGCATTGAGCATTCGTGTCATACCATTTAGGATATGGGGGCTGTAACGGCTTTAGATAAAATGGGGACACCACATGTGCGTCGAATAAACTTTGATATAGCTCCTTATACGTCATTGGGAATGGTGTAAATTGGAGCTTTTCAGAGTTTTGCCTTGCACCTGATTCCTGTCTTACCGACCCTTATTGTCCAGTAGTAATTACTTTTGCCTGGCTGACAGTAATTGCATTCGAGTAACCTTTGTTGTATGTGCTCGTATTGTTCACCTCATTCTCCCTCCTTCTCAGGGCTGGTCTCTTGGCACATTCTTCTTCTTCAATCTTCCCACATCTTATCGCATTTTCTATCATCTCTCCAGACATTACAATATCAGAAAAGCTTTTAGTAGCACTCTCCAACATGTGGTTGATGAAAGGAGCCTTCAGAGTGCTGATGAAGAGCATGATCGTCTCTTTCTCTAAGAGTGGTGGTTGGACTTGCGTCGCTACCTCCCTCCATCACTGGGCATACTGCCTAAAGCTCTCGTTTGTCTTCTTCTCCATGTTCTGGAGTGTCATCCTGTCAGGTGTTATGTCTGTCACGTGGTTGTATTGTTTTATGAAGGCTTGAGCCAAGTCTTTCCATGAACCAATTTGGGAGCGGGTCAATTGATTGTACCATTTGGCCGCAGACCCGGTTAGACTATCATGAAAATAGTGGATTAGTAACTGGTCATTGTTAACATATCCTGTCATTCTCCGACAGAACATCGTTATGTGGGCCTTAGGGCAGCTAGTCCCATTGTACTTTTTAAACTCTGGCATTTTAAATTTTGGTGGGAGGACCAGATCCAGGACCAAGCTTAAATCCTTCGCATCGATCTCACAATGGTAATCAGTGGTTTCCATTGCTTTAAACTTCTCCTCCAACCACTTACCCCGTTCTTCCAATTGTTTTTGTGATTCCATCTTTGCTCTTTCCTCCTCTTTCACTTCATCTAAATCAGGAACAATTGGATTATTGAATCATGGCCAATGTTCGAGCCTGAGCCAGCTTGAAAATTTATTGGTGTCGAGGCTTCGGCCTGAAACTGTTGTGGCCTGATAGTGACAGATGGTTTTTGAGGATTTTTCTTGGGTCGTGCCTGTACGTGCGGTGGAGTAAAACCAGGGGGTGTTGAGGGTACTTAGTATTCTCCTCCGCATTAATTATGGGGCTCTTTCCTTTATCCATAAGCCCATTCAATAGCTGTGTCATCTGAGTCATTTGAGACATCATATTTCTCTAGGATTCCATCATTTTGTCCGTCATGTCCTGCTGGATCTTAACCAGCTACTCTTGCATTTGTGCTTGCATTTGTTCTTGCATTTCTTTCTGTATTTGTTCCAACCTTTTTAGTCTCTGATCCATTGCTTTCGTTTACGACGGGTATTGTGGCGATATGTAGTTGGTGGATTTTCCTTGGCTTCCAGAGTAACTGTCATAATTTTAATTAATCAAGGTCTTTCTATAAAGCTTAATGCATATGATGTGATGCAATGCAAATGCACGAAATGCAATGCAAATGCATGGAACGAATGAAAAAGAAAGAGAGGGGTTGATTCTGAATTCAATTCCATTAGAATAACTTTTCTGGAAGATAAATTCCTTTACATAAAACGGATTACATATGCAGCTTTGTCCTCATAGTCCAGGTGAAGACACGAACCTTTCTTTCGTATCCGGATGTTATGGTCGTGTCCCGTGAACTTTCTTAATAGATGCCTCTTCTAGCTCCTTGTTGTTTGATCCAGGCTGTGACTCATTGCTCAATTATCCCCACGATGCTCATTATCTCCTTTAAGAAAATCAAGATGTGATGGCTCTTGAATAGTTTTTGTCGACTTGAATCTTAGGGCAAAGTCTTGTATTCTTCCGCCGACTATCAGCCTTCTCTCGTTGTTTACTTGGACTATATTTGGACGACCGTATTATAATCCACTTTATCAAGAAATCCATTTTCCTATGACAAACTCTTCTATTTAGCAATCGAATATTAATCAACACCTCATTTCTATGATGATGCAATGCAATGCAATCAAAACAAAAGAAAACATGCTAGTACAAGAGAAATAAACAAAATAGAGTACCTATCCGGGTGACCATTAGGGGTTCAGAGTGGCTCTACCTAGGGTGGGCTCCTAGGGTTCACTATATGTGGTTTGGTTCTAAAGAGAGGTACCCGAACCAGTAGATTCCTCGTTCCTCACCCACATAGGCGCATACGGATCGAGTTCGGTTCAGGGGAATACATTTCCTTATGGCCATCCGGAAGTGAAAACTTCACGAAGACATAGGTACAGATGTATCCCGGAAGCAATCCACTAGCCCATGCGGAGGTGAAAACCTCACGAAGGCATAGTTTTTCGCTCCCACTTAAAGGTGCGACCACAACGGTCATGCAATGCAATGTGCGCAAGAAAACAACAAACAAATGCAACAAAAGGATCGTAATTTTCAAATCAAATTTCAAATTTTCAAATTGAACTTCCAAATTTTCGACATAGGACAGAAAATAATCAATTTACGGCCTGACTCTCTTTATGTCCCCAGCGGAGTCGCCAAGCTGTCGTAACCATTTTTTTTGGGAAAAAATGGAGGTCGACTTGGATTTTGGAAATAAAAACGAAAAACGGGAGTCGCCACCAATCTTTTTTTTGATGAGGTGTGATCGGGTCACCTTATAAAACGTTTTATTTCAAAACATTAATTTTGGCCTGTGAAATCCAAGAAAATGGGTTCGGGAGTCAGTTACGTACGAGGAAGGATTAGCACCCTCGTAACGCCCAAAATTGGCACCTAATTGATAATTTCATGTCTTAATGTCGAAAGTTCAAAAAGATTTGAAAACATGATTTCTTTAAAAACGTGAACAATTTGGGTTAAAATTTGAGATTTGTTTGTTCCGAAAGGATACAAACATCACATCCAGCACGTTAGGACACGATATTTTAAACCCTCTATTGCTTTCTGTCTTGTCTCTTTTAATCCTTGCAGGTGCAACTGGTGAGGGTGGTGCTGCTGAGGCGGTGGCAGGCTTTGGCAGACTGCTGGTCAGAAGGCCCTAGGTGCGGCGCACCTAGGGTTTATTTCTTTTTTATTTATTTTTCTAATTGGGGTTGATTGGGCTAATTGGGCTTGCTATTTTGGGTTTAATGTTTTTGGTCTGTTTGGGTTAAGTTTAGTTTAATGTTTTTGTAAAATGGGCTCAGGTTTTTTGGGTAATTAGGCTATAAAATGGGCCGGAGCAAATTATGGGCCTTACACAACCAACTGGGGACCATATTGCATTGTTGGAAAAATTGGTTATTGTACAACAAAACTTGAAATTTTTTTCATAAAACTGGATATTTGGTTGTGATAGTTATAGTAATAAATCGCACCAAATCTAGTTCTTGTGTTTTCCAGCTAGGGAGTCTCACTGAATCCTAGATCTAGCATTTAAATCCTTCTGGCTTTCGATTGAATGATATTCTCCACTATTCTTGAACCTTCAAATGCTAAGAGAGTGGATTCTTATTAAGAATTGAACATAAAACGAAAATTGAAACTTTCCTAGGGAAAAATTAACTTTCTCTATGGAAAACCAAAATTGAAAATTTGTAATCACAAATTTGAATTATAATTTCCAAGGAAGTTGCAATTATAATCTCGCAAATCTGAAACTCGAGTACTTACGAAAAGTAGAATTTATTTGAACTCAAATAAAATTTAACTAAAATTTGACAGAGTATCCACTTATTATTGTTCTATATTTTCGACTATCCTATAATCCTTATATATAAGAAAAAATCATAAGAATTCTACTAGAACATGAAAAGAGGTAAAACTAATATTTTAATGGAAAACCTCGAGTACCACTAGGATTAGTTGTGGTGGGCAGCATACGCTCTTATGGGATTCTCCCAATGTGCTGCCCACCCTTATGGTAAATGACCTTATTAGGTCTTTCACGTATTGGCTACATTTATATGTGTAGTCTATTTCTAAAATAAATTAAAACAAGCTCATATAATTGTTCAACCTAATATTTAAATTTTTATTCTTAAAATATTATTCATTTATTTAATAATTAATTAATTAAATTATTTTATCAATCCAATTATAATTTTGTCAAAATCATGAGGACTATACCATATTAGAATCTATAAGTAAAAAAATTCATTGTCATATTCAGTGAAATTGTAACACCCCCTTACCCGAGACCGTTGCCGGAGTCGAGCACGAGGCGTTACTAGACTTAACAACTAATTCGGGGCAAAAAAAATTAAACTGTCCATCTGCGTCATGTCGACTAAATTGACTATAACTCGAGTTATGAAAATCAAAATTTAAATCCGTAAATTTTCCTTGAAACTAGACTTATATATATTCTTACTATAATTTTTCCAGAATTTTCATGTGGCCAATTAGTACAGTTTATTCATTAAAGTTTTCCTTGTTTCACTGACCAATGGTTCTGACCTCTCCTAACTTAAATTCAAATATCCCATTGTACAGTTTTCATATGTTGTTCCCACTTGTTTCTATTGAAAATATACTCACTAAGGAATTTATACATAAAATTATAACTGATAATTCATTTTGTACAATTTTTAATGAATTTCCAAAGTCAAAATAAGGGATTTCGAAATCATTCTGACTCTATCTCACCAAAATTCAAATATCACAGAATATAAAATTCTTTTACCTACTTTGTTTCTTTCATATAAAAATAGACACAACAAGATTTAATACTATATCTTATTCACTTTCTAATTTCATTTCTCCTATTTTTGGTGATTTTTCAAAATCACGTCACTGCTGCTAACCAAAATTGTTTCATTGCAAAATATGGTTAACTAGTTTATAACATCTTTACCAAATTAACAACCAAATTCACTCATACTCTTATCTATTCATATGTCACAACCGAATCAACCAAATGCACACAATAGATATCATGAATACCCTTCAATCAAGACATATAGCTTAATAATCAAATGAACGTAAGCCATAATCAACAAAACTGTAGTAAAGCATTGAAGTTAGGCCATTTTCGCATGGCTTAATTTATACAAAACCAAAATCTAACATTTCAAATTTCAATCTAGCTTGTAGCACCCCAAACCCGACACAAACACTCCGACTGGATCTGGTATGTCACTGAAAAGTTTTTATTAAACAGGTCGTATTTGTTCTCCTTTTAAAGTGTAGTTTAAAACATTTATACGGGTAAAACTTAATAATTTGGTAATTGATATAAGATATAAATTTTATATGATGCCTTTATGGATTAAAAACCGAAATTTAGTACATGCCTTAGTTTCAATTTTTATCGAATAATTCAAGTGTCTGAAAGTAAAGCCCAAAAACCGAAAATATAAAGTTAATGGCCCATGGCCTTATTACAACAAAATATAAAAAGCCAACAAATTGAAAATATGAAGAATAAATAATTAAAATAATGTCTTTTATTGAATCGAAATAAATCCTTGCATGGCCACCTTGCGCTCCTCTCCAGCCTGGTCCGATGTACTAAGTGTTACCTGAAAAATGTTAAACAACGGGGTGAGTCACGAGACTCAGTGTGCAACCCTCATGCACCATCAGATTGGGCCTTAGCCCCACAAATCAGAATAGTAGAATATCATATGATAGAAATTTATGCAAAGCCCAACCCAATCCTACGTTTCCATCCGCTACACACCACCCTTACCTGCCATTCACACCATTGGGGATTTCTACAATCAACCCGCACCGCTACACACCATCGACGACAGTCATGCTGCTCATCATCAGATCATGGCAAAAAGCCACTACAACAGATCATGGCAAAAGCCACTACAACAGATCATGGCAAAAAGCCACTACAACAGAACACTTCCCCTTTCATCAATCACCTAACCCCGTGCATACATAGAAATCAGCATACAAATAAAATATAGCATCTCAACAGAAACATTCACTTAGGAATGACAGAAATCAATAACCTGGTGATTTGCCTTTACCCTCCTCAGGTTTTCAACCGTTATGTCTGGATTTCGGCATTTAACAGAGTATAACAGATTCATAAGCATATACTAACAAACAATCTAAATGGTGTGAAAGGTTACACACCTGATAACATGTAGCACTACTCTCTATGCCGATACCCTCACTAATCAGATCTACTGCCCTTTGTCTACAACTTTGCTCAAAAGCCAGAAAAACGCAAAGATAAGGCCTCTCCTTGAAATACTGAAAGTGATACGATCCGAGTGCTACTGAACTCTAGCTTAGAAATCTAAGCGATTGAATCCCCTTTAGTTTTCTTCAAGATTCGGCACAAGCAGACACCACAGAAGGATTTCGGCAATCACAGGAGATGAGATCTAGGGATATTAAGAAAATCCCAGAAAGATGAACTAGATGTGTTTTTTTCGGCTTTTAGAAGAATTGAATGAAGAGTTTCGGCTTTTAGTGAATGGGAGAAGAATAACAATGGGGATCAGAAGATTCGGCTAAAAAGAAATTTCAAAGAAAAAGAAAGAAAAGGTGAGGGAGGTGGTGATTTTCGGCTTTTGGAAGAGAAAAGATGAGAAAAGAAAACAATGGTGATTTTCGGCTTTTGGAAGAGAAAAGATGGCTTAAGAAAGTTTTCGGCTTTTAGTTAAAAAAAATTAATCAGAAATTGTAGAGGGAGAGACTGAGAATTTCGGCTTAGAGAATGAAGAAAAGAGTAGGGTTTAAATGCCGGAATTGATGAGATATCCCCCCTATTTATAGAAATTTTGGCACCTACCTATCAAAACCCGAAAGTGCCCTTTCTGATAACTAAAAATTAAGCAAAAATAAAATGGGAAAATTCGGCACCCCTTTGCTCTATCAGCAACCGATTTCTCCTCCCCTTCAGAGTCAAAATTTCGGCCACCACCTAGCCTTGCAGATAAATCCTATCTTTTGTCCTTTATCTTAATCTACTAACTCATCTAAAAGAGACTTAATTAGCTCCAACTCCTCCCTCCTTTATCAACATAATATCCACATAATTTAAAACATAAAATCCCCTATTTTGTAGCCACATTGTCGTCCCCCCTAGCTCTTCTTGGCCTGCAAAAATTGGCCCAATTTCTTGGGCTCCAATCGGCCACACTGAGGCCCCTTTCCTTTACCTAGTGGCACCACTTATAGCTCCCTCCTACTGCGCCTCTTGTTCTTGGGCCACAAGCCCATCTTGCCTATTACACTCTTAATACTTTATTTAAACCCAATAGTCTCTAAACAAAATATTTAGCCAAGACCTCGGTCCATTCCTGAGCCCAATTTGCACCTCTAAACCTCAAATTAACATTTTAAGCATACAACACCAAAATGCATAGGCCCATTAATTCAGGATGTTACAGTTCTTTCGAATTTGAACCTATCTACAGTTTCAGTCTCAAGTTTATCTCCTAATTCTAGAAACCACATACATTCACACATCAACATACATATCACATCCATGGAATCACATTCACCTCATAAGGGTATTTTCGTCATTTCACTACCTAGGGGTCTTTCCGTAATTTTTATCTTACAGGGTATGTTTGTAATTTGACAAAATAGAGTTTCTTGGTAATTTTCGGGGTAAAAGTTATATTTTAAAACAGGGGTATTTTGAAGAATTTGATTCTAAAAGAAATAGTTGGTATTCTGGTGTTTGTTGTTTTTGTTGGTTGTTGTGTCTTGTTTTTTTTTTTCAATTTCCATTGACTTTATAAATCGGGGTATTTCCGTAAATCTGGGGGTATATTTGCAAATCCTGGGTATCTTGGTAATTTTTCAAGAATAAGGGTATTTTGGAAATTTTGTAAAATAGGGTTCCTTGGTAATTTTGTGAAATAAGGGTATTTTAGTCATTTTATAAATCAGGGGTAATTTAGTAATTTCACAAATCAGGGATATTTTGGTCATTTTACAAATCAAGGGGTAATTTAATAATTTTACAAAATAGGATGGCTGGTCCCTTTCGGGTTTTAATTATAGATTTTGGCCTGTCAACAAATCCTCGTGGCCAGGGTGAACAGTCACTACGCACCAGGTAGGATTCCAGCGAAGAGGAGGTGAGTCACTAGGACTGCTTAAGTACCAAGCTCTTCCGGATCCAATCCTAGACATGCGCATACCTGTTACCACACCCTAACCCAGCGATTTGTTCACGGGTTTGTTTGGATAGATTAAGTCTTATGAGATTTATGAAGTAGTTTAAGCTAAGCCTAAGGTCCATCAGAGTCTAATTATAATAATCTATGTCCCATCAAGCCCATCAAGCCCACATTCATATATAACACACAATGAGTTCAGAATACTTACCTGGCGGACTTGGGCCGGAGACGCAGGTGCCATGCCGAGAAAACCATCCTGTATCATTTATAAAACATGCATGTTTCAAAAACCCATCTTTAGAAAACGTTTTGAGCCCAAAAACCCCAAAGTCGAGTTTTGAATCGGGCTCTGATACCAATTTGTAACACCCCAAACCCGACCCAAACACTCCGACCGGATCTGGCATGTCACTAAAAAATTTTTATTAAACAGGTCGTATTTGTTCTCCTTTTAAAGTGTAGTTTAAAACATTTATACGGGTAAAACTTAATAATTTGATAATTGATATAAGATATAAATTTTATATGATGCCTTTATGGATTAAAAACCGAAATTTAGTACATGCCTTAGTTTCAATTTTTATCGAATAATTCAAGTGTCCGAAAGTAAAGCCCAAAAACCGAAAATATAAAGCTAATGGCCCATGGCCTTATTACAACAAAATATAAAAAACCAACAAATTGAAAATATGAAGAATAAATAATTAAAATAACGTCTTTTATTGAATCGAAATAAATCCTTGCATGGCCACCTTGCCCTCCTTTCTAGCCCGGTCTGATGCACTAAGTGTCACTTGAAAAATGTTAAACAACGGGGTGAGTCATAAGACTCAGTGTGCAACCCTCGTGCACCATCAGATTGGGCCTTAGCCCCACAGATCAGAATAGCAGAATATCATATGATAGAAATTTATGCAAAGCCCAACCCAATCCTAGGTTTCCATCCGCTACACACCACCCTTACCTGCCATTCACACCATTGGGGATTTCTACAATCAACCTGCACCGCTACACACCATCGACGACAGTCATGCTGCTTATCATCAGATCATGGCAAAAAGCCACTACAACAGATCATGGCAAAAAGCCACTACAACAGATCATGGCAAAAGCCACTACAACAGATCATGGCAAAAAGCCACTACAACAGAACACTTCCCCTTTCATCAATCACCCAACCCCGTGCATACATAGAAATCGGCATACAAATAAAATATAGCATCTCAACAAAAAAATTCACTTAGGAATGACAGAAAAATTCACCCAAGACCTCGATCCATTCCTGAGCCCAATTTGCACCTCTAAACCTCAAATTAACATTTTAAGCATACAACACCAAAATGCATAGGCCCATTAATTCAGGATGTTACATAGCCTATACATGCCATAGGTTCGAGAATTCAACCTATAAAATACCGAAAATAGTCGATAGTGTGATAGACTTTGACGATGATCCCGAGCTCGTAACTTGACTCAAAAATCTAGTAAACAATGTAAACAAGCACATACAGTAAGCTATCATAGCTTAATAAGTTATAAGCAATTACATAACGACAATGCATTATATCATTATATTAGTAAGGCCACTTTAAAATAATCACAATCGAGGTTTAAAACTATAACTATAATTTATATCACCATTTCTAAACTTTCACATTTCATAGCCTTAAGGCCAAACACACACACACACATTCAATAATAGATTTCACATCGATCTATAAATTACTTTCCCATCTCAAACAAAAACATATACATCTATACAAGTATACACATATATCACATTTTCTTAATTTCATGGCATATATCACTTACCGAATTTATTCTTGCATTTCAAACCCATATAAATCATACATTAATATGTATAATACATAATTTCATTTCAATAGTTAATACTTACTTTAATATCCAAAAGATGATCTATCATCACATACCTGATCATTTTATTTAGTTTAACACATTCATTAACCGATACACTTAAAGGATCAGTAAATCCGCACACTCAGTGCCAAATCCTTGTAACGTATCGCACACTTAGTGCCGTTACATTTAACATCTCGCACACTTAGTGCCCATTAACCGATTTCGCACACATAGTGCTCGGTATCAAATTTGCACATTAAGTGCATATCTCAAACTTGCTACTCATTCATATATAAATATAAAGATTAAACCTCAACCATATATATATATATATATATATATATATATATATATACGTATTAACCTATTCATCACTCAAATTTATATCATGTTCGTGTATATCATTGACATATATGTATACATCACATTCGGCTATACTCATCTCTCAAATCAATATCACATTCGGTTATATCAACCATAAATATATATACTTCCATTAGATTCATTTGCATCATTATAGATATATCCAATCCAACATTATTGCTTAAAAACTTACCTCGAATATTCGACGGACATTATAATCTGCTATTCGAACATGGTTACCAAGCTTATTCACACTCAGCATAAGCACATATAAATTCATATTTTTCATACTAGCATATATACATATAACATTTATCTACAATTAAACATGTCTATTTGCCTATAAACTTACTTCGGACGATGTAAAACGGAACGAGACGACTAGTCGACAACTTTCGTTTTTCCCCATCCAAGTCCGATTTCTTTTGTTCTTGATCTATATAATTTCAAATTGACCCCATTTAAACTCAATTTCATTCAATTTAATTCAACAACAAATAAATGGGAAAATTACCATTTTACCCCTGACATTTACAATTTTTACAATTTAGTCCCTATTGCACAAAGCACAAAATACACCAAATTTCTCCATACCCAAGCTAGGCCGAATGTTACCCATGTATATACAAGCCCATATAATTCATTAATTTCACATTTTAATCCCTCAAAGATTTTATTTTCACGATTTAGTCCAAATTACTCAAAATTATCAGAAAACTCCAAAACAAAACATGTTAATCTAAAACATATCTTTCATATTTCATCATCAAACAACAAAAAATCACAAGCTTTCAACAATGGCATAATTCAAAATATTCACCAAAATAAAAAATTCAAGCATGAGTTAGCTAGTATTCAAAGCAACGATCTCAAAAACGTAAAAATTATCAAAAACCGAACTCAATTACATACCTTAATCATTCATGCAAGGGCCGAAAGTTTTAAGAGCTCAAGCTCTTTCTTTCTTCTTTAGTTTCGGCCAAAGATGATAAAAGATGAACATGCAATTGCCTTTTTTTTTATGTTTTTATTATAATATGTTTATAATATAATATATGTATTATTATTATTATTACTTAACACATAAAACTAATAATAAAATACATAGTGGATGCATGTTGCCGTCCACTTACTTGTAAAAGGTCAATTTGCAACTTAAATACTCATGCAAAAGAAGACAAATCAATTTAGCCACTTAATTTAATAAATGGCTACTTTTATCACTTACGCGATTTAGTCCTTTTCTTTAAATGAAACACACAAACGATCAAATTAATTCACGAAAGTTTTTACACATGCACACTCATAAATCATAGACACCATATATAATTATTTTATCGACTCAGATTTGTGGTCCCGAAACCACTGTTTCCGATTAGGGTCAAAATCGGGCTGTTACAGAAATTCCGATAATTTATTAATTTAATTTTTCTATTTTGGACTCAATTTTTTTTGGCACAAGAAGTGAGATTTGAACAAATAAATCAACTAAATGATAATCAACCTTTAAACTATTCTACCCTCTCTATCCTCCTTCAGAACATGTTCCATTTCCCCTGGTGGTTCCCAAACAATTTAGTGATACTAAATTAATTTCTGAGTCACTTCTTATTCTTTTCGAGAAAATGCATTTATTGCATATAGTATTTCATGCGTCTATTTCTCATTCATTGTTTTTTTTTCCCATTCATCACAACAATTCTAATTTGCAATCCCTACGCAATTGTGTTAAGCTAAAGAAGGGGTTGATCAAACATATATAATTAGAGATTAAATAATTTGTAATTAAGTTCTAACCCTTTGTTTATTAATTACAATATTATTTAGTCATGGATCAACACATTAAAAGTACGAAGACTGATTTCCACTTTAATTATATACTATTATGAAAGCAACTTAGGTTTATGCTTTTGTCCAATGACCTTGTCATTAGTGTGATATCCTTATATGATATCCTTAATCTCTTTGGGCTAAATTTGTTCACCCAATATGATCCTAGTTTATATGTAACATCCTAAATGTGGGGCCTGTGCATTTATATGCTAGTTTAATATGTTAAATTGAGACTTTAAGGTTCGGGCTGAGTCTTGATTAAATATTTAGATTAGGGCTTAAATTAATGTTCTGGGTAATTTAAGTGATATTTTGGGCTTTAAAACCTGGGTTAGGTGGTTGATAAATGGTGTTAGTTCATGAATTAAGTTAGATAAATTAAATTAGTAGCAAGCTGGGCTTGTAGCCCAAAGACTTGAGGTGCTTTAGGTGGGTTTTAAGGTGGCGTCACAAGGGGGAGGTGTTGGGCCTAGTTTGGCCGCTTGGGGCCCAAATGGATGGGTCCAATTTCGGCACTGAGAGGGGAAGGGGGATGGACGGCACATGAGCTACATTTTAGGAGCTTTATTTCTTTTAATTTAATAATTAAAAGTTGATAATTAAGAGGGAAGAGTTGGTTCTAAGTTAGCCTCTTCTAAAGATGAGATAGGGATTGGGTTATCATGCAAGATAAGAGCTATCAGAAGGGAGAGAGTTGGCCGAAACTCCAACTCTGAGTGTATGCCTGTGTATAGCCGAAATTTGGAAGGAGAATTATCATCTTTTCCATTTGTTTTTCTCACTTTCCCATCTTTTCTCTCAAGCCAAAATTCTTTTCTCTCTTTTCTCTCTTCTAGCTGAAATTCCCTAACCTTCTTCTCTTCTCCAATATCTTCCTGAAAGCCGAATTCTTCTTACTCATATTCCTCCTCTATAGTCGAATCTACAAGGGAGGTTTCTGTTTCCCGAAGGTGCACCATAAGCCGCATACTCCTTAGTAATCTGGTGAGTTTCGGGATTTTATTCTATGCGATTTTACTCTTTCTTTTCATTAAGATCTAACCCGAAACACTTTTATAAGGCCTGTCGATTTTCCCTCTCTGCTTCTAGTAGCAGAATCTGTCTCATTAAAAGTCTCCTGTGCCAATTTGGTGGAAAAGCCGAAGGTAGGTAGTGGTAGGTTCGGCCAAATGGCCACTTTCTTGTTCTTTCCTCTTTGGCCGAATGTTATTTGGGATTGGCTTAATATTTTGGGCTTGGCCGAATATAGGTGGGTTGGAGGTGACGTTCTCTTAGGGATTTTCGGGATTCGACTAATAAGGCTCTACATTGAGGGTAGTAGATTTGGATATCGACTAAGGATAGTAGATTCTCGCGATAACAGGTGTGTAATACTTCCCCACCATCTAGAACTAATTATTAATATATGTTCATAAGTTATATGTTATGTTAAAAGCCGAAATCTCGACTTAATGTGGGAAGCCCAAAAAGGGTAACGCGAATCGCCAGGTCAGTGAATAATCTGATTAAATGTTATAAGTAATTTGCTTGTATATGACTGCATGGGTTGGGTTGATGAAAGGAGGAAGTTATACGTTATATGTGTAGCGATTTATGCCGTGATCTGTTATATGTTGTAGCGGCTAATGCCGTGATCTGTTATAAGGGCTTCGGCCATAATATGTTGATGAGCACCATGACTGCCATCTTGGCGTGTAGCGGTGTGGGTTGATTATAGAAATCCCCAATGGTGTGAATGGTTGGTACTGGGGCGTGTAGCAGATGGAAACCTAGGCAAACGGGTTGGGCCTTGCATATTATTTGTTATTTATATAAAAGAAATTATTATTAATCTGTTTAATGGGCCTAAGGCCCAAAATCCAGTGGTGCATGAGGGTTGCACACTGAGTCTCGCGACTCACCCTTTTAATTAACATTTCAGGTGATACCTAGTGCTTTGGACCGGGCTAGAGAGGAACGCAAGGTGGTCATGCAAAAGAATGTGTAGATTTGGCAAAAAGACTCAAGTTACTATTTTATGTTTTTAATTAGTGGGTTTTAAATCTCGTTGTAATAAGGCCATGGGCCACTAGTTTATGTTTTGTTTTATTTTGGGCTTTAATTACTTTTAGTTATTTAAATTATTATTGAACTAATGCATGTATTTAAATTTGGGTTTTTAATTCATAAAGGCATATTTTATTTAAACTATCAACTATTAAATTTTTTTCGAATAAAAGGATAAACTTTAGAAATATATTAGGGCTTTTCCGAAAATACGACATGTTTGATAAAATTTTTCTTAGTGACATACCAGATCCGGTTGTAGTGTTTGGGCCGGGTTTAGGGTGTTCCAAATTGGTATCAGAGCCCGGTTCAAAACTCGGCTCTGGGGTTTTTGGGTTCAAAACGTTTTCTAAAGATGGGCTTTTGAAATATACATGCTTCTAAACAATAATAGGTTTTAGCTCTGCATGGCACCTGCGTCTCCGGCCCAAGTCCGCCAGGTAAGTATTCTGAACCATTGTGTGATATATTTATGTGGGCTTAATGGGCTTTATGGGACGTAGATTAAGTTAGAATTAGAACTTGATGGACTCTAGGCTTAGTACAAACTAATTAAAAGTACATAAAACTTAATTTCACTGAACAAACCCGTTAACGAGCCGCAAGGCTAGGGTGTGGTAACCGTCATACGCATGTCTAGGAAGGGTCCGGAAGAGCTTGGTTTTAAGCAGTCCTAGTGACTCACCTCCTCTTCGTTGGAAACCTACCTGGTGCGTAGTGACTGTTCACCCTAGTCGAGTTAGGGTGTGGCAATGGGCATACACATGTCTAGGAGTGGATTCAGGGGGAGCTTGGTACTTAACCAGTCCTAGCGACTCACCTCCTCTTCACTGGAATCCTACCTGGTGCGTAGTGACTATTCACTCTAGTTACAAGGGTTCGTTGATGGGCGAAACCTTATAACTAAAACCCGAAAGGGACCAACCACCCTGTTTTGAAAAACAAATCTCAAGGTTTTGTAAAATTTTCAAAACATATTTGATTTGTGAAAATTTCCGATCAACCATGAACTTATAAAATCCCTGTGTTTCGAAAATTTACCCAAAAATCTCACGTTTACAAGAATGACCCGGACCATGAAACTAGATTTTTCCAAAAGTACCCCTGTTTGAAAAAAACACAACAAAGTGTGAAAAAAATTACCAAACTACCCTTGTTTTGCAAAATAACCAAAATACCCCTAGTTTGTAAAATTACCAAAATACCCCTGGATTTCAAAATTACCAAAATACCCCAGAATTTCCAAATTACCAAAATACCCCCGGATTTCAAAATTTCTGAAAATACCCCGAGAGTGCAAAATTACCAAAATACCCCCAGAATTGAAAAATTACCAAAATACCCTTACGTCACAAATCAGCAAGGACCTTATTATGAAAAATTACGAAAATACCCCTGTAGGATAAAATTACGAAAATACCCCTTGGTAGTGAAAACAACAACAACAGCAACAACACTACTTTTCTGTAATGAATGTGAGTTCATGAATATTGATGATTTAATGAACTTGAAACTGTATTGTGCATGAATTCGAAAGAACTACTTCTTAAAACTATTTATCATAAGACTGTTCGCGATAAATCAGTGGAAAGAAATAATGATTCATAAAATTCTTAATCAGATAAACACAAATCGGAAGAATGAGTACAAGGGGTCGAGGACGTCCGCCGCGTGGACGCGGTAGGGGTAGGATGACCTTGTCTGAGCCAGTAGGGTCTGGCCATGGGTCAGGAAACGAACTGCCGGATCCTCCAGCTGTGAAGGGAGAGTTACGGGATCAGGCGACCGGAGATGATGCTGTATCCCAGGCGATGTTGCGAGTCCTGGAGAGAGTTGCCGGAGTAGGCATGGGCACAGGAGCCCGGAAATCTGTGCTAGAGCGGGTTAAGGCCAATGGGGCAGAAGTGTTTAGGAGAGTTTCTGGGGTAGCCCCTAACACATCTGAGTACTGGATGGAAGTGACTGAGCGCATAATGGATGACTTAGACTTCACGGTAGAGGAAAAGTTGAAAGGGGTCGTGTCTCTCCTCCGAGATGAGGCCTACCAGTGGTGGCTCACGGTGAAAGAAGGTACTGCCGCAGACCGGATTGACTGGGACTTCTTTAGGGAGTCATTTTAGGGGAAGTATGTTGGGGCCAACTATATAGATGCCCAAAGGAAGGCATTCCTGAACTTGGTACAGAAAAGTAAGTCTGTGGCTGAATATGAGGCCGAGTTTCTGCGCTTGAGCCGTTACGCTCGAGGAATGGTAGCAATGGAGTATGAACGTTGTGTTTGGTTCGAGGATGGGCTACGAAATGAGTTAAGGGTTCTGATAGCACCGCAACGAGAGAGAGTTTTTGCTGTTTTGGTGGATAAGGTGAAAATAGCTGAGGAAGTGAAACGGGTTGAGAGACAAGAAAGGGATAAGGATCGGGGTAAGAATAAGAGGAGTTTTGGGCCATCAAGAGCATCTGGGAATTTTCAGAAGAGGCCTAGGGCTGATGGGCCAGTTCGTGCTCCGACAAGTCAAAATCAAGCATGTTCTACATGTGGGAGGACGTATTATGGGGAGTGCAGAATAAAAACAGGTGGATGCTTTAGGTGTGGATCCACAGAACATCTGATTAAGGACTGTCCCTAGATGGATCGGGGGCAGCCAGTAGGCCGAGGTGCTGATCAAGTGAGGAGAGGTGATCAGCCTGGACCAAGGGGTCGTGGTGCAGGTAGAGGAGGAAATGGGGCTGGTCGTGGTCGTAGAGCACCTGGTAGAGGTGCCGGTAATGTAGATGCAAGGCAGTTGGGTCTAGTTTATGCAGTTCAGTGACAGGAGGATGGCAACGCACCGGATGTCATAACCAGTACGTTTCTTATTACTGATAGGTCTCTGCTTGCTTTGATTGATATTGGGTCAACCCATTCCTATGTTGCCTGTTCGATATCTGAGACCTTAAGTATAGTTTCTGAAACAACTACTAGGAAGATGATTGTGGCTAGTCCCCTAGGACAATCTAGGGTAGTGGACAAGCTATTTAAGGATGTACCTTTAGAGACTCAAGGGGTAGTGCTTCCGGCAGACTTAATGGAATTGCGATTTGGAGAGTTTAATCTTATCCTAGGAATGGATTGGTTGTCAAAGCATCGTGCTAAGTTGGATTGTGGGACTAAGCGCATGGTGTTAAGTACCCCAGAAGGCGGGGAGATGGTTGTGTTAGGAGAACGAAGGAACTATTTGTCCAACGTAGTATCGGCCTTGAACGCTGTTAAGATGATTCGAAAGGGATGTAACGCCTTTTTAGCTTTTATTAGTGCTTTGGATGCTAAAGAGGTGACTGTCGATGTGGTTCGAAAAGTCAAGGATTTCGCAGACGTCTTTCCGGAGGAGTTGCCAGGATTACCCCCGGATCGCGAAGTAGAGTTTGGAATAAAACTACTCCCGGGTACGGCTCCGGTATCTATTGCCCCTTATCGAATGGTGCCGAAGGAGTTGGTGGAGCTCAAAGCTCAGATTCAGGAGCTATTGGATCGAGGATTCATCTGACTGAGTGTGTCTCCATGGGGAGCGCCGGTCCTATTCGTGAAGAAAAAGGACGGATCCATGCATATGTGCATGGACTATCGTCAATTGAATAAGTTGACGATTAAGAATAAGTACCCATTACTGAGAATCGACGATTTGTTTGTCCAGCTCAAAGGAGCTTCGATCTTTTCTAAGATTGATCTAAGGTCGGGATATCATCAGTTAAAGGTGAAGGAAGGAGACATTCATAAGACGGCATTTCGAACACGCTACGGTCATTATGAGTTTTTGGTAATGTCGTTCGGTTTGACGAACGCGCCAGCAGCATTTATGGATATGATGAACCGGGTATTTCAGCCATACCTTGATCGGTTCGTCGTAGTATTTATCGACGATATATTGGTTTATTCCAAGTCTGAGGAGGAGCATGATGCACAACTTTGAATGGTGTTACAAATTCTAAGGGAAAAGCAGCTGTACGCAAAGTTCAGTAAGTGTGAGTTCTGGCTGAAGGAGGTAACTTTTCTAGGGCATGTGGTTTGCGCAGAGGGGATTAGGGTAGACCCACGGAAAATCGAAGCTGTGTTAAATTGGAAATCGCCGAAATCTGTGGCGGAAATTCGAAGTTTCTTAGGATTAGCAAGATATTATCGAAGGTTCGTTGAGGGGTTCTCTTCAATAGCGGCACCATTAACTAAGTTGTTGAGGAAGGGAGTATCTTTTGTGTGGACTGACAAATAACAGGAGAGCTTTGAGAGGCTGAAGAGAATTCTGACGGAAGCACCGGTGTTAACTCAGCCAGAAGTGGGAAAAGAATTTACCGTCTATTGTGATGCGTCACACACAGGGTTAGGGTGTGTGCTGATGCAAGATGGAAAAATTTTTGGCATACGCATCTCGACAGTTGAGACCGCATGAGTTGAACTACCCTACGCATGATTTGGAATTAGCGGCGATAGTGTTTGCTCTGAAGATTTGGAGGCACTACCTGTACGGGGAAAAGTCGATAATTTACACCGACCATAAAAGTTTGAAGTATCTCCTTACTCAGAAGGAGTTAAATTTACGACAACGTAGATGGATCGAGCTTTTGAAGGACTACGATTGCTCGATTGAATACCATCCTGGCAAGGCCAATGTGGTGGCAGATGCGTTGAGTAGGAAGGTGATAGCAGACCTAAGGGTGATGTTCGCTCATCTTAGTTTGTATGAGGATGGTAGTTTGGTGGTGAGCTACAAGTAAGACCCATGTGGACAAGTCTAATCAAGGAGAAACAACTTTTGGATGATGTCTTAATTACTCGAATCCAACAAGTGCAGGAGGGTGAAGTAGAGGACTATAGTCTGAACAATGATGGAGTTTTGTGTTTCCGTGTAAAGGTTTGTATGCCAAAAGATGAGGAGCTAAGGCAGATGATTCTTCGAGAATCGCATAGTAGCCCCTATGCTATGCATCCTAGAGGAGTTAAGATGTATCGGGATTTGCGAGACCAGTTCTGGTGGTCAGGTTTGAAGCGAGAAGTTACGGAATATGTGGGGAAGTGTTTGACGTGTTAGCAAGTCAAAGCTGAACACCAGTTGCCTTCAGGGTTGTTGCAACCGGTGAAGATTCCCCAATGGAAATGGGAAAGAATTACGATGGATTTCGTTAGTGGGTTACCCCTCACGCCCACTAAGAAAGATTCAATTTGGGTAATTGTAGATCGGCTGACGAAGTCTGCTCACTTCATACCGATTCGAGTGGATTTCTCTCTACAAAAGTTGGCTAAGTTGTACGTGGCTGAGGTTGTAAGATTACACGGTGTACCAGTATCGGTCATATCGGATAGGGACCCAAGGTTCACGTCACAATTTTGGAAGGCTCTTCATCAAGCAATGGGAACAAGGTTAGACTTCAGTACCGCTTTTCACCCACAGACTGATGGTCAGTCTGAGAGGGTAATTCAGATCTTGGAGGATATGCTAAGGGGTTGCATCATCGATTTTAGGGGTAGTTGGGAGGAGTATTTACCCTTGGCTGAATTCACGTACAATAATAGCTATCAAGCTAGTATTCAAATGGCGCCGTATGAAGCCTTATATGGAAGGAGATCTCGTACTCCAACTTGTTGGACGGAGTTGGGTGAACGTCAGGTGTTGGGTCCAGAACTAGTTTCGAAAACGGAGGAAAAAGTTAAGTTAATATGGGCTCGATTGAAGGAAGCGTCTGATCGGCAGAAATCTTATGCGGATTTAAAGCGGAAGGAGGTGGAATTCGCAGTAGGAAACCAAGTCTTCTTGAAGGTATCACTGTGGAAGAAAGTAATGAGGTTTGGACGAAAGGGTAAGCTAAGTCCTCGGTTTATTGGGCCTTATAGGTTGTTAGAACGTGTGGGGCCAGTGGCTTATCGTTTGGAGTTGCCTTCAGAGTTGGAGCAGATACATGACGTGTTCCATGTCTCAATGCTGAGACGTTATCGATCTGATCCATCGCACATAGTGCCAGTGGAAGAAATTGAAGTAAGGCCAGATTTATCTTTTGAGGAGGAACCAATACAAATCTTGGATCGAGATGTAAAAGTATTGAGAAGGAAGTCTGTCCCTTTGGTTAAGGTTTTGTGGCGAAATCACGGCGCAGAAGAGGCGACGTGGGAGCCAGAGGATGTTATGCGACAACAGTATCCCCAACTCTTTTGATCAGGTAAATTTCGAGGCCGAAAATTTTTTTTAAGGAGGGTAGAACTGTAACATCCTAAATGTGGGGCATGTGCATTTATATGCTAGTTTAATATGTTAAATTGAGACTTTAAGCTTCGGGCTGAGTCTTGATTAAATATTTGGATTAGGGCTTAAATTAATGTTCTGGTTACTTTAAGTGATATTTTGGGCTTTAAAACCTGGGTTAGGTGGTTGATAAATGGTGTTAGTTCATGAATTAAGTTAGATAAATTAAATTAGTAGCAAGCTGGGCTTGTGGCCCAAAGACTTGAGGTGCTTTAGGTGGGTTTTAAGGTGGCGTCACAAGGGGGAGGTGTTGGGCCTAGTTTGGCCGCTTGGGGCCCAAATGGATGGGTCCAATTTCGGCACTGAGAGGGGAAGGGGGATGGATGGCACATGAGCTACATTTTAGGAGCTTTATTTCTTTTAATTTAATAATTAAAAGCTGATAATTAAGAGGGAAGAGTTGGTTCTAAGTTGGCCTCTTCTAAAGATGAGATAGAGATTGGGTTATCATGCAAGATAAGAGCTATCAGGAGGGACAGAGTTGGCTGAAACTCCAACTCTGAGTGTGTGCCTGTGTATAGCCGATATTTGGAGGGAGAATTATCATCTTTTCCATTTGTTTTTCTCACTTTCCCATCTTTTCTCTCAAGCCAAAATTCTTTTCTCTCTTTTCTCTCTTCTACCCGAAATTCCCTAGCCTTTTTCTCTTCTCCAATATCTTCCTGAAAGCCGAATTCTTCTTACTCATATTCCTCCTCCATAGTCGAATCTACAAGGGAGGTTTCTATTTCCCGAAGGTGCACCATAAGCCGCATACTCCTTAGTAATCTGGTGAGTTTTGGGATTTTATTCTATGCGATTTCACTCTTTCTTTTCATTAAGATCTAACCCGAAACACTTGTATAAGGCCTGTCGATTTTCCCTCTTTGCTTCTAGTAACTGAATCTGTCTCATTAAAAGTCTCCTGTGCTGATTTGGTGGAAAAGCCGAAGGTAGGTAGTGGTAGGTTCGGCCAAATGGCCACTTTCTTGTTCTTTCCTCTTTGGCCGAATGTTATTTGGGATTGGCTCAATATTTTGGGCTTGGCCAAATATAGGTGGGTTGGAGGTGACGTTCTCTTAGGGATTTTCAGGATTCAACTAATAAGGCTCTACACTGAGGGTAGTAGATTTGGATATCGACTAAGGATAGTAGATTCTCGCGATAACAGGTGTGTAATACTTCCCCACCATCTAGAACTAATTATTAATATATGTTCATAAGTTATATGTTATGTTAAAAGCCGAAATCTCGACTTAATGTGGGAAGCCCAAAAAGGGTAACACGAATCACCAGGTCAGTGAATAATCTGATTAAATGTTATAAGTAATTTGCTTGTATATGATTGCATGGGTTGGGTTGATGAAAGGAGGAAGTTATACGTTATATGTATAGCGGTTTATACCGTGATCTGTTATATGTTGTAGCGGCTAATGCCGTGATCTGTTATAAGGGCTTCGGCCATAATATATTGATGAGCAGCATGACTGCCATCTTGGCGTGTAGCGGTGTGGGTTGATTGTAGAAATCCCCAATGGTGTGAATGGTTGGTACGGGGGCGTGTAGCAGATGGAAACCTAGGCAAACGGGTTGGGCCTTGCATATTATTTGTTATTTATATAAATGAAATTATTATTAATCTGTTTAATGGGCCTAAGGCCCAAAATCTAGTGGTGCATGAGGGTTGCACATTGAGTCTCGCGACTCACCCTTTTAATTAACATTTCAGGTGATACCTAGTGCTTTGGACCGGGCTGGAGAGGAACGCAAGGTGGCTATGCAAAAGAATGTGTAGATTTGGCAAAAAGACTCAAGTTATTATTTTATGTTTTTAATTAGTGGGTTTTAAATCTCGTTGTAATAAGGCCATGGGCCACTAGTTTATGTTTTGTTTTATTTTGGGCTTTAATTACTTTTAGTTATTTAAATTATTATTGAGCTAATGCATGTATTTAAATTTGGGTTTTTAATTCATAAAGGCATATTTTATTTAAACTACCAACTATTAAATTTTTTTCGAATAAAAGGATAAACTTTAGAAATATATTAGGGCTTTTCCGAAAATACGACATGTTTGATAAAACTTTTCTTAGTGACATACCAGATCCGGTTGTAGTGTTTGGGCCGGGTTTGGGGTGTTACATTATATCATGTTCACCATTGCATCTTTCCACGATGAAAAAAATTATTACTAACAAATAGTAATAAGAATAATTTGTCCCTAGTGAATGACTCGTGGTCACGCTTCTTTTTCATAATTCATGCAAAAATTATTAAAAGTAGTGAAATGATGTCACTACCAAACTATGAATTCCACTTTTGTAAGTGAAGTCATGTTATGCATAAGTCATATACCCAATATACCAGCTTTTTGCCCTGATATAAATAAAACATGTAATGCCTAGAATAATTTATTTCTGCTTCTGTAAATCCTGGCACAAATATGTATCTACTTCAACAATTAAGTGTTTGGGTGTATGTTTGAGGTATTGGGTTCAAGTCCCATTTTTGGCAAATTCTATTATTTTTTATTTAAGCCTTATCCCTATTGGATGGGTTTATATAAAATTGTCTGTTAACCTATATCAGAATGAGCATACTGGTTCGAGTGGTAAGGAGTTAGCTTGCTGGAGGTTTTGTGTTTGAATCCTTGTATGAGCGAGGGTGATAATTTTTGTCTCGATTATCTGAAAGAGTTTAGATGGGTTTGGAAGTCTATGTAAGTGGATCATGCCTAAATTTGAGGGATAAGGGATTTTATTTTATTTTAACTTATAATTTTTAATTTTTTTCTCTCCCTTCCAAAATATTTTCTGACGTCAACTCTACTTTCCTCCTCTATTTGATGTTTTCTTTTTCCTTCTCTGTATTTTTCATTTTTCGATTCTCCTTTAATCTTGTTCACCCCGTTTTTGTTTTCTCATCGTGGCAATCAGGAATTTCGGTGTTTTACGTACAGTTGGGTAAGTAGGGATTTCACTTGTCTATAGGTTTCGATTTCGGTAAGTTGTTGGGTTTATTCTTGAATTTCTAAATGGTGTGAAGAAAGGGAGATTGGTTCTCTACAATGGTGAACCTACGGATTTCGCTCCAACAACATAAACCACAATAGGGGTTGTTCTTATCGGTGGTAAGTGTAAGAGTATGCCCAAAGATCAATCATGAGATGGTTGTAATAACATACTTTATTTACCATATTTATTAATATAAAGCGTTGTCATTATTATTTCAGTTTTTCTTTCTGTGTGTATAGATAAACTGTTTTATAATAATGTCCTGAGAATAATATGATTATTCTTAAAAGATCCTTAGTCGAGTATTATTGTTGACTAGGACAATAATGATGCATTTAAGACTAACATGTAGTTGATTGATGATAAAGAGTTGTCATTGATATGGAATGTCAAAATCAATGCATGAATATGTGTGTTAGAGAACAACATATTGGATTGACCCGCTATGAGTATGTTTCTTGGATTATTATGTAATTGTCACAACATTACTCATAGTGATTAATATGTATATGATCCTCAGACTTGAGATCATTATTATCCCAGCATCGTGAGTTGTATATTTTGATACAGTCAAACGTACACCGTAACAGGTTGTTCTATAAAGGCTGATGTTGGATATACCACAATCTATGTAGAGGGATATAGTTGATCAATAAAGGATAAGTCCCTCCTACATAATAGGAGTAATATCTTAGGCCACTTGATTGAGTGAGACTAGAAATGCATGGCCATGCTCAAATAAGTTGATATGAGATGTCATACTAATTTGTATATCATAGTCTACTCAAGATATCAAGAAACATGGGATGGACTATGCAAGTGTGACTATCCCATGACTTGTATCCGTTCCAGAGATAAAGGACTTAAGGATTAATGCATAAAAGTTTAATCACGAAAGGTTATGTCGAATCATGACTTCTTGTAACTTAGGTAGCAATGATGCATTGCTAGATGCCACTCATTGTCTGTGACAATAGAATCGTTCTAGTATTACTGCTAACGTTGCAAGAACCTACAGGGTCACACCCTATGGTTGAAATGAACGGAATAAAATATAGTTGGTATTGTGCTTGGTTGTCACATAAATTAAATTAATTAAAGAATTAATTTAATTAGACAATCAAATATTGAACATATTATATGTACAAGGATGTTGTACACATAATGATAACATAATTTTATTAATATATGAATTTGATTCATATATAAATTTAAATAAATATAGTTTACCGAAATCCTTATTATAATTAATGTAATTATAATTTTTAGATATAATTAATGTAATTATAATTTTCGGTATTGTATTTATTTAATCTTGTAATATATTCAAGAAATACCAATTATAAAAGGCCCAATTAAGAAAATACCTATTATAAAAGGCCCAATGAGAAAGGCACCCAATATAAAAGGTATTAAAAGGAGACAAAACTTAATAAGAAAACCCTAAGTGATTGCTTGTTAGGTCTAGCAGCCGTCAAGCAAATAAGCCTCCAAAACAGTTTTGGAGATTTCTTCCGTTCATAGTCAAACCGGGTGGATTACGTAGAGGCCGACATCGGAAAAGGTTGAGGCTGGATTCGACAGTAGATCAAAACTCTTGTTGCCAAGGCGTTGCTGTCTACTCAGATTGAAGTTTTGGTAAGATCGAAACCTTTATTTCACTCCGATTCGTTCCTCACACATGGATCCATGGTTTGGATCGCCGGATCTAATTTTATTCTGCTGTGCCATGGGGTACCGGCGTTCCAACAGTGGTATCAGAGCCACTTGTGTGATACGAACTCGGGTTTAAATACTTGGGTGATGCAATTGTATGAGATTCATGTTTTGATCTTATTGTATTTTCGATTGTTTAAATCGTTTAAGCATAACCTGATAACTGTTCCTTTCGGTAATTGATTAAATGTTAATCATGGTTTTGTGGCCTACTTGATTTTATGTTATTACTGTTAATTATTAACAAATCTGTAATAATGTGACGGAGGTATTTATAGTTTCCAGTAAGTGTTAACTGGCTAATGGAACAAGGGTTGTTCCGATATGAAACCTCCAGGATTAAAATCCTAAAAACACGATTCTGTTGATAAAAAGTTATCAAATCGTGAGGTTTCATTTGACTGGGGTATGCGATTCGTACCGCAGGGGCTCTGCCCCGTACCCCTGGTCTATGACGCGGGGGCTCCGCCCCCGCACCCCCGGGGATGAGGATCTGAGGATGGCTCCGGCCGCGGGCCTTCGGCCCGCTTCCTCCGACATCCTCAGACCCTCGCAAAAAATTTGTTAATAAAAGAAATTTATAAACTTGATGGGCCACAAAAGGTTGAAAGGATATTTTATAATTCACCTTAAATATATATATATATAGAACTATGTATGCTATTTTTGACATGCATGGTGTTTGAAATGCATAGTTATAGCCCAATGACACATTCGATAAAAGGTTGTATTTTTTTAAATACGGCCTGCGTGCCGTGCCTTACTACTATTCTCTTGTATTTCTCTTCTCATCTTATTCCCTCGTATGTAAAACGAGTTTCTGCATATTGTAATTTGCAAGAGTTGCTGTGGGCCAAACGAGAAGGAAGGTGGGACAATGATTGAGAATGATAGCTTGTGAAATGGCTTACACCTTTAGGTTTCTTTTTGGTTTTCCCATTGGCTTGGGTTGAACCACTTTAGTTTATGGGCTATAACTATTGCATTTATTTATTGCTTTATTTATTCATGTATGAGATGCTATGGATGATAATAAACCTTATTGGTAATAAACCCTATTAATTGATGAGATCGATTAGAAGACTAAATGGGCTAAAGTAGACCATAATTGGTGAGATGCAACAACCTTAATAAAATCCCTCTATTAAAATATTAAGTCAAAATGGCCTTCCAATTTTGCCCTCGTTAAGGCCTCGATCAATACTATGTAGGTTCTGCCAAAGCGAAGTACTAGTATTTATCTTGGTTAAACGCGAAGAATAAACAAGTGATATTCGCTGGTTAAAAATTGGTTAATGACTTAACTAGGTTACTCTAATAGGATTAGAAACCTAGAGGCAAGTAAATTGGATAAATCATAAGATGATTAGAACAAGAGTTGTTCACCAAATATTAGGAGTTACATATGATGTAATTAGCAAATGTTGCTTACCTAAATAACCATAATCTTAAGAGTAAAGCCAAAGCTGACTTAAGAGGTGGTGAAATATGGATCCCTAACCTACTAGAAATACTTTTGAGAAAGCTTTTCCGAAATTAATATATGAGGGTTATTAATTTTGAAATAAAATAGTAGGAATATCATTTAATAAAGTCTTTTTAATGATTGATATAAAATTGGTAAATTTACTCACATGCATATTTAATTGTTGTAGATATATTATGGCTGCAAACACTAGCACACTCTCATTGCGATCGGTCCTTGAGAAGGACAAATTGAATGGTTTGAATTTTCTTGATTGGTTCCGTAACTTGAGGATTGTCCTTAAACAAGAACGGAAATTATATGTCATTGAACAACCACTTCCTAATGAACCACCCGCTAATGCCTCGAGGGCTGATAGAGACACTTACAAGAAGTATCTCGATGACATGATAGATGTTGGATGTCTTATGCTTGCCACTATGAATCCTGAACTTCAGAAGCAACATGAGGACATGGTTGCTTATGATATGATCGAGCACCTGAAAGAACTTTATCAGGGGCAAGCACGGCAAGAGAGGTTTGATATCTCTAAAGCCCTATTCCAATGTAAGTTGGCTGAAGGAAGCCCAGTAGGACCTCATGTCCTTAAGATGATTGGCTATATTGAAAGCCTATCTAAGCTTGGGTTTCCATTGAGCCAAGAGTTGGCCACTGATGTTATTTTACAATCGTTGCCAGATAGCTACAGCCAGTTTGTCCTCAATTTCAATATGAATGAAATTGACAAGACTCTACCACAATTGCTCAGTATGTTACGAACTGCTGAAGGCAACTTGAAAAAGGTTGGACCCAAGCCCATACTGATGGTCCGTAATAACAAGGGCAAGGGAAAGGCCAAAGTTCAAACAAAGCCCAAGGGCAAAGGTAAGCCCAAATTTGGAAAAGGAAAGGCTGCGCTGAAACCTAAAGGTGGGGTGTCTAAGGAAGGAAACTGTTTTCATTGTGGTGTGACTGGACATTGGAAACGGAACTGCCCTGCCTATCTTGAAGAAGTCAAGAAGGCTAAAGCAAGCGGAATGTCTGCTTCAGGTATTTATGTTATTGATATTAATTTATCAACTACTACTTCTTGGGTATTAGATACTGGTTGTGGTTCTCATATTTGTACTTCTGTACAGGGACTACAAAGGAGTAGGACTTTGGCTAGAGGAGATGTGGACCTACGAGTTGGAAATGGAGCAAAAGTTGCTGCATTAGCTGTGGGAACATATACTTTATCTTTGCCTAGTGGACTTGATTTATGTTTAGAGGATTGTTATTTTGTGCCCAGTTTGACTAAAAACATTATTTCAATTTCTTGTTTAGACAAAATTGGTTTTGAGATAATTATTAAGAATAATTGTTGTTCATTTTATCTCAATAATGTTTTCTATGGTTCGGCACAATTGATTAATGGCCTCTATATTTTAGATCAAACGAATCCCATTTACAACATAAATACTAAAAGATCTAAAATAAATGACTCAAATCAAACTTATCTTTGGCATTGTCGTTTGGGCCACATAAGTGAGAAACGCATATCCAAACTCCATAGAGATGGTCTCTTGAATTCATTTGTTTTTGAACAATTTGAAGTATGTGAATCTTGCTTATTGGGAAAAATGACTAAATCTCCCTTTTCTGGAAAAGGTGAACGAGCTAGTGATTTATTGGGCCTAATACATTCTGATGTATGTGGACCAATAAATACACAGGCCAGAGGTGGATTTCACTACTTCATTACTTTCACTGATGATTTCAGTAGATATGGGTATGTTTATCTCATGCGCCATAAGTCTGAGTCCCTTGAAAAGTTCAAGGAATTTAAAAATGAAGTACAAAATCAACTAGGCAAAACTATCAAGTCACTTCGATCTGATCGAGGTGGAGAGTATTTGAGCCTAGAGTTTGATGATCTTTTGAAAGAATGTGGGATTGTCTCACAACTTACTCCTCCTGGTACTCCTCAATGGAATGGAGTATCTGAGAGAAGAAATCGAACTTTGTTAGACATGGTTCGATCCATGATGAGTCATGCTGATCTACCGACTTCCTTTTGGGGACATGCACTTGAGACTGCTGCCTTCACACTAAATCGTGTTCCATCTAAATCGGTTCAAAAGACGCCATATGAGATGTGGACTGGAAACGTCCTAGTATGTCCTTTATGAAAATTTGGGGTTGTGAAGCTTATGTTAAACGTCAGACGTCTACTAAGCTTGAACCCAAATCTGAAAGGTGTATTTTTGTGGGGTATCCAAAAGAAACCAAAGGATATTATTTTTTTAATCCCACTGAGAACAAAATTTTTGTTGCTCGGACTGGTGTCTTCCTAGAGAAAGAATTTACTTCTAGAAAAGGAAGTGGGAGAAAGATTGAACTTGAAGAAATTCGAGAATCACAAGATACCACTGAACCAGAGATTGAACAACAGCAAATTCCACAAGAAATTGAGGAACAAATAACTGCTGTAGAAACACAACCACCGCGCAGATCTTTAAGAGAACGCCGTGCACCTGAGAGATATGGATTTCTCATTACAACGCATGGTGACGTTCTTCTTATAGATCAAGATGAGCCTAGGACTTATCAAGAAGCGGTGACAAGCCCAGATTCTGAGAAATGGCTTGAGGCCATGAGATCTGAGATGGATTCCATGTATGAAAACCAAGTATGGACCTTGATTGACCCACCCGAAGGGGTTAAACCTATAGGGTGCAAGTGGGTTTTCAAAAAGAAAACAGACATGGATGGTAATGTACAAACATACAAAGGGCGATTAGTCGCTAAAGGTTTTCGCCAAATTCATGGTGTTGACTATGATGAAACCTTTTCTCCTGTAGCTATGTTTAAATCCATCAGGATCTTGCTCGCCATAGCTGCATTTCATGATTATGAAATCTGGCAGATGGACGTCAAAACAGCTTTCCTTAACGGGAAACTTGAAGAGGATGTGTACATGACACAACCTGAAGGTTTTGTAAATCCAAAGGATGCTAGAAAGATATGTAAGCTACAGAGATCCATTTATGGATTAAAGCAAGCTTCTCGAAGTTGGAATCTTCGTTTTAACGATGCAATCAAAGAGTTTGGTTTTATAAAAAATGAAGATGAACCATGTGTTTACAAGAAAGTTAGTGGGAGCACTATCACATTCTTGGTACTATATGTGGATGACATACTTATCATGGGAAATGACATACCTACCTTGCAATCTATTAAGACTTGGTTAAGAAGTTGTTTTTCTATGAAGGACTTGGGCGAAGCCACTTATATCTTAGGAGTCAAGATCTATAGAGATAGATCAAGACGACTACTAGGTCTAAGCCAAAGTACATACATAGATAAAGTACTAAAAAGGTTCAGTATGGAAGAATCTAAAAGAGGATTCCTACCTATGAGACATGGTATTTCACTCTCGAAGGAAATGTGTCCTTCAACTCCATAAGAGAGAGAACGTATGAGTAAAATTCCATTTGCTTCCGCTATTGGATCTATCATGTATGCTATGTTATGTACCCGTCCAGATGTCTCGTATGCCTTAAGTATGACGAGCAGGTATCAAGTAGATCCCGGTGAAGGTCACTGGACCACAGTCAAGAGTATCCTTAAGTACTTAAGAAGAACTAAGGATACATTCCTATTATATGGAGGTGAGGAAGAGTTAAGTGTAAAAGGTTACACTGATGCCAGCTTCCAAACCGACAAGGACGATTCTCGATCGCAATCAGGTTTTGTGTTTTGCCTTAATGGTGGTGCTGTGAGCTGGAAAAGTTCAAAGCAAAGTACAGTAGCTGATTCTACAACAGAGGCTGAGTATATTGCAGCCAGTGAGGCAGCAAAGGAAGCGGTTTGGATCAAAAAGTTCATTACTGGACTAGGGGTTGTGCCTAGCATATCAGATGCTATAGAACTCCGATGTGATAACAATGGAGCTATTGCACAAGCTAAAGAACCCAGATCTCACCAGCGATCCAAACATATACTTAGGCGCTACCATCTTATTCGAGAGATTATCGATCGAGGAGATGTAGAAATATGCAGAGTACCTTCAGATGATAACATCGCTGATCCCCTGACCAAGCCTCTGACACAGCAGAAGCATGATCGTCACACTAAGTCGCTTGGTATTAGATATATGAGTGATTGGTCTTAGTGCTAGTGGGAGATTGTAAGAGTATGCCCAAAGATCAATCATGAGATGGTTGTAATAACATACTTTATTTACCATATTTATTAATATAAAGCGTTGTCATTATTATTTCAGTTTTTCTTTCTGTGTGTATAGATAAACTGTTTTATAATAATGTCCTGAGAATAATATGATTATTCTTAAAAGATCCTTAGTCGAGTATTATTGTTGACTAGGACAATAATGATGCATTTAAGACTAACATGTAGTTGATTGATGATAAAGAGTTGTCATTGATATGGAATGTCAAAATCAATGCATGAATATGTGTGTTAGAGAACAACATATTGGATTGACCCGCTATGAGTATGTTTCTTGGATTATTATGTAATTGTCACAACATTACTCATAGTGATTAATATGTATATGATCCTCAGACTTGAGATCATTATTATCCCAGCATCGTGAGTTGTATATTTTGATACAGTCAAACGTACACCGTAACAGGTTGTTCTATAAAGGCTGATGTTGGATATACCACAATCTATGTAGAGGGATATAGTTGATCAATAAAGGATAAGTCCCTCCTACATAATAGGAGTAATATCTTAGGCCACTTGATTGAGTGAGACTAGAAATGCATGGCCATGCTCAAATAAGTTGATATGAGATGTCATACTAATTTGTATATCATAGTCTACTCAAGATATCAAGAAACATGGGATGGACTATGCAAGTGTGACTATCCCATGACTTGTATCCGTTCCAGAGATAAAGGACTTAAGGATTAATGCATAAAAGTTTAATCACGAAAGGTTATGTCGAATCATGACTTCTTGTAACTTAGGTAGCAATGATGCATTGCTAGATGCCACTCATTGTCTGTGACAATAGAATCGTTCTAGTATTACTGCTAACGTTGCAAGAACCTACAGGGTCACACCCTATGGTTGAAATGAACGGAATAAAATATAGTTGGTATTGTGCTTGGTTGTCACATAAATTAAATTAATTAAAGAATTAATTTAATTGGACAATCAAATATTGAACATATTATATGTACAAGGATGTTGTACACATAATGATAACATAATTTTATTAATATATGAATTTGATTCATATATAAATTTAAATAAATATAGTTTACCGAAATCCTTATTATAATTAATGTAATTATAATTTTTAGATATAATTAATGTAATTATAATTTTCGGTATTGTATTTATTTAATCTTGTAATATATTCAAGAAATACCAATTATAAAAGGCCCAATTAAGAAAATACCTATTATAAAAGGCCCAATGAGAAAGGCACCCAATATAAAAGGTATTAAAAGGAGACAAAACTTAATAAGAAAACCCTAAGTGATTGCTTGTTAGGTCTAGCAGCCGTCAAGCAAATAAGCCTCCAAAACAGTTTTGGAGATTTCTTCCGTTCATAGTCAAACCGGGTGGATTACGTAGAGGCCGACATCGGAAAAGGTTGAGGCTGGATTCGACAGTAGATCAAAACTCTTGTTGCCAAGGCGTTGCTGTCTACTCAGATTGAAGTTTTGGTAAGATCGAAACCTTTATTTCACTCCGATTCGTTCCTCACACATGGATCCATGGTTTGGATCGCCGGATCTAATTTTATTCTGCTGTGCCATGGGGTACCGGCGTTCCAACAGTAAGTGTGTTTGCACGTTTCAGTTTTACGATGTTAAATTCGTAATTGCTTGTTAATTGGTTGTGGTAATGTCGTTTCTAGGTTTTGGTGGTCTCGGGATTGTTGTGGCATAAAAAATGAACCAGGTGTGTACCATAAACACGAAAAATCGAGGTTTGGTGGAAGCCAAAAAAGGGCATTGCGTGTGCGAGACACGGACGTGTGACTGACGAAGGTGTGGCCGTGCACTTGACACAGTCGTGTAACGGCGTGAGTGTAGCCGTATGAGCCACAGGGCTAGGCCAGGTTGGACGTGTAGGCCCACACGGGCATGCCATATAGGCATTTGAGTTTTGGGCCAGGCTGTGCGGACCACACGGGTAAGGCCATTCTGGGTATGTGGGCCAACACGGGCATGTGGGCCTAGAATTCTGAAATTTTCCCTAGGATCGTATGAGTCGTTCTGATCGACTATGGACCTAGCGTAGGGTCGGTAAGGGCTAACTAAACCCTGTTTAATGTGATCTAATACTCTGATAGTTTGATCTGAGTAGAAAACTGATATGTATGTCTGACTGTACTGTTAAGTATGTATTTATCTATATACGAGCATGTTAAGCATGTTTATTCTGTTATTTTTTGCATCTGTATTCTGTATCTGTGTTTAAGGTGGGATTTGTATATTTGGAGGAAGTGATCTGTACGGCGACCTTTCGCCTATGCTCTGGCAGCTTGACTGCATATTATCTGTTATGTGTAGCATTGACACTATATGGTGTGTAGGGATGGGTGGGTGTTTTTAACCCCACATGGTGTGATGAGATGTACAGAGATGGTGTGTAAAGGATGGGGTTAGGATCCTGTATGCCTAATCTGCTATCTGATTCTGATATATGTTACTGTTATGGACTTAGGTCCAAATCTGTATCTAACTGTATATGAAATTCTGTGTATGTTGCATGATTATTTCTGTTGGGTTGCACACGGGGTTTACGAAACTCACATATGTTTTTCTGTTCTGTTCAGGTAATCCACAGACTTAGGCGGGTCAGTGTGATGGAGGCTCAGTGATGACCACTCGACAGAGAACTGTTTTTATTTAGTAATATCAGTTTTATTTTAAAATCTAGTTTTTCTTGAGAGTTGTAATTTTTGGGACTCTCTAAATTGTATGGTTTTAACTTTTGGATTTGGATTATGTTTTGCTTTCTTTTCCGCAATGTTGACAAGAACACTTTACGCAAACAAATGGTTTTTGGAAACACGAGCTTGGTTTCAAATAAAAAGATTTTCAAACTTTCGAAATTCTTGATAACTTAAAATGGTTTAAAATGAGATTATAAACTCAAGTTTTTCTGGATATTAAGGCTTCGATTAATAAACTAATAAAACAATACGTTTTAACTTAAAAGATATAATTTAAAACCCTTCTTTTTAACACACCTAGATTGTAACACCCCAAACCCGGCCTAGACGTTATGGTCAAATCAGAGAGTGTAACAAGGAAGGGTTTTGAAAACAGTGTTACTTCGATAAAACTTGTGCAGTTGTTCGATAGTTCATCCAAGTTCATAAAACCCATATTTATTTTTATAGCTATTGCTGGAAACCTTATTCAATTGTTTCATTTGCCAAAACACAAATTACAATGGAAGTTAAATAAAACCGATACATTTTGGAAATTTGTTTTGTATTTTTAGAAAACCATTTATTTGCATAAAACCGTCATTTTCATAAAACATTTTGTCGAAGCATGCAAATTATCAAACAAACAAAACCAAAATCAACAATGAAAACCATACAGTCCAGAGAGTCCCAGAAGTTACAAACTTTCAAATGATCTAGAATTTTAAATAAACCATAAATTACTAAGTTTAAACAGTTTACGGTCGAGTAGTCACCGCTGAGCCCCCGTCGCACCGATCCGCCTAAGTCTGAGGATTACCTGAACGGAATAGACAAACATAAGTGAATTTACGTAAACTCAGTGTGTAACCCAACAGACATAGACATGCTATACATACAGAAATTACATACACAGTCAGAATTTAGATTCAGACTTAAGTCCTTTACAGATTCAGATAACAGAAATAGATACGTAGAATCCTACCCCCATCCTCTACACACCAACTCCGACCATCCGATCACACCATGTGGGTTTAAAAACACCCACCCATCTTTACACACCATATCGTGCCATTACGAAACATATCAAATAGTGTGCAGCCAAGCTGCTAGAATATAGGTGATGATCACCGTATAGAACACTTCTTCCACGTATACAAATCCCACCCCAAACAGATATATATAATCAGAATAATCATGCTTACATACTCATTTACAGATATCAAATATATACATATACATCAGACTAAACAGACATGCATAACAGTGTCATACTCCAAGTAGAATATCAGACTATCAGATCACATAGTTTTAGGGTTTGGTTAGCCCTTACCGACCCTACGATAGGCCCACAGTCGATTGAAATGACCTGTGCGACCCTAGGGAAAATTTCAAAAAAATAGCCTCATATGCCCGTATGGGCCCACACGCTCGTATGGCCCACATGCCTAAATTGGCCTTGCCCGTGTGGCCCACACGACCTGACCTAAAAACCCACATGCCCAATTTGGCCTAGCCCGTGTGGCCCACACGACTACACTCACACCACCACATGGCTATGTCTTGCGCATGTCCATACCCTCGTGAATCACACGGCTGTGTCTCACACACGGCCAACCACACAGCCAGGCACACGCCCATGTGGCGTCGATAGTAAGGTTTTTCGGCTTTTGCCAAAACTCATTTTTCTGCATTTTGGGAACACACTTGGTACAGTTTCAATGCGAAAACACTTCCGAGCCAAAAAACACCTAAAATCGACATAGCAAACCCCTAAAATCAGTCTAAAACCAAGATTAATCTGAAATCACGAAACTAACAAAAGTTCAAGTCAACCATTCATCACTTACCCCAACACCTCGTACGATTTTTACTACAGATCAACACGAGGAAAGCCTCGCTCTACACGATTCACTGCTGCCAAAATAGAAAATATAAAACTCCAATCGGCAATTTGGAAATCAAAACTACAGAGCACTAGAGCCACTTACCAACAACCGAAGGAAACGGATAAACAAATTACATATATGTAACGATCTATCGAAACAGAATAGAGGAAAGTAGCAATTGAAAAACAAAAGAGCAAAAGGGAAAGAACACAAAATTGATGTCAATTTTCTTTTCTGGAAAGAGGGAAAAATTTTGAAAAAAAAAAGAATAAAAAGGATAAAAATTAACTCCCAAATCCTTCAAATTTCTCCCCACTAACCCACTAACAATAAATCTTCTCAAAAACCCAACTCCACCAAAACTCTAACACACAACTGAGCAAAAATTAACTTCCACGCTCGCGCAGGGTCTCGAGCACAAGACCTACAACACACCAACCCCCTTACCACTTGAACTAGCAGGCTCATTCTAATATGAATTAACAGACAGTTTAATATAAACCCACTCAAAAAGGGTAAGGCTAGGATCAGAAAAATGACAAAATTTGGCAAAGGTGAGACTTGAACCCAAGACCTCACACACACACCCAGGAACACTTAATCACTAAAGTAAATACACACTTGTGACAGATATTTACAGAAACAGAAATTAATTTAGCAGGACGTTACACAAATTCAGCCATATCGTTTAGGCGGGTTAGGGGCGTTACAGAACACATACTTTCAATATATCAAAGCATATGACTTAGGTACACATGGTCCTCAATATTGAGGTAAGTCACACCATGAACGTCACAAGTGAATAAATCCATAAATGGGTCCAGGATAGATATTATTTGGGACATGTCCTATGTATTGTCAACCCAAATAAGCACCTATGTTTTTATTTTTTAGGGAGTAGACCACTCTGATACCCAAGATAATGTATATCCTTAATTGGATTAAAAAGGCAACATAATAGTCTCATGAATTAATTACTCATTTTGATTTTTCAGACTATAAATAATTTAGATTACCTACTATTATAAGTTATCTTCTACATCACAATTCATCCTTATGATGCAACTCAATATTATTTATTTTAGATAAAAAGTTTCCAGACAAGCTGTCAGCATGTTGTGGATGAACCACTAGTCGTTGCAGATGAACTGCTAATTCTTCCTTCGTTCATATCATCCCACACCATGTAATGCAATATGACATGCTAATAACATATCAATACACTAACAGTAGGCATGTTTAATGTGGCATGCTAAACATGCAATCAATAATACAATGGTAGAATTAACAACATAGTTTATCATAAATACAGTGATGGTAGACATGTATCATTTACATATCATACATATAATAGTAATAATTCAATCACTTAGATCCTAGATGTAACAACCCAAACCCGGCCTAGACGTTATGGCCGAATCTGACGATGTCACATGTAATGGGATTTAAAATCGAATTTATTAAGTTGAAACCGTTTCCGTTTATTAGCTTCTATTTATCTCTTGTCAATTTCAAAATCATTTTCTCATTAATTTGATTCGTTTAAAAACATATTCTGTAACGAAAGCTTTTAAAAACCATAATATTTAAAGAAAACCGTCCGCGTTTAAAAAAATGTTATTTTTAATTAAACATAGTTTTGGTTGAGTTTTACAGTTTAAAAGTCCATAAAAATAGATAAAATCCAAAATAAAGGCAAATAGTCCAAAAGTCCGAAATTACATCAAAAGTTGGATTAGAAACATGAATAAAATTAAAGCAGTTCAATAGACGTGTGGTCACCGTTGAGTCCTCCGTCACACCGAACCGTCTAAGTCTGGGGATTACCTGTACAGATAAAACAGGAAGGGGTGAGTTTACGTAAACTCAGTGTGTAATTCCCAAAACATGTATACAGTCAAACAACAGTTTTTAGTCACATACAGTTTGGGGCCAAGCCCATTTCAGATTCAGATACAGTTCAGATATAAATTAGGGCCTTAGCTCGTCTCAGATACAGTATGCATTCGGTAACAGAAATCAGTATCCTACCTACTAGCCTCTACACACCAACTCCGACCATCCCTACACACTATGTAATGACCTAAAATTCACGGGCACCGGAAAAGTGAGTTATAGAACCTCCATCTTAGTGAACCGAGTTTGTAAATATTTATTAGGAATATTTGTGAGGCTAGTTGCGTGTTTAATTAGGCTTTAATTAAGTGAATTTAGCTTAATTAAGAGAAATTAGGAAAAAGGGCTAAATTAAATAATGGGTAAAAGTAGAATTATAGATTAATAAAAAGAAAGAGGGACCAAAATGGTAAATATACCATTCACCATCAATGAGGCGGCAAATGTTGATAAAAATATAATATTTTTATTGTTTAATTATTAAATTATAATGTATATAATTATTTTATTATATGGTAATTTATATTAGTTATAAATTAAAAATATTATATTATATGAATAAATCAAAATTTGCCAAATGGATGGGGATGATATTGTACAATTGTAAAAAAGAAAATATACATTTGTAATACTTATATTTAATTAGTAGATAGATATTTATTATTTAAAAAGATATTTAATAATTAAATAATCAGTATAAGATCTTTTGGTTGATAATAAATTATGATTTCGCCAAGTGTATGGTAAAGATAAAATACATGTGTATTAATTTAAGTATGCACATTTGTAATATTTTTATTTAATTAGTAAATAAATATTTATTATTATTAAATTAAATTAATAAAATATTTATGAGATAAATAATTATATTATGAGATTTTTTTTGTGATAAATAAATCATATGTTGGCATGTAACACCCCAAACCCGGCCTAAACGCTACAACCGGATCTGGTATGTCACTTAAGGGATTTTACAAAACATGTCGCATTTTGGAAAACAACTACTAGGTTTAAACATTTATACCGAAAACTTAATAATTCATTAATTCATATAAAATATAAAGTTATAAATTACCTTAGTGAATTTTAAACAAAAACTATAATTTCATACATGTCTTAAATTAATTTAAAACATAAAACTTAAAAGCCCAGTAATAAAAGCCCAACATAAAACCAAAACATAAATAATAGTTTAGTGGCCCATGGCCTTATTACAATGAGATTTAAAACCCACTAATTAAAAACATAAAATAATAACTTGAGTCTTTTTGCCAAATCTACACATTCTTTTGCATGGCCACCTTGCGTTCCTCTCCAGCCCGGTCCGAAGCACTAGGTATCACCTGAAATGTTAATTAAAAGGGTGAGTCGCGAGACTCAGTGTGCAACCCTCATGCACCACTAGATTTTGGGCCTTAGGCCCATTAAATAGATTAATAATAATTTCATTTATATAAATAACAAATAATATGCAAGGCCCAACCCGTTTGCCTAGGTTTCCATCCGCTACACGCCCCCGCACCAACCATTCACACCATTGGGGATTTCTACAATCAACCCACACCGCTACACGGTAAGATGGCATTCATGCTGCTCATCAACATATTATGGCCGAAGCCCTTATAACAGATCACGGCATTAGCCGCTACAACATATAACAAATCACGGTATAAACCGCTACACATATAACGTATAACTTCCTCCTTTCATGAACCCAACCCATGCAATCATATACAAGCAAATTACTTATAACATTTAATCAGATTATTCACTGGCCTGGCGATTCGCGTTACCCTTTTTGGGCTTCCCACATTAAGTCGAGATTTCGGCATTTATCATAACATATAAACTTATGAACATATATTCATAAACAGTTCTAGATGGTGGGGAAGTATTACACACCTGATTAATGTAGATACTCTTGCTAAACCGATCTACGCTTTGCTTCAAAAAGTCGGAAAGATGTGAAAATAGGCCTCTCCTATATTCGGCCATAGTTAGTATTCTACCCGATTTTATATATATGAATAAACAAATCCTCTTACCTTGAAATCCCGAATGTAACACGATTCTATAACTTAGATATCTATGAGTTTCGGCTTCTAGGAAAAATCTCGGAAAGATGATCTATCGCGCTTTCGGCTTTTGAAAGAACTAAAAATTGAAAAGATGGCTAAGGGAGATTCGGCCAATGAATATTAAGGAGAAGAATAGGTGTAGTTTCGGCTTTTGAATCAAAGTGAAGATGTGGGAATAGGCTTAGAGATTTCGGCTTTTGCAGAGAATGAAGAAGAAGATGGAACTTTAGGAGTTTTCGGCTTTTACTCAGAGAAGAAGAGAAAAGAATGAGAGAAAAACCCCAAATGCAGAAATTGAAGAGATATTCCCCCTATTTATAGAAATTTCGGCACTTACCTAACCTTGCAGATAAGTCCTATCTTTTCTCCTTTATCTTAATCTACTAGCTCATCTAAAAGAGACTTAATTATCTCTAACTCCTCCCTCTTTTATCTGCTTATTATCCACATAAAATAAATTCCTAAATAATAGCCTTTATCTGCTTATTATCCACATATTTTAAACATTAAAACCCCTAAATTTTAGCCTTGTTTCCATCCACTCCACCTAATCCTAATGCCCAAAATTTAGCTAACTTAAATTAAAAGAATTGGGCTCCATGAAACTTAAATTTAGGCCCCTTACTCTCTTGTGTGGCGTCACCTCCTATGATTGGGCCACAAGCCCACTTTGGTATTTTAAACATAGATACTACCTTTTAAACCCTATAATGCCCAAACAGATAATTTTAATCAAGGCCTCTACCAAAGCCTGAGCCCAATTTGGACCCCTAACACTTAAATTAACACATTAAACATATCCACCCATTAAACGCATAGGCCCAAAAATTTAGGATGTTACATGGCAATTGTAGGGTGATGAGAGTGTACAAATGTACAAAGAAGTATGTATACAAATGTATTATTTATAATTGGTATTAAATAGATATTTATTAATTAAATAATTATATCATAAGATTTAATTGTGATAAACAAATTAATAAAAGACAAGTATAAAATATATAATTGTCCAATTGTAAAATAAGTATTTGTTATTAAATAGATTTTTACTATTATTATTACTATTAACTATATATATATATATATATATATGTAAGATATAAAGTAAAAAGAAACAGAAGAAGAAATAGAAGCAGAGAGTTCAAACGAAATAGGGGGAAAGAAAGAAGAAAAGAAAAGAAAAGGAGAAACTAGGGTTTGAGAGCTTGAAGTTTTAATAGCTAACATCGTACCGGAAACATCAACAAAGAAAGGAAATGAGAAAGTTGACGAGGAGTAGCTCGAAAATTCTAGTTTGTATTACTATAATTCAAATCTATTTGTTATTAATTGTTATATTTTAATTAAAATGCATGGTAGATAAATTTAGGAAAGCAATTGAAAATGATATTGATTTGAATGAAATTGATTTAAAAATGTTTATGGCTATTGAAATTGAATGTGAACAAATTGGAAATTAAAAGTGATTTGAATTGAATAAAAATAAATTGAATGAAGAAAATATGTGATTATTTGAAATGTATATAAATTGAAAAGTGATTAGTGATTTGAACTTGATTGGAAAATGAATCGGAAATATGAATTGAATAAAAGTGAACTAAATTATGAATATGGTGAATATGTGAATCGTGTACTGATTGAAAAGTGGATTGAATTAAATCAAAGTATGATTATATGTGATTATCTGAAATATGTATTGGTATTGAATTATAAAGTTACTGAATATTGTTATGGGTACTGCATTGAACTGTGCAATTACTGAAGTAATGAATTACTGCAATACTGTGGAACTGATTGAAATAAGGAAATTATTATTGATATTGAACTAAGATGGAAATTGTACTGAAAAGTGAATTAAATACCCTATTAACTAGTCGGGCTAGTTGGATATAGTTGGCATGCCATAGGATATGGAAGAGTACAGGTTTTTGCCGGCTTATTGATCAGGCACTTATGTGCCGACTACTGTTACTGTTATTGTTACCGATTTGACACTTTGTGTGTCGAATACTGTTACCGTTACTGTTACAGATTCAACACTTTGTGTGTTGAATACTGTTACTGTTTCTGTTACAGTTACTGATTATTGTTCAGGTACTATGTACTGTTTTAGGCACAATGTGCCGTACTGGTGTGTTGGTTGGAATCCGTGTATCCATCAAAGTCCGGGTTTGTTAATAGGGTGAATAACTGAAATGAAAAAATTAACTAAATTTGATTGAACGAACTATTAAAAATATGAGAAAGAAATTATGAGTTGAATTGTGAATGGAATTAAGATGTGAGATTTAAAGCATGAATTTAAGGTTCATGAATTTGCTAATATCGAATTACTGATATTGAAATCAGTTGAATTAATGAAATGAGAAAATCGAATGAATTGATCGATTGAACTATTGAAAGTATGAGAAAGTGAAATTATGAATTGAAAAGTGAATTGAAATTGAGATGTCGAAATAAGAAGTGAAAGCAGAATGATTTGGAAATAATGAAATAGTGTATGAGTTAATTGAATATAATCTTATAAATTAATTATAATTATTTTTATAAAAAATGTTGGTTTAAATAATTATTGAAAGACTGATGTTGTAAGGTTTTAGATATGAAATAGAATAAGTTATTGAATTAGGATATAGAAATGAAATACATGAAATAATGATTTTATGAAATGGTTATTAATGAAATGCATGAAATGAACATGGAAATAGTAAGAAGATATATAAATTAAAATGAAGAAAAGCTATTTAAGATACATATTATTAAGAAAATTTAAAGTTTTAAATGCATGAATGTTTTATTGAAAGTAAAATAGTGGTAAGGTAAATTGTGCATATTATTGTTTTAAGTATTTGAATTATAGTAATACCACTAGGTGTATACTTAGCGTACGGTTTGTTTCCGTGCGCAGATTAGGTACAGTAATTTTTGAGACTCAAATTTGAGATTGCAAGCTTCATCTCATCACATCTTCAAGCAACAATAGGGTATGTTTTAAAATTTTGAATAGAATGACATGTACTTAGGAAAAATTAAGTAGTATCCGTTTTTATGTTCAAATATAATAGTAATTAGCCAAGAATTACTTTGGCACCAAATGTAATATTCCTATATCAGGTTCCTTGAGTCGAACATGGTATAGGGGTGTTACACACTATGTGGGGTTTAAGACACCCACCCAGCCCTACATACCAAGTCGTACCAAATGCGGCACATATCAGTAATATTGTAGCTGATGTAACATCCCAAAATTGGGCCTAGTAGGATTGGGCCCATTGGGCCTTGGGTGTAGGAGTGTTTAAAATTTTTGAGAACAAGAGAATGGCATTATTCAAGTGGGACTTATTAGGAAGGTGATTTTGGAATGTTACGGAGTTCTATGAAGTTCCGGGTTCAAGTTAGGCCTTAATGTAAGTTTGTGTTTAAGCCTATTAAGGAGAGATAGTAAGTGGCATCAAGGCTTATGGAAATAAAAGAGTAAATTGCTAGCATAAATGAGCATATGGCAAGGAGGTTATGGCATCAAGTAAAGTACCTTGAGGGAAGAGGTTCAAATCCCATCTTTTGCAAATTTTGGATTTATTTTTGTGTGCTCTTCCAAGTGTCAACCATGACATTATTAAAGGAAAGAAATAAAAGAAAAATGAAATGATGACTAAAAAGATAAGGTAAGGAGGAAAATAAGGACAAAGGAAGGAAAGAAATAAAAGAAAAAGAATAATAAAGAAGTGGGAAAATAATAATGATGAAATTTGAAATAATGGAGTAGGTGAAAACAAAATATAATGATGGAATTTGGAAGGTAATGGATTAGGAAAAAAAATGCATGGAGGGTGTAATAGCCTGATTTAGGGGATAGTCAGAACAATAATCTCAGAATCACTAAACCGAGGATAGAGAAAATTATTTTCATGTTATTCTATGTGTTATAACATGTTTATAAAGATGCATGAAAATTTTGGTGTCTCAATTTTAACGATTGAGGGCTTAATTTTGAAAAACGACTAAATCGCATAAAGTGCTAATGTTTAATTTTATTTGCTAGAAGTGCCAAATAGCTATGGATTAAAAATTGGAGGTCCCAAATGTACAATTTGGCCTTGTCTAAATGAGTAGGCCGGCCATAAAAAAAATATAGGGACAAAATCATTTATTTTGGTCACAAGTTGGTGATGTTAGGTGTTTTAAATGAATAAAATAAGAGGAATAAAGATGTTATCATCCTTTCACTATTCCTCCACCTTCATCCACCAAAAATTGAAGAGAAATAAGGGTTATGGAGCTCAAAATTTTCAGCAGACATTTCTCCTCACAAGTAAGTGATTTTGATGATCTTGCTTGATAAAAAAATGTACTTTTGGAATCCCCAAAGCTTAAGCTAGCTAATGAGGGGACTAATTTGTAATATGGTTGAGAGTCTAGGGACTTGCCATGAGAGAGTTTATGCTGGTTGCAAGGTCTCGAAGTACTTTATCAAAGGTTCAATCGAAAACCTATCCCTCGTAAGAAGTGACTAGGATTTTTGGTGCCGCAGAGAGCATCGTGTTACAGATTCCGAATAAGGTGTGTAATCTCATACCCTTCCATATACATATCTGAAATGGTGTGTAATCTCAAAATTCTCTAAAATTTTGTATGAAATATTCTGTGAATCGGTCAAAATACCAAAGAAAACCGAAAACCGACATCCGTGATCACTCGGGCGTGCGTATGATCGTAGTGGCAATCGTATTTTGTAATAAAATAGTTTCGATTAGAAGCAGTTATGTGTTTTTGAAAAATCACTAAAAAATAGGAGAAAGGGAACTAGAAAGTAAATAAGATATCAAACTAAAGCTTATTGTGTCTATTTTGATATGGAAGAAACGGAGAAGGAAAATGAATTTTATATTCTGAGATATTTTAATTTTAGTGAGGCTGATTCTGATTAACTTTAGGGTTCACTGATCTATTTTGGAAAAATCATATAAAATTGGAAAAAGTGAATTATCAGTTATAATTTATATGTATAGATTCCTTAGTGAGCCTATTTTCAAGAGAAATAAGTTGAAGCAGTATGTGAAAACTGTACCATGAGATATTTGAAATTAAGGTAAGAGAGGTCAGAATTGTTGGATAGTGAAACAAGGGAAGCTTTAAGGAATAAATTGTACTAAATGGCTAGGCCAAAAATTCTGGTAAAATTAAAGCAAGAAGATACATGAGCCTAGTTCTATGGAAAATTTATGGATCTAGATTTTGAATTTTCTAACTCAAGTTATGGTCAATTTAGTCAGTATAACGCAAATGGACAGTTTAAATTTGTATGCCCTAAATTACTACTTAAGTTTTAGTTACGAGATTACCGAATTACCTTTAAAGGGTAAATTACCGAAATACCCTTGGGTTGCGAAATTACCGAAATACCCTTAGAGGGTAAATTACTGAAATACCCTTGGGTTGCGAAATTACTGAAATACCCTTGAAAGGTAAATTACCGAAATACCCCTAGGTTGTAAAATTACCGAAATACCCTTAGAGGGTAAGTTACCGAAATAACCCTAGGTTGTGAAATTACCGAATTACCTTTAGATGGTAAATTACTGAAATACCCTTGGGTTGCGAAATTACCGAAATACCCTTGGAGGGTAAATTACCGAAAAACCCCTGGGTTGTAAAATTACCAAAATACCCTTAGAGGGTAAGTTACCGAAATACCCCTGGGTTGCGAAATTACCAAATTACCTTTAGAGGGTAAATTACCGAAATACCCTTGGGTTGCGAAATTATCGAAATACCCTTGTAGGGAAAACTATCGAAATACCCCTGGGTTGTAAAATTACCAAAATACCCTTGGAAGGTAAATTACCGAAATACCTCTGGGTTGCGAAATTACTGAAATACCTTTGGAAGGTAAATTACCAAAATACCCTTGGATTGTGAAATTATCGAATTACCCTTAGTGGGTAAAATTACTGCTATACCCCTATAGGTTGATTAGCACGACTGTGTGTGTATTCTGTTTATCTGGTTATGTCGGTAATCTATTTCATACATCATTATGAAATGTGCTTTGCATACATGACATACTGCATGGGTTGGGTAATGTAATTGGAGGAAGTGATTTATTTGTTAGGGTCGCACGAGTCACCCGAGATGACTGTGGACTCACCGATTTGATTTCTAGGGTCGCACGAGTCACCCGAGATGATCGTGGAGGTCGCACGAGTCACCCGAGATGACTGTGGACTCACCGATTTGATTTCATTCGCCGATTTGATTTCTAGGGTCGCACAAGTCACCCGAAATGACTGTGGACTCACCGATTTGATTTCATTCACCGATTTGATTTCATTCACCGATTTGATTTTTAGGGTCGCACGAGTCACCCGAGATAACTGTGGACTCACCGATTTGATTTCTAGGGTCGCACGAGTCACCCGAGATGACTGTGGACTCACCGATTTGATTTTTAGGGTCGCACGAGTCACCCGAGATGACTGTGGACTCACCGATTTGATTTTCACTCATCGATTGATTTTAGGGTCGCACGAGTCACCCGAGATGACTGTGGACTCACAGATTTGATTTTCATTCATCGATTTGATTTTTAGGGTAGCACGAGTCACCCGAGATGACTGTGGACTCACCGATTTGATTTTCATTCACCGATTTAATTTTCACTCACCGATTTGATTGTTAGGGTCGCACGAGTCGCCCAAGATGACTGTGGACCTACCGAAGGCTTTAAGCCGCTTATAATCTGGCAGCTCGGCTGCATTCTTGGTGTGTTGGCGAGGTAGGTTGACTGATGATCACCCACAGGTGTGTTGGTTGGTACGGGTGGTGTGTAGCGGATGGATTATTAGGATTGGGTTGGGAATTGCATTACATTATCTACATTATCATGTTTATATGGGCTTCGACCCAGTTTGTTTCTGTATGGGTCTCAGCCCAGGTAACGGCCGATTAGGGGATTACACACTGGGTTCTTGTAACTCACCCCCTTTTCTCTTAACCTTTTCAGGTAATGCTTAGTGACGTGGACTTGGGCCATGGATGACTCGGTGGAGGCCATACTTCAGAAATGGTTTATTTGGACTTTAGACTTCTTTCTCGTTTATTTTATCACTTTACTATTTTGGGTTAAATGTTGTAATAAGGCCTCGTATTTTCTTTCAAAATGCTCCTGTAAAATGTCCCATTTTCGTAAATTGTTTATTTCAAATATGTTTTCACAACCAAAAAGGTTTTTAAAGATAATTACGTTTTCAAGTAGATAACAATTGCTTAAGTGTTTTGGGTTTTAACAAAGAGGCTGTAATTCTCAAACAAGTTTTTAACAATCTCAAAGATGGTTTGAAAAAAAAAACTTCCATGTGACACGCCAGATTCGGGCTTAACTTTTAGGCCGGGTTTGAGGTGTTACAGCTGAGCTACCAGATAACAGGCATGAAAGCCTTTCAGTACACTTCCTCCAATAATCAATCATCCCACCCTAATGCAGAAGCAACTAAACATGTTCAATGCAGACATACAGAGATACATGCATACATGCTAAAATTCATTTATTAGTCATACATACAGATCAGTAAACATGCATAAATTTAACATGCTCAATACACACATTATAAAATCAGTTCACACGATTTAGGGTCTAAGTAGCACTTACCGACCCTACAGTAGGTTCACAGTCATCTTGGGTGACCCGTGCAACCCTAGGAAACATTTTAGCTAAATGGGCCCACATGCCCATGTGGCTTGCCTGTGTGGGCCTACACGCCTAGATTGGCCTTGCTTGTGTGGATCACACGGCCTGACCCAGATATCACACGACCGTGTGGCATGTCCGTATAGGCCCACATACCCGTGTGGATCACACGGCCACACCCTGGCCATCACACAGTTGTGTCTTGAGCACGGCCTGGCCTTCATCAATCGTACGGCCTTGTTGACGTACACGGCCTACCACACAGGTGACCACACGCCCGTGTGGTGTCGACAATGGCTTTTTTTGGCTTTTACCGAAAGCTCGATTTCTGCGTTTCGGGTACATACACCTGGTGCAGATTTGACATGAAAACACTCTTGAGCCTTCCAAAACCTATATACAGAGTATCTAACACCGATTTAATGGATTAAACAACGGATTTGACAACCAGAATTTGACACTGAACTTACTTACCTCCAATGAAAACTGCTACACACCCAAACACGTCGCCGAAGTATCGTTCACTAATTCAACACCTTTTTCCTACGAAATAGAATTTTTAACGATTAAGAACCTCCAACACAAACTTCTACACCAAATTCCGAAACCACAAAAAGTTAGAACCACTTTTAAACCTTACTTATCAAAACCTGACGAAACAGTAATGATTAAGAAACGATGAAGAGAACTTAGAAGATATGGAGTAAAATTTTGAGAGAGCAAAAGACAATAGAGGAAGAAGAGAGGGAATGTCAGAACTTTTTGGAAAACCCCAATTTTGAAAAAAAAGAAAAAAAAATGAAACCACAAGATATTATCACATCCCTAAATTTTCTCTCTCAAATCCACTACTCCAAACCTTTTACCACCTGAACCAGCAGGCTCTGTAACAGTCCAATTTATACCTTAGTCGGAACAGTGGTTTCGAGACCACGTGTAACACCCCAAACCCGGCCCAAACCATATGACCGAATTCGGTTTGCTACAGAGAAAACATTTTGAAAACCATTTTAAAACCTAGTCGAATTGCCTTTCAATTGAAATTTTATTTGTTAAAAACCATACTTAATTTATTTAAAAATATTTGTTGAGTCGAGTTGTTTACAAATTTCAAATGTACCCGATGGTACTTTAAAAACATTTTGCGTTTAATTTGAGAAAACATGTGCATCCGTTTTAACATCATCAAATAGTTTAAACCAAACATTCAAACATGCAGTAATAATAAAATCATCCTAGGAGGCCTTATTACAATTAAGCAACATAAACCCAAAAGAAAGATAGATAAAATACAAAATTCATTTATTAAAAGTCTCCACTGCATGGCCACCTCGAGTCCATCCGGCTCCTCACCCGCGATCTACGAATCACCTGAAAAATTAAAGGAGAAGGTGAGTCACCAAGACTCAATGTGTAACCCTTCCCCGGTTTAGTGCAATAACATACACAAATCATAACCAATTAACATGCATAAGTTTAAAATGCACCCAACCTAACCATCCAAACGCCTTTTTCTACCCCGTGTGGTACCAAACCACTGGTGTCCAAAGACACAATTGTGTTTCCAAAACACTGGTGACATATAGTCACAATTGTGATGCCAAATCACTGGAGATACCAAATCTCTGGTGTCCGAAGACACAAATCGAATGATGGGGCCAACCCATCGTGTGATACCAAATCACTGGCAGACAATCCCATATCTCAAAGTGGGGCCAACCCACGGTGGAATTAACCACAGGGACAAGTCGCTATGAGGTGCCAAACCTCTGGAGGTACCAAACCTCTAGTGACCGTAGTCACAATGTGTTACCAAAACACTGGTGTCCGTCGACACGAATATCACTGCCCCCTCCACTCATCAACCCATATCAAACAATCATGTATATTTACTGAAATCATGCAGAAAGGTTTATTTAACATCATTAATAAGTTTATCATTGCCATATATCCAATAATACACATACCAAATGTGTCATGCTTCCCAAAAGCATCAAATAATAATCTCATAGCAAATAAGGACTTACCCGAATCTTTGTTAATACCATGATAGTATTACATCCATGTCTACACAAATCGATTAGGCATAAAATAACACTTAGCATATTAAAAAGTTATAAGGTGTGTATGTACACACCTGGTACTAATGAGAGTCCTAAATCCCGAATAGACAAATCGGCCACACAAGTATTCTTGCCCCTATATTCGGCCAAAAATGAACATTAGTGCCATGGCCTATTCGGCCAAACCAAAATAATTGAGAAGGGTTCCTTGTGAACCTAAAATCTTACCCAAAAGCCTTCGAACACTAGCCAACAGACTCCTAAATGAATCGGCCTCACTTTCCTACAATCAACCATCATCATTAAGGTTATTAGCCTTCGGCTTAAATGAAAACTTAAAAGAATAATCCTTTGAAATAAACCCTTACCACCTTACCAAAACCGATTGCTAGAGAAGTCCCGAGGAAATCTATGCTACCTTCAATATTCGGCCAAAGTTGATCAAGATAGGAGAAGAAGATTTTCGGCACAACAAAGAGGTATATTCGGCTATGGGACAAAAAAGAAAATAATGGAAAAGAAATAGAGTTTCGGCAAGAAGAGAGTATAGGAGATTTTTGGTGTTTAAGCAAAACAAATAGAAGAACAAGATGTTGATGAAGGTTTTGGTTTTGAGAGAATGAAAAGGAGAAAATAGATATTGAACAAAAATGACCAAATGGTCAAAAAGTATTAGGCTTATCAAAAGGTAAAATTCGGCCAAAAAGAAAAGAGTTTGAGAGAGTGTGTTTTGCAAACTTTTGCACCAATTGCTAGAAATGACCAAAACAACTCCTAAGCCTTACCAACAACTAGCATATTCGGTCAAATCCCCCTCTTAGCCACATTGCAGTCCACATTCAAGCATTAAGGCATAGGATTTCTTTCCAAAACACATTCCACCCTTCATGCCTTTGTCCCCTCTTAATATCATAACTTCAAGATATCCTTCCATAACCTTAGGAATCTTATCCCTTATTCCATGCTTTCCTCAAAAATAAATTCAACTTACCAAAAGTTATTAGTCCACCTATCATAAACATAGGTTGACCGGCCATTAATGCCATCATGAAATAAAAACCTCAAAATGCTAAACATGCTACTCGAACCACTAACCTCAAGCAACCTTTCAAGAGCCTTAACCAACTTGCCACTTACTCCTCTTATGCTTTAAATGAACACTTAAATTAACTTAAGTGCTAAGCTCACTTAATCCACTTCATTAAATAAACCATACTAAAATTTATTCTAGCTTCCTAATATTTCCAAGCCTTCACACAAATATACTAAGCACACAAAAATTCATACCCGAGCTAACACAAATAACTAGATGCCATACAAATTTTTCCTAAAGCCCATGGTCCAATCGGCCCAATTCTACTAGGCCCAATTTCAGGATGTTACACCACGAATCTGAGTCTGAATAATATTTTAATATTATTTTCTGTGCCGTTGATATGTGACTAAGCATGTGTTAAATTTCCGTAAGTTAATTTGTCCGTCTGTGTGTTTAATTTGACAAAAGGATGAAATTGCATTGAATGTGAAAGTTGCTTGCTATTTGTTAAAGCACCTATGTGTTGTGGCTTTTAAAAGTTATGGCCTTAAGTGGCAATTGAACCATTATTTAGTTAGTGGATGGTTATGGTAGAAAATGACCTTGTTATTTATGTTATAGAAATTTTGTTTTATAAGGCTAAAATTGGAAGTTGTTTATTAATGAATAATTAATAAAAATTAGCATGAAAATAAGCATTCATTCATGCATTCTTCACCAAAAAATCAGAAGAAAAAGAAAGGTTTATAAGCTCTCATACATTCGGCACATACAAGCTTGATTCAAGGTAAGTTTTTAGTCGATTTTCGATAATTTCTACGTTTTTGCAACCGTTGCTTTGAGAGCTACAAAACCCATGTATTAATTTTATGAATTGATGAAATTTGTGTGATATGCCATTGATGATATGTTGAGTTATATGATGATTTATGGTGTTAAATGAAAGATTTGAGCTAGATGAACATGTTTTCTATAACATCCTAAAATTTAAATATCATCTTGTTGATTGTGTTAGCTCGGATATGATTTTATTGTGTGCTTAATATAGTCTTGTGAAGGCTTGGAATTATTTGGAATTAGAATATTTTTTTTAGTATGGGAAAATTTAGTGAAGTGAATCAAGTGACTCTGATACTTAAGTTAATTTAAGTGTTTAATGTTAGCATAAATGAGCTAGTAGTAAAGTGGTGTTGGCGCATGAGTAATTGCATGAGGGAAGAGGTTCGAATCCCATGAATGGCAATAAGGTGACTTTTATTTTTGCATGTGTATGGCATGTGTCGGTCAACTCTAGTTAAGATAAGGTTGGACTTTATCATTTATGGATAGTAGACTAAGGGAATAAGGCAAGTTATTAGTTAAGGTATGGAATCAAGGTGTTATGGAAGGATAAGGGGACGTAAGGCTTGATGTATGGGTGATGTTTTGGAAATTTTTCATGGTCATTTTGACCATGAATGTGGACGGCTTAGGGGGCTAGGGGGTTGGCCGAATATTGTATGGGATTAGGGGGAAGATAGTTGGCCAAATTTTTGGTATTTTGTGCATCTTTTTCCCTTTTCTCCAAAAACTTTCTCCTTAGCCGAATTTGTCATGGGCATTAGGTGAAAATTATGTTTTGTTTTGGCTATCATCTTTGACCATATTGGTATTCTCTTTTTCTTCTTTTCCTCTCAATCTTTTCTTTCTTTTGGTACCGAAATATTATTACTCTTGAAGGCATTTTTCCCTTCATTCTTTTTCTTCAAAACCGAATATCCCTCTCCCAAATCCCATCAATTGCCGATTCTCTCTAAGCCCATACTTTTCCTTTTCATCCTTGTTAATGCCGAAACTCTCTGGTGCCTATCAAAAGCCGAAAGTTCACTTCATTGCCACCCCCTTTGAATCGATTTCTCCTGCAAGCTCTTTTGCCGATTTCTTGAAGTAGTGATTAATTGCGTCTTAGTCATCTTATTGGTAAGGATCTCTCTAGCCGAACTCTTGTTCTTTTCTTCCTCTAATTGTCGAAAATCAGGGTACTAATCTCATTATTGCTTTAGCCGAAACCTTGAAGGATCTCTCGGGATTTTTGAAGTAGTCGACTATAAGGAAAGATCATCGGGATTTCAAGAATCCAAGGTAAGCTCTATGTGGTATTCGGCCAAAGGGCCATTTGTTTGTGATTAAATGTTAGAATAGAATCTAACATAAACCTATAGGGATTTCGACATCTTCATAGCCAAGAGACTACTTTCGGGATTTAAAATCATAAGGTAAGTATATATGAACATTCGGCCAATGCCATATTTTAGTATTAGTGCCTAACCGATTTCACCTATGGATATTAGGAAGGAGTGCAATCGGTTTTGGTGGATTTTCGGGATTCAGTGAACTCGCTAAGTAAATCAGGTGTGTAACCCCGCACTATTTCCTGATAGATTTATGGTTCTAATGTTATGTGTATGTTAATAATAATATGGAAGTGGCCAAAGGTACCATACAAATGGTACAGAGTACTCAGGTACGTTATTCTCTAAAGTTATGTCAATAATAAGAATATCTGTTATGACACAAATGTGAAAATGTTATGAAAGTGAAATAAGCCCTATGGCATGAGATTGCATGATATGTATGATATATGGGGCATATGGGTGATTATATTAAGGGGAAGTGATCTGGTGGTTTTATACCACAATATCTGAATGTGGTGACTTATGTCACGTAATCTAAATGTGGTGACTTATGTCACGTAATCTGAATGTGGTGACTTATGTCACAAAATTATTATTATCTGGTGGCTATGCCACGAATTTATAAGGGCGATGTGCCAGTCGACTGCAGCGACTGCCTTCGATGGTGTGTAGCGGATGGAGGGTCGACTTAGTAGTCCCCACGGTGTGATAGTTGGTACGGGTGATGTGTAGCGAATGGTTTCTAGGTTTGGGTTCGGGATTGCATCATTATATTTAATTGCTATATGAATATGTATGGTCTGATATGCCTGAATTGTTGAGACTTAGTGTTGGTTGTTACACATTGAGTCTGTTTGACTCACCCCGTTGTGGGATATTTTTCAGGTGACGCTCAGTGATGGACCGGGTCGGCAGGAGCTTAGTGGTGGCCATGCTCAGCACGAAATTTATTTTATTTAGACTTTCTATTTTTAAGTACTTTGAATTTATTTTGGGTTTTGTTTTTGATGTAATAAGGCCACTAGTATGAACTGTTTATGCATGCATTTTAATTATTTTATTATGGTACGAATTTTTATCAAATTAAACTTTAAGTAACTTTTCTTAAGAATAAATCTTAAAATATTTTTGACTTAATATTTTGTAAATAAAGTTTTATTAAAATCTAGACTTCAAGTCTAGACTTCAAAACCATCCAAAATTTTCCAAAGAAGCAAACAAGTTTTGAATCGTTTTACTCAAGGAACATTCCAGATCCAGTCAAGGCTCGTGGGCCGGGTTTGGGGTGTTTCAACTTGGTATCAGAGCCCAGTTTTAAACTCTCGGCCTTGGGTTTAAAGCCCACAATGTTTTCAAAATTAAGCCCAATTAAGATTTTGTGAAAAATTTTGGAAATGAGCAGGTTTTCTGACATGGCACCTAAGTCTCCGACCCGAAGTCCACTAGGTAAGTACCCCTAACTGTTGTATGACTTATTGTATGGTTTGTATGTGGGTATAACGGGAACATAGATTAGCCTATTAAGTTATTGAACCCTAGGATTAGCTTACTCCAACACAGAATTGCATAAAATTTTAAAGCCTAATTAAACAAACATGTGATTAAGTCGCCGAGTTAGGGTGTGGCAACCATTGTGCGCATGTCTAGGATTGGTTTCAATGAGAGCTTGGTATTTAAGCAGTCCTAGTGACTCACCTCCTCTCCACTCGAATCCTACCTGGTGCGTAGCGACGGTTCACCCTAACCAAGAGGACTTATTCACGGGCTAAACTCCATAATTTAAAACCCGAAAGGGATAGCCATATTTTTATAAAAAACTTAGTTTTAAAAATCATCAAGTTACCCCTTTGATTTGTAAAAACTATTTTATAAATTTTTTTCTGAATATTCCCGATTTACAAAATTACCTAAATACCCCTGGATGTAAAATTACTAAAATGCCCCTGGTTAAAAAAAATTTGTTATCATACTACCCTCGACTTTTACTAAGATATTTTTTTTAAAAAATACCTGAAACCTCTATTTTGCAAAATTACCAAGATACCTTGATTTGGAAAATTTACTAAATTACCCCTGGTTTACGAAATTACCAAAATAACCTCGATTTCCAAAATTTTCGCAACACCTTTGATTTGAAAAAAAAATTATCTTTCAAAAATACCCATGAGTTTTTAAAATTTCGGAGTGTCTTTTTAAATTTTTGGAAATTACCCCGATTTATTACCAAAATACCCCTGTAGGACAAATGACGAAAATACCCCCGGGTTAGGAACAGATAAAAATGTTCGAAGAGTGAATGTGTATGGTAGATACTACCGAATTGATGTGTTTCTCTGAACTAGGATAGAAGACTTGAAACTTTGTAATGATCGAAAGAACTACTATTAATCTCTTTTTCATAAAATTGTTCGCGGATAATCAGTGGAACAAAACTAATGCATAAAATTTCTTAAATCAGATTAAATCGCGATCGTAGACATGAATTCTAGGGGACGTGGTCTTAATGTGCGAGGACATGGTAGAGGCAGAATGGCTGTATCAGAACCTGTTAGGTCTGGTCAAGGGTCCGAAAATGAGGTACCACCATCACCACCACCAGCTGTTGGTGTTGAGCAGCAAGATCAGACGGGGAATGATGCTGTATCGCAGGCGGTGCTGCGAGTTCTTGAGATGGTGGCTGGAGCAGGTGGAAGTATGGGAGCTCGAAAATCTGTACCTGAGCGACTCCGAGCCAATGGAGCTGAAGTGTTCTGTGGTGTATCTGGTGTGGCACCCAGTACTGCTGAGTATTGGTTGGAGGTGACCGAACGAATTATGGCTGAGCTCGATTTAACTGCTGAGGAGAAGTTGAAAGGAATGGTGTCGCTTCTTCGTGATGAGTCATATCAATGGTGGCTCACAGTTCGGGATGGTGCTATGGCTGAGGAACTCACTTGGGAGTATGTTAAGACTGCGTATCAGAAGAAGTATGTCGGAATTAGTTATATTGATGCGTAGAGAAAGGCATTTCTGGGACTGGTCCAAGGGAACAAGTCCGTAGCGGAGTACGAAGCTGAATTTTTAAGGTTGAGCCGGTATGCTCGAGGAATCGTGGCTACGGAGCATGAACGATGTGTCCGGTTTGAGGACGGACTGAGAGATGATCTGAGGTTATTGATAGCCCCACAGCAAGAGTGGGAATTTGCTTTGTTGGTAGAGAAGGCTAAGGTAGCCGAAGGAATCAAGGACTCTGTGAGGCAGAACACTGATCGAAATAGGCAGAAGAGAGGTTTTGGATCAGCAAGATCGTCTGGGAATGTGCAAAAGAGGCCTAGAGTTGATGGGTCGCAAGGTCAGCAGGCCGCTTCAGGAGGGCAGTATCGTACTTGTGCTCAGTGTGGGAAAATGCACTTAGGGGAGTGTTGGAAGAAAACAGGAGGATGCTTTAAGTGCGGGTCTATGGATCACATGATTAAGGACTGTCCTATGAAACCAGATGGGAACCGACCAGCAGCTCAGGGTGTTAATCAGGCTGGAAGAGGTGGACAGCAGCCTCAGCAGGGTCGAGGTGCGAATGATCGAGGTAATGGTGCTGGAAGAGGAAGAGGAACCCCGGGCAGAGGTGTGAGTAATACAGAGGCAAGACAGCCAGGTCTGGTGTATGCTGTTCGCCGTAGGGAAGATGGAGACGCACCGGACGTCATAACCGGTACGTTCCTTATTTTTGGCAAGCCTTACTTCGCTTTAATAGATGTGGGTTCTACCCATTCTTATGTTGCATGTAGAGTAGTTGAAACTCTAGGCATAGCCTCTGAACTATCTGATAGGGAGATGACTGTAGTAAGCCCGCTAGGTCAAACTGTAGTGGTGAATAGGATGTTTCGGAAAGTACCTTTAGAGATTCAAGGAGTAGTATTTCCGGCTGACTTGATGGAATTACCCTTCGGAGAATTTGATCTCATACTTGGCATGGATTGGTTAGTGGAACATCGAGCTGTATTGAATTGTGCAGCTAAGCGAATGGAACTAAGAACCCCGGAGGATGAGGCGATAATCATGATGGTTCGGAAAGGATGATAAGATGGTTCGGAAAGGATGCGAGGCATTCTTGGCTTTCGTAAGTATGTTGGATGCAAAAGAAGGGGGAGTTATTGGAGTTAGAACTATAGGGAATTTGTGGATGTTTTTCCGGAAGAATTACCTGGAATACCCCCGGATAAGGAGGTGGAGTTCGGAATTGACTTGCTACCTGGTACAGCTCCTGTGTCAATTGCACCGTACAGAATGGCACCAAAGGAGTTGGTTGAGCTCAAAGCTCAGATCCAAGAGTTGCTTGATCGTGGGTTTATCTGACCTAGTGTGTCTCTATGGGGAGCATCGGTCTTGTTTGTGTAATATCCTAAAAATATTAGAGCATCATGTTGTTACTTGTGTTAGCTTGGATATGATTGTTATTGTGTGCTTAGTATATTTGTGTGAAGGCTTGGAAATATTAGCTAAGCTAGAATAATTTTTAGTATGGAAAATTTAGTGAAGTGGATTAAGTGAGCTTAACACTTAAGCTAATTTAAGTGTTAGATTAAAGCACATGAGGAGTTAGTGGCATAGTGGATAAGGAGCTTGAAAGGTTGCTTGAGGGAAGTGGTTCGAGTAGCATGGAAAGCATATTGAGGATTTTATTTTTTGTACATCCTAGCATTAAGTGTTGGCTAAGTTCAAATTATGGAAGGTTGGACTTTCAAATTTTTGGTAAGTTGATTATTGGTTTAGGAAAGTTTGTACTTTGGGAAAGGAATCTTAAGGTTATGGAAGGATGGGGGGACATAAGGCTTGGCTTAAGGAAGATGTTTTGGAAACTATTCCAAGGCCTTTAGTGCATGTATGTGGACGGCATGTGTGGCTAGGGGGGTGGCCGAATGTTGATAGGAGGTTTGGGGGGGATATTTGGCCAACTTTAGCATTTGTGCACCTTTTGGCATATTTTTCTCTTCCTCTCCAAACAAATCCCTCTTTGGCCGAATGCACCATAAGCATTTTGTGCAATTTTACTTTTGGTTTTAGCTCTCATTATGTTTGAACCAAATACTATTTTCTTTCTCTCATTTTTCCTTTTGAAACCGAAAACTCATTTTTACATTTTGTACACTTTTCTTTTCGGCAAACTAGGTGCTTGGCCGAACCTCTTTCTTCCCCTAATTCACTTTTCTTTTCTTCCATTGTTTCTAAAACCGAATCCTCTCTCTCTCATTTTTATTCTCTTTTCTACTCACATATCTTTCTTCTTTCATAACCATATTGCCGAAACTTCCCACTCCCTTTTTGTATTGTTTTGGCCGAATATCATCAAGGGTAGGCATTCATTTTGGGTTTTCTTCAATCGGTTTTGGAAAAGGGTAAGTGTTCATGGCCGTTTTTCCTTCATTTCTTTTTCTCGTTTCTATGTTGTTTCTCTTGTGGACAAAGACCGAATTTTGGGCAATTGTTGCAAGGTTCTAATCATTCTTAGAAACCGATTTCTTTTAGGCTTCTCGGGACGTTAGAAGCGATCAATCTAAGCCTCGTTTCTTTGTCAATCGTTTTGGGTAAGCTTTTAGGTAAGACTTGGTATTTCAAGTGATAACTCTTGGGATTTAGTGGTTTGACCGAATGGCCTTTGTTTATAATCTGAGTATTGGCCGATTGTAGGACAAGGTGATCTAGTGCGGTAGATCGGATCTTCGGAAGTTAGTATTTGCATTGGTGAAAGGTGTGTACCTTACACACTTTATAACTCAATTATGTATATGTATTTATAATATTAATTTACTAATCATATTATCAAAGTGGGGAAACGATGAGATCTTGATATGATACCATGATGGTATGAATGAGGATTCGGGTAAGTCCGTTTCTATATGTTGTTAATACATGTGGATTGAAATCATGATCTACGATTTATGATATTTTTGTTATGTGTTTCATAATAAAGTATGTTGACATGATTTGTCTATCTATTGCATTGGTATGGGCAATATGAGAGGAGAGGGAAGATTGATATTGTCTCCTTGGGACACCAAAGGTTTGGCACCTCCAGTGATTTGGTATCACATTTGTGTCTTTGAGACACCAGAGGTTTGGCACCTCATAGCGACTCGTCCCTGTGGTTTAATACCACCGTGGGTTGGCCCCACTTTTGAGATATGGGATTGTCGCTAGTGATTTGGTATCACAAGTGGGTTGGCCCACAACTTGATTATTCGTGACTTTGGTCATTAGTGATTTGGTATCACATTTGTGTCTTTGGGACACCAGAGGTTTGGCACCTCATAGCGACTCGTCCCAGTGGTTTCGTACCACCGTGGGTTGGCCCCACATTTGATGTATTGGGATCGTCGCCAGTGATTTGGTATCACAAGTGGGTTGGCCCCACAACTTGATTATTCGTGACTTTGGTCACCAGTGATTTGGTATCACAATATTGAATATCGTGACTTTGGTCACCAGTGGTTTGGCACCACCAGTGGTTTGGTACCACACGTGGTAGAAAAAGGTGTTACGGATGGCTAGGTTAGGTGCATTACATATATATATATATTGCTTGGTTATAATTTGTGTAAGTACGTGGCATTTACCCGGGAGAGGGATTATGCACTGAGTCTTGGTGACTCACCTTCTCCCTTATCTTTTCAGGTGATTCGTGAGATCGCGGATGAGGAGCCGGATGAACTCGAGGAGGTCATGCAATAAAATTTGATTTTACATGAATTTCGAATTGGGGTACTTTAAATTTATTTTAATTTGGTTTTTGTTTTATTTTGGGTTTGTAATAAGGCCTCTTTAATTATGTTTTGGATTATTTATATGCTTTGGATATGTTTTAAATATGGCTTATAAATTATTTGGTTAATTTAATAATTGAGCCCAAAGTTTTTCTAAAATAATAAAAACGCAATGGTTTTTAAATCTTACCATCGGGTAATATAAATCGTTTGATAGTAAAATGTAAATTTAGTGTTTTCTACAATTTAAATGATTTCCAAATATTAAGTTTCCACATTCAAATGCAAATGTTTTCATAGTAATAATTCGAGTTTTTCTTAAATGATACAAATGTTTTCTAACCTATGAATTATCAGCTAAGCTTTAAAGTTTTATTTATGAAATTTCAAAGTAAATTATCAGTTTAAACTTATTATACATCTGTTTTCTTTTTAATATAGAATTTTAAAGAGTTTTTCACTAAAATTTAATTCTTAATTCGATTTTCTCCAAAATATTTTCCTTAGTGACATACCAGATTCGGTCGTGGCGTATTGACCGGGTTTGGGGTGTTACAAATTGGTATCAGAGCTAAGTTCAAAAGCTCGGCTGTGGGCCCAAGGCCCAAAATGTTTTAAAGTATGATTTTTAAAATGTTATTGTTTAAAATTATATGGTTGGAAAAGCATGGCACCAAGTCTTCGGCACCAATCCGCCCGGGTAAGTATTTCAAAACTGTTGATTTTAATGATGATGATGATGGTATGATTGTATAGTAGTAGGAACTACTCTAGAGACCCAAAACTATAGGTTGGAAGTACTCGCGAAAACAAAACTCTTTAATAAGAATTATTCATAAAACTGTGTTTTAAAGATAGTGGAATGATGTCTTAAGCATAAAACTTTTAATTCAGATAAGTCGAGACTTTAGACATGAGCACTCGAGGCCGGGGTCGTGTTATGCGTGGACGCGGTCGTGGTAGGATGGCTGTGTCTGAGCCAGTAAGGTCTGGTCAAGGATCCGAGAATGGGGTACCACCACCCCTACCACCAGCGGTTGGAGTTAAGCATCAGGATCAAACGGGGGATGACGCAGTGTCTCAGGCGATGCTGCGAGTTCTTGAGAGGGTAGCTGGAGTAGGTGGAGATGCGGGAGCTCGGAAATCTGTACCTGAGCGACTCCGAGCCAATGGAGCCGAGGTATTTCGAGGTGTTTCAGGTGTAGCTCCCAGTTCGGCTGAATATTGGTTAGAGGCGACGGAGCGAATCATGGATGATTTGGATCTGAATGCTGAGGAAAAGCTGAAAGGGATAGTGTCGCTTCTTTGGGATGAGTCATATCAGTGGTGGCTCACGGTGAGGAACAGTGCTGCAGCGGAGGATCTCACTTGGGACTATTTTAAGGCAGCGTATCAGAAGAAATATATTGGGTCCAGTTACGTTGATGCGCAGCGTATGGCATTTCTGAGTTTGGTCCAAGGGAGTAAGTCCGTATCAGAATATGAGGCAGAGTTCTTAAGATTGAGCGGTATGCTGGAGGTATCGTGGCTTCGGAGCACGAGCGATGTGTCCGGTTCGAGGATGGTTTAAGAGATGAGCTGAGGTTGCTGATTGCTCCACATCAGGAGCGAGAGTTTGCTGCGTTGGTTGAAAAGACTAAGATTGCTGAAGGAATAAAGGAATCTGCAAGGCAGGGTTACGACAGAAATAAGCATAAGAGAGGTTTTGGATCATCCGGGTCAGCCGGTAATTCTCAGAAGAGGGTTAGGCAGAGTGGATCGAATCAGTCTGGAAGGCCTGTTACTGCTAATCAGAGACCAGCACAGTGTAACCGATGCGGGAAATTCCATTGGGGCGAATGTTGGACCGGAGGGAAATGATGTTTTGAGTGTGGCTCGCTGGATCATCGTGTGAGGGACTGTCCACGTAAGCTAGCCAGGAATCAGTCTGAGGGTCATCGTCGCGCTCAGTTCAGAAAAGAGGGACCGTCACCGCAGAGAGGTCGTGGTAATGGTAGAGGAGGTAATGGTTCTGGTCGAGGCCGCGGATCATCGGGCAGAGGTGCAAGTAACACTGAGGCGAGACAGCCTGGTTTGGTGTATGCTGCGAGACGTCGAGAGGAGGGCGACGCACCAGACGTCATAACCGGTACGTTCTTAATCTTTGGTGTAACACCCCGTACCCGGTACCGTCGCCGGAGTTGGGCAAGAGGCATTACTAGACCTGACTACAAATTTAAAACATGAAAATCTTAAAGCTGTCAAACTGCGTTGTGCCGACTAATTTGGCTATAACTCGAGTTACAAAATTCGAAATTCAGTTCCGTAAATTTTCCTTGAAAGTAGACTCATATATCTATTCACCATAATTTTTCTAGAATTTTTCATGTGGCCAATTAGTACAGTTTATTCATCAAAGTTACCCTTATTACACTGCTGGACAGTTCTGACCTGTCCTTATAAAACTGCAGTTATCTCATTTCACAATTTTCATATACTGTTCTAGTTTATACCAACGAAAAATAGACTCAATAAGGGTTCTTCACATATATCCCATGCTTCCTAATTATTTTTGTACAATTTTTGACAATTTTTCCAAAACAGAACAGTGACTCACGAATGCATTCAGAGTAGGTCTCACTAAAACTGAATTATCTCATAACTTATAAGTCTTTTGCCTACTCTGTTTCTTTCATGTAAAAATAGACACAATAAGGTTTAACTCCATGTCTCATTCACCTTTTAATTCAATATACCCTATTTTTGGTGATTTTTCTAACTCATATCACTGCTGTTACTACAAGTTGTTTTGTCACAATTTATGAAGGACTAGCTTCTTACCAAACTTACCTACATTCCTAATTCAAGGATTCATTCCGCATATATAAACATTTCCTTAACAAAATGATTAAACTTTGATTTAGAAAGCATAAACCTTACCATCAAGAACCAACATACACATTAACGACACTACAACATACTTAATTAGAAATTTAGCCATATTCGCATGGCCATTCTTTTAGGGTTTACATGTGAACCGTAAAACTTCCTCAAACAATCCAAGCCTATCCTATACATGCCTTCGTTCAAAACCAACCCAAAATGAAGGAGTACCCCAAAAAGATAGGTTGATAGTGTGAGCGACTTTCCAACGACCCCGATGAGCTTGTGGCTTGCTCCTAATCTATAAAACAGAGGAAACATCTTAAACGAGTAAGCTTACTAGCTTAGTAAGTCCCAACACATTTAAACTAAAACATTTAATTATTTATGAAGATAAAACAGTCCACATATGGCATTCTACGTAAACAACTAAGTAGATAGTTTACACAAGGCCAAATATTAATAATTCGAAACCTACTTTCATAGCAGTTATACATGCAAATCAATTGTCCCATAATAGCATGTTCTAAGCTCGACTTCCGTCAAATTGTATTCATCAATAACCATTTGGCACAAGTAATATTTGACATAACATACCTCACATACTTACCCGAACCATATTCGTGACAATTTAGTTCTAAATTGTCTTGACAAGGATTAAACTCCTCTTAGGTAAATCTCATCACCGGCATCAAGCCTGCTAGGCGTAAAAGCCTGAAAAGTAACACCGGCGCAAGGCCTGCTAGGCGTAAAGCCCGATAAGTAACACCGGCACGAGGCCTGCTAGGCGTAAAGCCCGATAAGTAACACCGGCACGAGGCCTGCTAGGCGTAAAAGCCCGATAAATAACACCGGCACGAGGCCTGCTAGGCATAAAAGCCCGAATGTCAAAATATCTTTACATGCTTTTCACATTTTCACTATACATATCAAATCATATACCTTTATTACCATTGCATTTAATAAATTTGAAATCGATCAAAACCATCACTATTACAATCGGCCAACTCATGGATTTATACCAAGCTTATACAATTTATACCATTCACTAGATATGTAAAGAGTCTTTAGATATAAGGTAACTCAAAAACTTACTTATTCACCTTGCATTTGCCAACATAATTTCCATCACATTCTCAACTTAAATCATCAACCAATATGTCCATATACATTCGGCCATGATATAATTAGACATTAGCATTCATAAATTTTTAATAGTCAAGATAACCATAAGTAACTCTTTGACATGATTTAACTAAGGGACTTACCTTAGAAGTCGATAGGTTCGAGATCTCCAACTATTCGTTTAGTTTAGCTTTTCCTCGCTCCAATTTCTTCTCCTTTTGTTCTTGATCTAATTCGGTTCAATTAAACCAATTTAACCACATTTTCATTCACTTTAATAAGCAAAATCATATAGTATATAATTTATCGATTAATCCCCCAACATATGTAACATTTAAAACTTATTAATTCCATGCTTTCGGCATTGCAAATAGAATATTTCCAACATGTGTATTATGCATGTCCGCGTACGAGCAATAATTATGACTTATACATTTCAATCAATGTCATTCAAATTCGAACATTGCTCAAGTCTTATATCATTATCAACTCATGCACATACATCACATTTATTCAATCCAAAACATGAACATATATAATCGGCTATCACCCACTACCTTTCTCAAGTATATTAAAAGAATATTATTAATCATATTGGTAATAATTTGTTTAATGTACTTTAACACAAGACTCACCTTCTTATCCATGGCTGTAATTTAACTTTATATCTTTATATATATAATGTATAACCAAATAGAATAGCTAAATTTTCATTTTCTCTTATGTCCGAATTCGCCAATTTAGTGTACTCATACATCTTTTTCAACACGAGACCAAGTAACAAGCTAACTAACCACACTTTATTTATCCATTTTTCCAGCCGAATATTAGCTTGCTTAAACCCTTCCATTATTTGCTTAAAGAAATTTACCCTTCCTACTTAATCACCCAAAGGTTATAAGCAAGTATGACTATTCATCCATGTCTAATCACCATACAATATAAGTATAGCCGACCATTAACACAAAGGAAAAGGATTCACCATAGATGGTCTCACATTCGGCCGAATATAAGGGCATTCCCATGCCTAAATTTAAACCATTTTCTTACAAACATCAAGCTTTCTCTCCCTCTCATGTTATCAAAGTTTATTAACAACCTAAACCACCATTCCCCACCCATGGCCGAATTTCATCAAGCCTAGCATCATCAACTTCTATTTGTCTCCCAAAAGAAAAGTGATCAAACAAAATCAACTCATTCAATGATAACTTATTAAGTTAAAGCTCACTCTTACCTTGCCTAGCACATGCAATGGCCGAATGAAGGGGATGAAGTTTTCTTCTTCCTTTCTTTGAAGATAAGAATCGGTGAGGAAGATGATTAAAGAAAGAGAAATCAAATTCCTTCTCTTTTTTTTTCTTTTGTTTATTAAACTATTACATATATTAGCATGCTTGAAATATAATAGTGTTTTAATTATGATATTTTTAAGACAATGAATCAAGTAATGCATGCTTTGCCTCCACTTTTTAATTATGGGGGATTTGACATGCAAATCCCCATGTTTAATGGGCAATTCACTTAGCTCCCTTGTATTAATGCCCACTATTTTGGTCCATCTTGCAATTTAGACCTTTTTAACAAATTAAACACTCGATTATCTAAAATTATCCACGAAATTTTTTTCACATTCATAAAAACACACATAGCAAACACAAAACATAATATTATAATATCCCACAGGCTCGGATCCGTGGTCCCGAAACCACCGTTCCGATTAGGGTCAAAATTGGTCTGTTACAGCTCTCCCCCCTTTAAGGATTTTCGTCCCCGAAAATCTTACCGTTAAAAAGGTTCGGATATTGTTGCTTCATTGACTCTTCAGGCTCCCACGTAGCCTCTTCAGCTCCGTGACGATTCCATAGAATCTTTACTAATGGAATTCTTTTATTTCTTAACTCCTTGGTCTCCCGAGCCAGGATACGGATCGGTTCCTCATCATAGGTCAAGTCAGATCGAATTTCAATCTCTGACGGGGTGATTACATGAGACGGATCCGATCTGTATTTACGAAGCATCGAAACATGAAATACATTGTGTATCTTTTCTAACTCGGAGGGCAATCTTAATCTATAAGCGACCGGTCCAATACGTTCAATCACTTCGTACGGTCCGATAAATCTCGGGCTTAACTTGCCTTTCTGACCGAATCGGAGTATTTTCTTCCACGGAGAAACTTTTAAGAACACCCGATCTCCGACCTGAAATTCAATGTCCTTACGTTTTAAATCGGCATAGGACTTTTGACGATCCGAAGCAGCTTTCAAATTACTCCGAATAACGACCACCTTCTGTTCTGTTTCTTTAATCCAATCAACCCCGTGTATCTTGTTCTCACTGAGCTCAGTCCAATACAATGGTGTGCGACATTTTCGACCATATAAGGCTTCATAAGGTGCCATTTTTATGCTAGATTGAAAGCTATTATTGTAAGCAAACTCAATCAGGGGTAGGTATCGTTCCCACGTACCTTCAAACTCGAGAACGCAACATCTCAACATGTCCTCAAGTGTCAAAATAGTTCGCTCAGACTGACCGTCTGTTTGCGGATGAAAGGCTGTACTAAAATGTAGTTTAGTACCTAATGCCTCTTGCAACTTCTTCCAGAATCGCGAGGTAAATCTTGGGTCTCTATCGGAAACAATGGAACTCGGTACACCGTGCAATCTTACAATCTGCGACACATACAATTCGGCGAGTTTGTCAAGTGAATAGTCGGTACGTACCGGCACAAAATGAGCTGACTTAGTCAATCTATCAACGATAACCCAAACGGCATCTTTCTTACTCGGTGTCATAGGAAGACCGGACACAAAATCCATAGTAATTCTATCCCATTTCCATTCGGGTATCATAATCGGCTGGAGTAATCCGGAAGGTACCTGACGCTCAGCTTTCACTTGTTGACAGATTAAGCACTTGGAGACAAACTCAGATATGTCCCGTTTCATGCCGGGCCACCAATAAAACTGCTTCAAATCGTTATACATTTTTGTGCTACCCGGGTGTATCGACATTCGGCCATTATGGGCCTCACTCAGAATCATCTGTATCAAATCTGAGTTCATTGGAACACACAATCGATTTTTATACTTCAAACAGTCATTTGCATCTATCTGGAAGTCTGATTCTGTAGCGTTCTCACACTGAACCCGAATAGCTACTAACTTTTCGTCAACCTTCTGTGCCTCGCAAATTTGCTGAATAAACATCGGTCTTGTTTGTAGCTCGGCTATGATCGAACCATCCTCAGACATCGTCATCCGTGTGTTTAATGCACGCAGAGCAAATAATGATTTTCGACTCAACGCATCCGCCACCACATTAGCCTTCCCCGGATGGTAGTCAATCACTAATTCGTAGTCTTTCAGCAATTCTAACCATCGGCGTTGTCTCAAATTTAGATCTTTCTGAGTCATTAAATATTTCAGACTTTTGTGATCTGAATAAACATGACATTTTTCGCCGAATAAATAGTGACGCCAAATTTTTAATGCAAACACAATGGCTGCTAGCTCCAGATCGTGAGTTGGATAATTCTTTTCATGTGGCTTCAATTGTCTTGAAGCGTAGGCTATGACCTTGCCTTCTTGCATTAGAACACAACCCAACCCACTGAAAGATGCATCACTAAAAATAGTAAATTCTTTACCCGACTCAGGCTGAGTCAATACTGGAGCCTCGGTTAAAAGGGCTTTCAACTGCTCGAAACTCCTCTGGCATTTTTCTGACCACTCATATTTGACATCCTTCTGTAGTAGTCTCGTCAAAGGTGCAGCTATCACGGAAAAACCTTTTACAAATCGTCTATAATATCCCGCGAGGCCTAGGAAGCTTCGGATTTCAGAAACATTCTTTGGTGGTTTCCACTCGAGTATGGCTGCTATTTTGTTTGGATCCACTCGAATTCCTGACACCGAAACCACATGACCCAAGAAGCTGACTTCGTTCAACCAAAACTCACACTTGCTGAATTTTGCATATAAACGATGATCTCTCAAGGTTTGTAGTACTTCTCTCAAGTGCTCAACGTGTTCCGCTTCACTTTTGGAGTAGACCAATATATCATCGATAAACACTACTACAAACCGATCCAAAAACCGTCGGAAGACCCGGTTCATTAGATCCATAAAAACGGCAGGTGCATTGTAAGCCCAAAAGGCATAACCAAAAACTCATAGTGCCCGTACCTCGTTCGAAATGCCGTCTTGGGCACATCGGAATCTCTGACTCGTAATTGGTAATAGCCCGATCTCAAATCTATTTTCGAAAACACTGAAGCTCCCTTCAACTGATCAAATAAATCATCAATCCGAGGTAACGGGTATTTATTCTTTATGGTCACCTTATTTAGTTGCCGGTAGTCGATACACATTCGCATTGTCCCATCTTTCTTTTTCACAAACAAGACTGGTGCTCCCCACGGAGAAAAACTCGGTCGTGCGAAACCCCTCTCTGTCAATTCTTGCAACTGCGCTTTTAATTCTTTTAATTCAGTAGGCGCCATTCGGTACGGAGCTATCGAAATTGGGGTCGCATCCGGCACTAATTCAATGCCGAACTCAATTTCTCGTACTGGGGGTAAGCCCGGTAGTTCTTCAGGAAACACATCGGTGTATTCACATACAACTGGTACCGATTTCATTAGTTTCTCGGACATTTTATTATCCAGCACATAAGCCAAATAGGCCTCACACCCTTTTCTCACATACTTTTGGGCTACCATTGAGGATATTACTGTAGGCGACTCACTTACATCACCGGATTTTATTCTGATTGTCTCACCGTTTAGACATTTCAAATTAATAAGCTTTCTTTTGCAATCCACCACTGCCTCGTGTGAAGTTAACCAATCCATACCCAAGATTATATCAAATTCGTCGAAGGGCAACAACATCAAATCAGCTGGAAGCAATAATCTCGAACCATCAACGGGCAACCCCTACACACTTTATTAACAAGCACACATCTACCCAAAGGGTTGGACACACGAATTACGAACTCGGTAGACTCAACTAGCAGAGTCTTACCAAATTTTAAAGTTTCACACACATAAGAATGAGTCGAACCAGGATCAATTAGTGCAATCACAGTAGTATCAAAAAGAGTGAAAGTACCAGTAATAACGTCGGGGGAGGAAGCATCCTCTCTAGCTCGCGCAGCATATGCTCTCGCCGGAGCCCTAGCCTCGGATCGATCTGTAGTGTTCTTCGTTCCTTTCTGGCTACCACCTACATTGCCTGAATGTCTGGGTGGTCTACCTCGCATTGGCACGTTGTTCGGTGTAGTGTTCCGATCTGCATTCTGCTCAGCTAACTTCGGACACTCTCTGATAAAATGATCTGACGATCCACATTTATAGCAAGTCCGATCATGGAATCTACAACTCCCTGAGTGCCATTTCCCACAGTGCTTGCATTCAACTCTAGTCTGTGGAATGTTACCAACACTGGCTATCGAGGTAGCTCGGGAGCTCATAGGAGGTCGGTCCCGTCTAGGCGGATCTGTAATAGTTCTCTGTCGGCTGTAGTCATCTCTAGGCTTCTTGCTCGTGGAATGAAAGACTTTGCCCGAAGACCTCTTTCGGATATCTCTGGCTTCGGTATCAGCCTTTCTCTTCTCCTTCCCGAGCTCTTCAGCTTTGCAAGCTCTCTCAACTAAAGTTACAAATTCTTGGATTTCAAGAACGCCAACAAACATCTTTATGTCTTCATTTAGGCCGTCTTCGAATCTTTTACACATAATGGCTTCAGTAGAGACACACTCTCTAGCATAACGGCTGAGCCTGACAAATTTTCTTTCATACTCCGTTACAGTCATTCGTCCTTGTTTCAGCTCAAGGAACTCTTTTCGCTTTTGATCAATAAATCTCTGGCTAATATACTTCTTGCGGAATTCGGTTTGGAAGAAATCCCATGTCACTTTTTCTTTCGGAACCACTGATACTAGTGTATTCCACCAGTGATATGCAGTGTCCCGCAATAAGGATATAGTACACTTCAAGCATTCATCCGGAGTACAAGACAGCTCACCAAGTACCCGAATAGTGTTATCGAGCCACATTTCGGCTCTCTCAGCATCATCATCGTCATTGGCTTTAAATTCTTCGGCCCCATATTTTCGAATTTTGTCAACTGGGGGCCTACTAGATCTCATTGGATCTATCACTGGGGGAGCTAGAGGATCCGGAGTTGGATTATTCGGGGGTGGAGGTTGGGGTATATTCGGGTTATTCTGAATAAATTGGGCAAACCAATCGTTCATCATTCGATAAAAGGCTTGCTTTGTCTCTCCTTCGTGGCTACCCGAAACAGGTCGAGAGTCTATCGGCGCTGATCCATGGGTACGGTCAGGCGCCACGCTCTCCACATCATCAGCCACAGCTCTTTCTGGTTCGGAATCCATTTACTATACAAACAAAAATTCAGGTTGTCAGAAGTCACCACACTATCAACAGATAACCACAGGCATGTATAGCTAGACTCACACGCGCCACGGTAGTCCTAGAATCGACTAAACCGTAAGCTCTGATACCAATCAAATGTAACACCCCGTACCCGGTACCGTCGCCGGAGTTGGGCAAGAGGCATTACTAGACCTGACTACAAATTTAAAACATGAAAATCTTAAAGCTGTCAAACTGCGTTGTGCCGACTAATTTGGCTATAACTCGAGTTACAAAATTCGAAATTCAGTTCCGTAAATTTTCCTTGAAAGTAGACTCATATATCTATTCACCATAATTTTTCTAGAATTTTTCATGTGGCCAATTAGTACAGTTTATTCATCAAAGTTACCCTTATTACACTGCTGGACAGTTCTGACCTGTCCTTATAAAACTGCAGTTATCTCATTTCACAATTTTCATATACTGTTCTAGTTTATACCAACGAAAAATAGACTCAATAAGGGTTCTTCACATATATCCCATGCTTCCTAATTATTTTTGTACAATTTTTGACAATTTTTCCAAAACAGAACAGTGACTCACGAATGCATTCAGAGTAGGTCTCACTAAAACTGAATTATCTCATAACTTATAAGTCTTTTGCCTACTCTGTTTCTTTCATGTAAAAATAGACACAATAAGGTTTAACTCCATGTCTCATTCACCTTTTAATTCAATATACCCTATTTTTGGTGATTTTTCTAACTCATATCACTGCTGTTACTACAAGTTGTTTTGTCACAATTTATGAAGGACTAGCTTCTTACCAAACTTACCTACATTCCTAATTCAAGGATTCATTCCGCATATATAAACATTTCCTTAACAAAATGATTAAACTTTGATTTAGAAAGCATAAACCTTACCATCAAGAACCAACATACACATTAACGACACTACAACATACTTAATTAGAAATTTAGCCATATTCGCATGGCCATTCTTTTAGGGTTTACATGTGAACCGTAAAACTTCCTCAAACAATCCAAGCCTATCCTATACATGCCTTCGTTCAAAACCAACCCAAAATGAAGGAGTACCCCAAAAAGATAGGTTGATAGTGTGAGCGACTTTCCAACGACCCCGATGAGCTTGTGGCTTGCTCCTAATCTATAAAACAGAGGAAACATCTTAAACGAGTAAGCTTACTAGCTTAGTAAGTCCCAACACATTTAAACTAAAACATTTAATTATTTATGAAGATAAAACAGTCCACATATGGCATTCTACGTAAACAACTAAGTAGATAGTTTACACAAGGCCAAATATTAATAATTCGAAACCTACTTTCATAGCAGTTATACATGCAAATCAATTGTCCCATAATAGCATGTTCTAAGCTCGACTTCCGTCAAATTGTATTCATCAATAACCATTTGGCACAAGTAATATTTGACATAACATACCTCACATACTTACCCGAACCATATTCGTGACAATTTAGTTCTAAATTGTCTTGACAAGGATTAAACTCCTCTTAGGTAAATCTCATCACCGGCATCAAGCCTGCTAGGCGTAAAAGCCTGAAAAGTAACACCGGCGCAAGGCCTGCTAGGCGTAAAGCCCGATAAGTAACACCGGCACGAGGCCTGCTAGGCGTAAAGCCCGATAAGTAACACCAGCACGAGGCCTGCTAGGCGTAAAAGCCCGATAAATAACACCGGCACGAGGCCTGCTAGGCATAAAAGCCCGAATGTCAAAATATCTTTACATGCTTTTCACATTTTCACTATACATATCAAATCATATACCTTTATTACCATTGCATTTAATAAATTTGAAATCGATCAAAACCATCACTATTACAATCGGCCAACTCATGGATTTATACCAAGCTTATACAATTTATACCATTCACTAGATATGTAAAGAGTCTTTAGATATAAGGTAACTCAAAAACTTACTTATTCACCTTGCATTTGCCAACATAATTTCCATCACATTCTCAACTTAAATCATCAACCAATATGTCCATATACATTCGGCCATGATATAATTAGACATTAGCATTCATAAATTTTTAATAGTCAAGATAACCATAAGTAACTCTTTGACATGATTTAACTAAGGGACTTACCTTAGAAGTCGATAGGTTCGAGATCTCCAACTATTCGTTTAGTTTAGCTTTTCCTCGCTCCAATTTCTTCTCCTTTTGTTCTTGATCTAATTCGGTTCAATTAAACCAATTTAACCACATTTTCATTCACTTTAATAAGCAAAATCATATAGTATATAATTTATCGATTAATCCCCCAACATATGTAACATTTAAAACTTATTAATTCCATGCTTTCGGCATTGCAAATAGAATATTTCCAACATGTGTATTATGCATGTCCGCGTACGAGCAATAATTATGACTTATACATTTCAATCAATGTCATTCAAATTCGAACATTGCTCAAGTCTTATATCATTATCAACTCATGCACATACATCACATTTATTCAATCCAAAACATGAACATATATAATCGGCTATCACCCACTACCTTTCTCAAGTATATTAAAAGAATATTATTAATCATATTGGTAATAATTTGTTTAATGTACTTTAACACAAGACTCACCTTCTTATCCATGGCTGTAATTTAACTTTATATCTTTTATATATAATGTATAACCAAATAGAATAGCTAAATTTTCATTTTCTCTTATGTCCGAATTCGCCAATTTAGTGTACTCATACATCTTTTTCAACACGAGACCAAGTAACAAGCTAACTAACCACACTTTATTTATCCATTTTTCCAGCCGAATATTAGCTTGCTTAAACCCTTCCATTATTTGCTTAAAGAAATTTACCCTTCCTACTTAATCACCCAAAGGTTATAAGCAAGTATGACTATTCATCCATGTCTAATCACCATACAATATAAGTATAGCCGACCATTAACACAAAGGAAAAGGATTCACCATAGATGGTCTCACATTCGGCCGAATATAAGGGCATTCCCATGCCTAAATTTAAACCATTTTCTTACAAACATCAAGCTTTCTCTCCCTCTCATGTTATCAAAGTTTATTAACAACCTAAACCACCATTCCCCACCCATGGCCGAATTTCATCAAGCCTAGCATCATCAACTTCTATTTGTCTCCCAAAAGAAAAGTGATCAAACAAAATCAACTCATTCAAGATAACTTATTAAGTTAAAGCTCACTCTTACCTTGCCTAGCACATGCAATGGCCGAATGAAGGGGATGAAGTTTTCTTCTTCCTTTCTTTGAAGATAAGAATCGGTGAGGAAGATGATTAAAGAAAGAGAAATCAAATTCCTTCTCTTTTTTTTTCTTTTGTTTATTAAACTATTACATATATTAGCATGCTTGAAATATAATAGTGTTTTAATTATGATATTTTTAAGACAATGAATCAAGTAATGCATGCTTTGCCGTCCACTTTTTAATTATGGGGGATTTGACATGCAAATCCCCATGTTTAATGGGCAATTCACTTAGCTCCCTTGTATTAATGCCCACTATTTTGGTCCATCTTGCAATTTAGACCTTTTTAACAAATTAAACACTCGATTATCTAAAATTATCCACGAAATTTTTTTCACATTCATAAAAACACACATAGCAAACACAAAACATAATATTATAATATCCCACAGGCTCGGATCCGTGGTCCCGAAACCACCGTTCCGATTAGGGTCAAAATTGGTCTGTTACATTTGGTGTTCCATATACTTCTTTGATAGATGTGGGTTCGACGCATTCGTATGTTGCTAGTAGCATAGTTGAGACCATGAGCTTAGATTCTGAGACTGCTTCTAGGAGGATGACAGTACTTAGTCCTCTAGGTCACTCTGTAGAAGTAGATAAGCTGTATAGGGATGTACCCCTAGAACTCCAAGGGGTAGTGTTTGTGGCTGATTTGATGGAACTGCCGTTTGGGGAGTTCGATCTGATTCTTGGGATGGACTGGTTGGTTAAGTACCAGGCAAGTTTGGATTGCGCTGCTAAGCGCATGGTTTTGAAGACAGTTGAGGGTAAAGAGGTGGTCATGATAGGTAATAGAAGAGATTATCTATCCAACGTGGTATCTGCGCTGAAAGCTGTGAAGATGGTCAGGAAGGGCTGTGAGGCATATGTAGTCCATGTGTCTGCGTTAGAGGCTAAGGAGTCTACTGTAGGGAATGTCCGAACGGTAAAGGAATTTGCTGACGTATTTCCAGAAGAACTTCCGGGACTGCCTCCGGATCGTGAAGTCGAATTCGGTATAGATCTGTTACCCGGAACTGCGCCAGTGTCTATCGCTCCATATAGGATGGCACCGAAGAAATTGATGGAATTGAAGGCTCAGATTCAGGAGCTATTGGATCGAGGTTTCATTCGACCAAGTGTTTCGCCTTGGGGAGCGCCGGTACTTTTTGTCAAGAAGAAGGATGGTATGATGCGGATGTGTATTGATTACCGCCAGTTGAATAAGCTGACGATCAAAAACAAGTATCCATTGCCGAGGATAGATGACTTGTTTGATCAGCTTAAAGGGGCAGCGATTTTCTCCAAGGTTGATTTAAGGTCTGGGTATCATCAACTTAAGGTGAAAGAGGCTGATATCCATAAGACGGCATTTCGCCCTCGGTATGGGCACTACGAGTTTCTGGTGATGCCATTTGGGTTGACTAACGCGCCGGCAGCATTCATGGACATGATGAATCGAGTATTTCAGCAGTTTTTGGATCAGTTTGTTGTGGTTTTTATAGACGATATTTTGGTATATTCAAAGTCAGAGGAGGAGCATGATGCGCATTTACGAGTAGTGTTGCAGATTTTGAGGGAAAAGCAGCTTTATGCTAAATTTAGTAAGTGCGAGTTCTGGCTTAGGGAGGTGACTTTCTTGGGTCACATAGTATCAGCTGAGGGGATTAGAGTGGATCCTCGAAAGATTGAAGCGGTGTTGGATTGGAAGCCGCCTAAGTCAGTGGCTGAGATTCGGAGTTTTCTAGGTTTGGCGGGGTATTACCGAAGATTTGTAGAGGGATTTTCTTTGATAGCAGCACCGATGACCAAGTTGTTGAGGAAAGGAGTTCCATTTGTGTGGACCGAGAAGCAGCAAGAAAGTTTCGACAAGTTGAAGAAGATTCTGACTGAAGCTCCGGTTTTGATTCAACCTGAGGCAGGCAAGGAATTCACGGTTTATTGTGACGCATCACATACTGGTTTGGGTTGTGTGCTGATGCAGGAAGGGAAGATAGTGGCTTATGCATCTTGACAATTGAGACCACATGAGGTTAATTATCCGATGCATGACTTGGAATTAGCAGCAGTGGTTTTCGCTTTGAAGATTTGGAGACACTATTTGTACAGAGAGAAGTCGATAGTCTACACGGATCACAAGAGTCTTAAGTATCTTTTGACTCAAAAGGATTTGAACTTGAGGCAGCGTAGATGGATTGAGTTGTTGAAGGACTACGACTGTTCGATTGAGTATCATCCGGGGAAGGCTAACATGGTAGCAGACGCGTTGAGCCATAAGGTTGTATCAGATTTAAGATCGATGTTTGCTCGTCTCAGTTTGTATGACGATGGGAGTCTTTTGGCTGAATTGCAAGTCAAGCCGACTTGGTTAGATCAGATCAAGAAGAAACAGCTAGAGGATGATGGTTTGAATGATCGGAGGTTGCAGGTTCAGAATAGTGGTTTAGAGGATTATAGTTTGTCTAGTGATGGAGTATTGTGCTTTCAAGGGAGAGCTTGTATGCCGAAGGATGTAGAGTTGAGGCAAAGGATTCTTCAGGACGCACATAGCAGCCCATATGCTATGCATCCTGGAGGTAGCAAGATGTATCGGGATTTAAGAGAGCAGTTTTAGTGGCCAGGTCTGAAGCTGGAGGTAACTGAGTTTGTGGGTAAATGTCTGACGTGTCAGCAAGTCAAGGCTAAACATCAGTTGCCCTCTGGATTACTTTAGTCGGTGAAGATTCCACAGTGGAAGTGTGAGAGGATCACTATGGACTTTGTCAGTGGATTACCTCTTACACCTAGTAAGAAGGACTCAGTTTGGGTGATTGTGGATCGTCTGACTAAGTCAGCTCATTTCATTCCGGTTAGGGTGGATTACTCGCTTCAGAGGTTAGCTAAGTTGTATGTGGCGGAGATAGTGAGGTTGCACGGTGTGCCAGTGTCGATCATCTCAGACAGAGATCCTAGATTTACGTCGAGGTTTTGGAGAGCGTTACATCAGGCTTTGGGTACGCGATTGGATTTCAGTACTGCCTTTCATCCACAGTCTGACGGGCAGTCGGAAAGGGTTATTCAGATTTTAGAGGATATGTTGAGGGGTTGTGTTTTGGACTTCAGAGGTAGCTGGGAAGAGTTTTTGCCATTAGCTGAGTTCGCGTACAACAATAGTTATCAGGCAAGCATTAAGATGGCACCATATGAGGCATTGTATGGTAGGAGGTGTCGCACACCTACATGCTGGACAGATTTGGGTGAACGTCAGATGTTAGGACCAGAGTTGGTTGCAGAAACTGAGATACGGTTAAGTTGATTCAGGCTCGTTTGAAGAAGCTTCGGATAGACAGAAGTCATATGCTGATCTCAAGCGGAGGGATAAGAGTTTGCCATGGGTGACAAGGTCTTTCTGAAGGTCTCACCATGGAAGAAAGTGTTAAGATTTGGGAGAAAAGGCAAGTGAAGTCCAAGGTTTATTGGGTCGTTTAAGGTGTTGAGACGAGTGGGACCAATAGCTTATCAGCTTGAGTTGCCAGTAGAACTGAGTCAGATTCATGATGTGTTCCTTGTCTCCATGCTAGACGCTATCGTTCTGATCCATCGCATGTTGTGGCAGTAGAGGAAATAGAGGTGAGTCCAGATTTGACGATAGAAGAAGAACCTGTGCAGATTTTAGATCGAGATGTAAAAGTTTTGCGTAAGAAGACATTCCTTTAGTGAAGGTTTTATGGCGAAACCATGGCGTAGAAGAAGCTATGTGGGAACCGAAGGATGCGATGAGGCAGCAGTATCCTCAACTCTTTGATCAGGTAATTTCGAGGACGAAATTTTCTTAAGGGTATAATTGTAATATCCTAAAAATATTAGAGCATCATGTTGTTACTTGTGTTAGCTTGGATATGATTGTTATGTGGGTGCTTAGTATATTTGTGTGAAGGCTTGGAAATATTAGCTAAGCTAGAATAATTTTTAGTATGGAAAATTTAGTGAAGTGGATTAAGTGAGCTTGACACTTAAGTTAATTTAAGTGTTAGATTAAAGCACATGAGGAGTTAGTGGCATAGTGGATAAGGAGCTTGAAAGGTTGCTTGAGGGAAGTGGTTTGAGTAGCATGGAAAGCATATTGAAGATTTTATTTTTTGTACATCCTAGCATTAAGTGTTGGCTAAGTTCAAATTATGGAAGGTTGGACTTTCAAATTTTTGGTAAGTTGATTATTGGTTTAGGAAAGTTTGTACTTTGGGAAAGGAATCTTAAGGTTATGGAAGGATGGGGGGACATAAGGCTTGGCTTAAGGAAGATGTTTGGAAACTATTCCAAGGCCTTTAATGCATGTATGTGGACGGCATGTGTGCTAGGGGGGGGTGGCCGAATGTTGATAGGAGGTTTGGGGGATATTTGGCCAACTTTAGCATTTGTGCACCTTTTGGCATATTTTTCTCTTCCTCTCCAAACAAATCCCTCTTTGGCCGAATGCACCATAAGCATTTGTGCAATTTTACTTTTGGTTTTAGCTCTCATTATGTTTGAACCAAATACTATTTTCTTTCTCTCATTTTTCCTTTGAAACCGAAAACTCATTTTTACATTTGTGCACTTTCTTTTCGGCAAACTAGGTGCTTGGCCGAACCTTTTTCTCCCATCTCTCTCTTTTCTTTTTGATAATTGCTCAACCACTTTTCCTTTTTCTTTCATTTGGCCGAACCTCTTTCTTCCCAAACTCACTATGGAGGTAGCAAGATGTATCGGGATTTAAGAGAGCAGTTTTAGTGGCCAGGTCTGAAGCTGGAGGTAACTGAGTTTGTGGGTAAATGTCTGACGTGTCAGCAAGTCAAGGCTAAACATCAGTTGCCCTCTGGATTACTTTAGTCGGTGAAGATTCCACAGTGGAAGTGTGAGAGGATCACTATGGACTTTGTCAGTGGATTACCTCTTACACCTAGTAAGAAGGACTCAGTTTGGGTGATTGTGGATCGTCTGACTAAGTCAGCTCATTTCATTCCGGTTAGGGTGATTACTCGCTTCAGAGGTTAGCTAAGTTGTGTGGCGGAGATAGTGAGGTTGCACGGTGTGCCAGTGTCGATCATCTCAGACAGAGATCCTAGATTTACGTCGAGGTTTTGGAGAGCGTTACATCAGGCTTTGGGTACGCGATTGGATTTCAGTACTGCCTTTCATCCACAGTCTGACGGGCAGTCGGAAAGGGTTATTCAGATTTTAGAGGATATGTTGAGGGGTTGTGTTTTGGACTTCAGAGGTAGCTGGGAAGAGTTTTTGCCATTAGCTGAGTTCGCGTACAACAATAGTTATCAGGCAAGCATTAAGATGGCACCATATGAGGCATTGTATGGTAGGAGGTGTCGCACACCTACATGCTGGACAGATTTGGGTGAACGTCAGATGTTAGGACCAGAGTTGGTTGCAGAAACTGAGAATACGGTTAAGTTGATTCAGGCTCGTTTGAAGGAAGCTTCGGATAGACAGAAGTCATATGCTGATCTCAAGCGGAGGGATATAGAGTTTGCCATGGGTGACAAGGTCTTTCTGAAGGTCTCACCATGGAAGAAAGTGTTAAGATTTGGGAGAAAAGGCAAGTGAAGTCCAAGGTTTATTGGGTCGTTTAAGGTGTTGAGACGAGTGGGACCAATAGCTTATCAGCTTGAGTTGCCAGTAGAACTGAGTCAGATTCATGATGTGTTCCTTGTCTCCATGCTTAGACGCTATCGTTCTGATCCATCGCATGTTGTGGCAGTAGAGGAAATAGAGGTGAGTCCAGATTTGACGATAGAAGAAGAACCTGTGCAGATTTTAGATCGAGATGTAAAAGTTTTGCGTAAGAAGACAGTTCCTTTAGTGAAGGTTTTATGGCGAAACCATGGCGTAGAAGAAGCTATGTGGGAACCGAAGGATGCGATGAGGCAGCAGTATCCTCAACTCTTTTGATCAGGTAATTTCGAGGACGAAATTTTCTTAAGGGGGTATAATTGTAATATCCTAAAAATATTAGAGCATCATGTTGTTACTTGTGTTAGCTTGGATATGATTGTTATTGTGTGCTTAGTATATTTGTGTGAAGGCTTGGAAATATTAGCTAAGCTAGAATAATTTTTAGTATGGAAAATTTAGTGAAGTGGATTAAGTGAGCTTGACACTTAAGTTAATTTAAGTGTTAGATTAAAGCACATGAGGAGTTAGTGGCATAGTGGATAAGGAGCTTGAAAGGTTGCTTGAGGGAAGTGGTTTGAGTAGCATGGAAAGCATATTGAAGATTTTATTTTTTGTACATCCTAGCATTAAGTGTTGGCTAAGTTCAAATTATGGAAGGTTGGACTTTCAAATTTTTGGTAAGTTGATTATTGGTTTAGGAAAGTTTGTACTTTGGGAAAGGAATCTTAAGGTTATGGAAGGATGGGGGGACATAAGGCTTGGCTTAAGGAAGATGTTTGGAAACTATTCCAAGGCCTTTAATGCATGTATGTGGACGGCATGTGTGGCTAGGGGGGTGGCCGAATGTTGATAGGAGGTTTGGGGGGATATTTGGCCAACTTTAGCATTTGTGCACCTTTTGGCATATTTTTCTCTTCCTCTCCAAACAAATCCCTCTTTGGCCGAATGCACCATAAGCATTTTGTGCAATTTTACTTTTGGTTTTAGCTCTCATTATGTTTGAACCAAATACTATTTTCTTTCTCTCATTTTTCCTTTTGAAACCGAAAACTCATTTTTACATTTTGTGCACTTTTCTTTTCGGCAAACTAGGTGCTTGGCCGAACCTTTTCTCCCATCTCTCTCTTTTCTTCTTTTGATAATTGCTCAACCACTTTTCCTTTTTTCTTTCATTTGGCCGAACCTCTTTCTTCCCCAAACTCACTTTTCTTTTCTTTCATTGTTGCTAAAACCGAATCCTCTCTCTCTCATTTTTATTCTCTTTTCTACTCACATATCTTTCTTCTTTCATAACCATATTGCCGAAACTTCCCACTCCCTTTTTGTATTGTTTTGGCCGAATATCATCAAGGGTAGGCATTCATTTTGGGTTTTCTTCAATCGGTTTTGGAAAAGGGTAAGTGTTCATGGCCATTTTTCCTTCATTTCTTTTTCTCGTTTCTATGTTGTTTCTCTTGTGGACAAAGACCGAATTTTGGGCAATTATTGCAAGGTTCTAATCATTCTTAGAAACCAATTTCTTTTAGGCTTCTCGGGACGTTGGAAGCGATCAATCTAAGCCTCGTTTCTTTGTCAATCGTTTTGGGTAAGCTTTTAGGTAAGACTTGGTATTTCAAGTGATAACTCTTGGTATTTAGTGGTTTGGCCGAATGGCCTTTGTTTATAATCTGAGTATTGGCCGATTGTAGGACAAGGTGATCTAGTGCGGTAGATCGGATCTTCGGAAGTTAGTATTTGCATTGGTGAAAGGTGTGTACCTTACACACTTTATAACTCAATTATGTATATGTATTTATAATATTAATTTACTAATCATATTATCAAAGTGGGGAAACGATGAGATCTTGATATGATACCATGATGGTATGAATGAGGATTCGGGTAAGTCCGTTTCTATATGTTGTTAATACATGTGGATTGAAATCATGATCTACAATTTATGATATTTTTGTTATGTGTTTCATAATAAAGTATGTTGACATGATTTGTCTATCTATTGCATTGGTATGGGCAATATGAGACGAGGGGGAAGATTGATATTGTCTCCTTGGGACACCAAAGGTTTGGCACCTCCAGTGATTTGGTATCACATTTTGTGTCTTTGAGACACCAGAGGTTTGGCACCTCATAGCGACTCGTCCCTATGGTTTAATACCACCGTGGGTTGGCCCCACTTTTGAGATATGGGATTGTCGCCAGTGATTTGGTATCACAAGTGGGTTGGCCCCACAACTTGATTATTCGTGACTTTGGTCACCAGTGATTTGGTATCACAATATTGAATATCGTGACTTTGGTCACCAGTGGTTTGGCACCACCAGTGGTTTGGTACCACACGGGGTAGAAAAAGGTGTTACGGATGGCTAGGTTGGGTGCATTACATATATATATATTGCTTGGTTATAATTTGTGTAAGTACGTGGCATTTACCCGGGAGAGGGATTATGCACTGAGTCTTGGTGACTCACCTTCTCCCTTATCTTTTCAGGTGATTCGTGTGATCGCGGATGAGGAGCCGGATGAACTCGAGGAGGTCATGCAATAAAATTTGATTTTACATGAACTTCGAATTGGGGTACTTTAAATTTATTTTAATTTGGTTTTTGTTTTATTTTGGGTTTGTAATAAGGCCTCTTTAATTATGCTTTGGATTATTTATATGCTTTGGATATGTTTTAAATATGGCTTATAAATTATTTGGTTAATTTAATAATTGAGCCCAAAGTTTTTCTAAAATAATAAAAACGCAATGGTTTTTAAATCTTACCATCGGGTAATATAAATCGTTTGATAGTGAAATGTAAATTTAGTGTTTTCTACAATTTAAATGATTTCCAAATATTAAGTTTCCACATTCAAATGCAAATGTTTTCATAGTAATAATTCGAGTTTTTCTTAAATGATACAAATGTTTTCTAACCTATGAATTATCAACTAAGCTTTGAAGTTTTATTTATGAAATTTCAAAGTAAATTATCAGTTTAAAGTTATTATACATCTGTTTTCTTTTTAATATAGAATTTTAAAGAGTTTTTCACTAAAATTTAATTCTTAATTCAATTTTCTCCAAAATATTTTCCTTAGTGACATACCTGATTTGGTCGTGGCGTATTGATCGGGTTTGGGGTGCTACAGTTTTTGAAGAAGAAGGACGGAATTATGCGCATGTGTATAGATTATCGTCAGTTGAATAAGCTGACCATCAAGAACAAGTACCCTTTGCCTAGGATAGACGACTTGTTCGATCAGCTTAAGGGGGCGGCGGTATTCTCAAAGATAGATCTGCGGTCGGGATATCATCAGCTTAAGGTGAAGGAAGTGGATATCCATAAGACAGCCTTCAGAACAAGATACGGGCATTATGAGTTCTTAGTAATGCTGTTCGGATTGACGAACGCCCCAGCTGCGTTCATGGATATGATGAACTGGGTTTTTCGACCATACTTGGATAGGTTCGTCGTTGTGTTCATCGACGACATTCTGGTGTATTCCAAGTCTGAGGAGGAACATGATGAGCATCTTCGGATAGTGTTGCAAGTGTTAAGGGAGAAGAAGCTCTATGCCAAATTCAGCAAGTGTGAATTTTGGCTGAAAGAAGTTGCGTTCTTAGGACATGTAGTGTCTGCAGAAGGAATAAGGGTGGATCCTAGGAAGATTGAGGCAGTGTTGGATTGGAAACCACCTAAGTCTGTGGCTGAGGTTCGTAGTTTCTTAGGATTGGCAGGCTACTACAGAAGGTTTGTGGAAGGATTCTCGTCGATAGCCGCACCTATGACAAAGTTGTTGAGAAAAGAAGTACCTTTCGTATGGACAGATAAGCAATAGGAGAGCTTTGAGAAGTTTAAGAGGGTCTTGACTGAAGCTCCGGTTTTGATTCAACCGGAGGCAGGAAAGGATTTTGTGGTGTATTTTGACGCTTCTCATACCGGATTAGGATGTGTTTTGATGCAAGGCGGGAAAGTAGTCGCTTATGCGTCTCGACAATTAAGGCCACATGAGGTTAATTATCCGACGCATGATTTGGAGCTGGCGGCTGTGGTCTTTGCTCTTAAGGTGTGGAGGCACTATCTTTATGGAGAGAAATCAGTGATTTACACAGACCACAAGAGTCTTAAGTATCTGTTGACTCAGAAGGAGTTAAACCTGAGACAGCGAAGGTGGGTAGAGTTACTGAAGGACTATGATTGTTCGATAGAGTATCATCCGGGCAAGGCAAATGTAGTGGCGGATGCCCTAAGTCGAAAAGTAGTGTCGGATCTGAGGGCGATGTTTGCACATCTAAGCTTGTATGATGATGGGAGTCTGCTGGCAGAATTGCAAGTCAAACCGACATGGTTGAATGAGGTTAAGGAAAGTCAGTTGTTGGATGAGGATCTAAGTACTAAGTTACGACAGGTACAGAATGGTGAGTTGGAAGATTATGGTATTAATGATGAGGAAGTATTGTGTTTCAAGGGTAAGGTCTGTGTAAGAGTATGCCCAAAGATCAATCATGAGATGGTTGTAATAACATACTTAATTTACCATGTTTATTAATATAAAGCGTTGTCATTATTATTTCAGTTTTTCTTTCTGTGTGTATAGATAAACTGTTTTATAATAATGTCCTGAGAATAATATGATTATTCTTGAAAGATCCTTAGTCGAGTATTATTGTTGACTAGGACAATAATAATGCATTAAGACTAACATGTAGTTGATTGATGATAAAGAGTTGTCATTGATATGGAGTGTCAAAATCAATGCATGAATATGTGTGTTAGAGAACAACATATTGGATTGACCCGCTATGAGTATGTTTCTTGGATTATTATGTAATTGTCACAACATTACTCATAGTGATTAATATGTATATGATCCTCAGACTTGAGATCATTATTATCCCAGCATCGTGAGTTGTATATTTTGATACAGTTAAACGTACACCGTAACAGGTTGTTCTATAAAGGCTGATGTTGGATATACCACAATCTATGTAGAGGGATATGGTTGATCAATAAAGGATAAGTCCCTCCTACATAATAGGAGTAATATCTTAGGCCACTTGATTGAGTGAGACTAGAAATGCATGGCCATGCTCAAATAAGTTGATATGAGATGTCATACTAATTTGTATATCATAGTCTACTCAAGATATCAAGAAACATGGGATGGATTATGCAAGTGTGACTATTCCATGACTTGTATCCGTTCCAGAGATAAAGGACTTAAGGATTAATGCATGAAAGGTTAATCACGAAAGGTTATGTCGAATCATGACTTCTTGTAACTTAGGTAGCAATGATGCATTGCTAGATGCCACTTATTGTTTGTGACAATAGAATCGTTCTAGTATTACTGCTAACGTTGCAAGAACCTACAGGGTCACACCCTATAGTTGAAATGAACGGAATAAAATATAGTTGGTATTGTGCTTGGTTGTCACATAAATTAAATTAATTAAAGAATTAATTTAATTGGACAATCAAATATTGAACATATTATATGTACAAGGATGTTGTACACATAATGATAACATAATTTTATTAATATATGAATTTGATTCATATATAAATTTAAATAAATATAGTTTACCGGAATCCTTATTATAATTAATGTAATTGTAATTTTCAGATATAATTAATGTAATTATAATTTTCGGTTAAAAACTTTATTGTATTTATTTAATCTTGTAATACATTCAAGACATACCAATTATAAAAGGCCCAATTAAGAGGATACCTATTATAAAAGGCCCAATGAGAAAGGCACCCATTATAAAAGGTATTAAAAGGAGACAAAACAAAATATGAAAACCCTAAGTGATTGCTTGTTAGGTCTAGCAGCCGTCAAGCAAATAAGCCTCCAAAACAGTTTTGGAGATTTCTTCCGTTCATAGTCAAACCGGGTGGATTACGTAGAGGCCAACATCGGAAAAGGTTGAGGCTTGATTCGACAGTAGATCAAAACTCTTGTTGCCAAGGCGTCGCTGTCTACTCAGATTGAAGTTTTGGTAATTTCGAAACCTTTATTTCACCCCGATTCGTTCCTCACACATGGATCCATGATTTGGATCGCCGGATCTAATTTTATTCTGCTGCGCCATGGGGTACCGGCATTCCAACAGTGGTATCAGAGCCACTTGTGTGATACGAACTCGGGTTTAAATACTTGGGTGATGCAATTGTATGAGATACATGTTTTGATCTTATTATATTTTCGATTGTTTAAATCGTTTAAGCATAATCTGATAATTGTTCCTTTCGGTAATTGATTAAATGTTAATCATGGTGTTGTGGCCTATTCGATTTTATGTTATTACTATTAACTATTAACAAATCTGTAGCAGCGATGGTATTTATAGTTTCCAGTAAGTGTTAACTGGCTAGTGGAACAAGGGTTGTTCCGATATGAAACCTCAAGGATTAAAATCCTAAAAACACGATTCTGTTGATAAAAATTTATCAAATCCTGAGGCTTCATTTGACTGGGGTATGCGATTCGCACCGCGGGGGCCCGCTTCCTCCGACATCCTCAGACCCCCGCAAAAAATTTGTTAATAAAAGAAATTTATAAACTTGATGGGCCAGAAAAGGTTGAAAGGATATTTTATAATTCACCTTAGCAAAAAAAAAAAAAGCATTGAATTATGTATGCTATTTTTGACATGCACGGTGTTTGAAATGCATAGTTATAGCCCAATGACCCATTCGATAAAAGGTTGTATTTTTTTTTTAAAATACGGCCTGCGTGTCGTGCCTTGCTACTATTCTCTTGTATTTCTCTTCTCATCTTATTCCCTCGTATGTAAAACGAGTTTCTGCATATTGTAATTTGCAAGAGTTGCTGTGGGCCAAACAAGAAGGAAGGTGGGACAATGATTGTGAATGATAGCTTGTGAAAGGGCTTACACCTTTAGGTTTCCTTTTGGTTTTCCCATTGGCTTGGGTTGAACCACTTTAGTTTATGGGCTATAACTATTGCATTTATTTATTGCTTTATTTATTCATGTATGAGATGCTATGGATGATAATAAACCTTGTTGATAATAAACCCTATTAATTGATGAGATCGATTAGAAGACTAAATGGGCTAAAGTAGACCATAATTGGTGAGATGCAACAACCTTAATAAAATCCCTCTATTAAAATATTAAGTCAACATGGCCTTCCAATTTTGCCCTCGTTAAGGCCTCGATCAATACTATGTAGGTTCTGCCAAAGCGAAGTACTAGTATTTATCTTGGTTAAACGCGAAGAATAAACAAGTGATATTCGCTGGTTAAAAATTGGTTAATGACTTAACTAGGTTACTCTAATAGGATTAGAAACCTAGAGGCAAGTAAATTGGATAAATCATAAGATGATTAGAACAAGAGTTGTTCACCAAATATTAGGAGTTACATATGATGTAATTAGCAAATGTTGCTTACCTAAATAACCATAATCTTAAGAGTAAAGCCAAAGCTGACTTAAGAGGTGGTGAAATATGGATCCTTAACCTACTAGAAATACTTTTGAGAAAGTTTTTCCGAAATTAATATACGAGGGTTATTAATTTTGAAATAAAATAGTGGGAATATCATTTAATAAAGTCTTTTTAATGATTGATATAAAATTGGTAAATTTACTCACATGCATATTTAATTGTTGTAGATATATTGTGGCTGCAAACACTAGCACACTCTCATTGCGATCGGTCCTTGAGAAGGACAAATTGAATGGTTTGAATTTTCTTAATTGGTTCCGTAACTTGAGGATTGTCCTTAAACAAGAACGGAAATTATATGTCATTGAACAACCACTTCCTAATGAACCACCCGCTAATGCCTCGAGGACTGATAGAGATGCTTACAAGAAGTATCTCGATGACATGATAGATGTTGGATGTCTTATGCTTGCCACTATGAATCCTGAACTTCAGAAGCAACATGAGGACATGGTTGCTTATGATATGATCAAGCACCTAAAAGAACTTTATCAGGGACAAGCACGGCAAGAGAGGTTTGATATCTCTAAGGCCTTATTCCAATGTAAGTTGGCTGAAGGAAGCCCAGTAGGACCTCATGTCCTTAAGATGATTGGCTATATTGAAAGCCTGTCTAAGCTTGGGTTTCCATTGAGCCAAGAGTTGGCCACTGATGTTATTTTACAATCGTTGCCGGATAGCTACAGCCAGTTTGTCCTCAATTTCAATATGAATGAAATTGACAAGACTCTACCACAATTGCTCAGTATGTTACGAACTGCTGAAGGCAACTTGAAAAAGGTTGGACCCAAGCCCATACTGATGGTCCGTAATAACAAGGGCAAGGGAAAGGCCAAAGTTCAAACAAAGCCCAAGGGCAAAGGTAAGCCCAAATTTGGAAAAGGAAGGGCTGCACTGAAACCTAAAGGTGGGGTGTCTAAGGAAGGAAACTGTTTTCATTGTGGTGTGACTGGACATTGGAAACGGAACTGCCCTGCCTATCTTGAAGAAGTCAAGAAGGCTAAAGCAAGCGGAATGTCTGCTTCAGGTATTTATGTTATTGATATTAATTTATCAACTACTACTTCTTGGGTCTTAGATACTGGTTGTGGTTCTCATATTTGTACTTCTGTACAGGGACTACAAAGGAGTAGGACTTTGGCTAGAGGAGATGTGGACCTACGAGTTGGAAATGGAGCAAAAGTTGCTGCATTAGCTATGGGAACATATACTTTATCTTTGCCTAGTGGACTTGATTTATGTTTAGAGGATTGTTATTTTGTGCCCAGTTTGACTAAAAACATTATTTCAATTACTTGTTTAGACAAAATTGGTTTTGAGATAATTATTAAGAATAATTGTTGTTCATTTTATCTCAATAATGTTTTCTATGGTTCAGCGCAATTGATTAATGGCCTCTATATTATAGATCAAACGAATCCTATTTACAACATAAATACTAAAAGATCTAAAATAAATGACTCAAATCAAACTTATCTTTGGCATTGTCGTTTGGGCCACATAAGTGAGAAACGCATATCCAAACTCCATAGAGATGGTCTCTTGAATTCATTTGTTTTTGAACAATTTGAAGTATGTGAATCTTGCTTGTTGGGAAAAATGACTAAATCTCCTTTTTCTGGAAAAGGTGAACGAGCTAGTGATTTATTGGGCCTAATACATTCTGATGTATGTGGACCAATAAATACACAGGCCAGAGGTGGATTTCACTACTTCATTACTTTCACTGATGATTTCAGTAGATATGGATATTTTTATCTCATGCGCCATAAGTCTGAGTCCCTTGAAAAGTTCAAGGAATTTAAAAATGAAGTACAAAATCAACTAGGCAAAACTATCAAGTCACTTCGATCTGATTGAGGTGGAGAGTATTTGAGCCTAGAGTTTGATGATCTTTTGAAAGAATGTGGGATTGTCTCACAACTTACTCCTCCTGGGACTCCTCAATGGAATGGAGTATCTGAGAGAAGAAATTGAACTTTGTTAGACATGGTTCGATCCATGATGAGTCATGCTGATCTACCGACATCCTTTTGGGGACATGCACTTGAGACTGCTGCCTTCACACTAAATCGTGTTCCATCTAAATCGGTTCAAAAGACGCCATATGAGATGTGGACTGGGAAACGTCCTAGTATGTCCTTTATGAAAATTTGGGGTTGTGAAGCTTATGTTAAACGTCAGACGTCTACTAAGCTTGAACCCAAATCTGAAAGGTGTATTTTTGTGGGGTATCCAAAAGAAACCAAAGGATATTATTTTTTTAATCCCACTGAGAACAAAATTTTTGTTGCTCGGACTGGTGTCTTCCTAGAAAAAGAATTTACTTCTAGAAAAGGAAGTGGGAGAAAGATTGAACTTGAAGAAATTCAAGAATCACAAGATACCACTGAACCAGAGATTGAACAAAACCAAATTCCACAAGAAATTGAGGAACAAACAACTGCTATAGAAACACAACCACCGCGCAGATCTTTAAGAGAACGCCGTGCACCTGAGAGATATGGATTTCTCATTACAACGCATGGTGACGTTCTTCTTATAGATCAAGATGAGCCTAGGACTTATCAAGAAGCGGTGACGAGCCCAGACTCTGAGAAATGGCTTGAGGCCATGAGATCTGAGATGGATTCCATGTATGAAAACCAAGTATGGACTTTCAAAAAGAAAATAGACATGGATGGTAATGTACAAACATACAAAGGGCGATTAGTCGCTAAAGGTTTTCACCAAATTCATGGTGTTGACTATGATGAAACCTTTTCTCCTGTAGCTATGTTTAAATCCATCAGGATCTTGCTCGCCATAGCTGCATTTCATGATTATGAAATCTGGCAGATGGACGTCAAAACAGCTTTCCTTAACGGGAAACTTGAAGAGGATGTGTATATGACACAACCTGAAGGTTTTGTAAATCCAAAGGATGCTAGAAAGATATGTAAGCTACAAAGATCCATTTATGGATTAAAGCAAGCTTCTCGAAGTTGGAATATTCGTTTTAACGATGCAATCAAAGAGTTTGGTTTTATCAAAAATGAAGATGAACCATGTGTTTACAAGAAAGTTAGTGGGAGCACTATCGCATTCTTGGTACTATATGTGGATGACATACTTATCATGGGAAATGACATACCTACCTTGCAGTCTATTAAGACTTGGTTAAGAAGTTGTTTTTCTATGAAGGACTTGGGCGAAGCCACTTATATCTTAGGAGTCAAGATCTATAGAAATAGATCAAGACGACTACTAGGTCTAAGACAAAGTACATACATAGATAAAGTACTGAAAAGGTTCAGTATGGAAGAATCTAAAAGAGGATTCCTACCTATGAGACATGGTATTTCACTCTCGAAGGAAATGGGCCCTTCAACTCCACAAGAGAGAGAACGTATGAGTAAAATTCCATATGCTTCCGCTATTGGATCTATCATGTATGCTATGTTATGTACCCGTCCAGATGTCTCGTATGCCTTAAGTATGACGAGTAGGTATCAAGTAGATCCCGGTGAAGGTCACTGGACCACAGTCAAGAGTATCCTTAAGTACTTAAGAAGAACTAAGGATACGTTCCTATTATATGGAGGTGAGGAAGAGTTAAGTGTAAAAGGTTACACTGATGCCAGCTTCCAAACCGACAAGGATGATTCTCGATCGCAATCAGGTTTTGTGTTTTGCCTTAATGGTGGTGCTGTGAGCTGGAAGAGTTCAAAGCAAAGTACAGTAGCCGATTCTACAACAGAGGCCAAGTATATTGCAGCCAGTGAGGCAGCAAAAGAAGCAGTTTGGATCAAGAAGTTCATTACTGGACTAAGGGTTGTGCCTAGCATATCTGATGCTATAGAACTCCGATGTGATAACAATGGAGCTATTGCACAAGCTAAAGAACCCAGATCTCACCAGCGATCCAAACATATACTTAGACGCTACCATCTTATTCGAGAGATTATCGATCGAGGGGATGTAGAGATATGCAGAGTACCTTCAGATGATAACATCGCTGATCCCCTGACCAAGCCTCTGACATAGCAGAAGCATGATCATCACACTAAGTCACTTGGTATTAGATATATGAGTGATTGGTCTTAGTGCTAGTGGGAGATTGTAAGAGTATGCCCAAAGATCAACCATGAGATGGTTGTAATAACATACTTAATTTACCATGTTTATTAATATAAAGCGTTGTCATTATTATTTCAGTTTTTCTTTCTGTGTGTATAGATAAACTGTTTTATAATAATGTCCTGAGAATAATATGATTATTCTTAAAAGATCCTTAGTCGAGTATTATTGTTGACTAGGACAATAATAATGCATTAAGACTAACATGTAGTTGATTGATGATAAAGAGTTGTCATTGATATGGAGTGTCAAAATCAATGCATGAATATGTGTGTTAGAGAACAACATATTGGATTGACCCGCCATGAGTATGTTTCTTGGATTATTATGTAATTGTCACAACATTACTCATAGTGATTAATATGTATATGATCCTCAGACTTGAGATCATTATTATCCCAGCATCGTGAGTTGTATATTTTGATACAGTCAAACGTACACCGTAACAGGTTGTTCTATAAAGGCTGATGTTGGATATACCACAATCTATGTAGAGGGATATGGTTGATCAATAAAGGATAAGTCCCTCCTACATAATAGGAGTAATATCTTAGGCCACTTGATTGAGTGAGACTAGAAATGCATGGCCATGCTCAAATAAGTTGATATGAGATGTCATACTAATTTGTATATCATAGTCTACTCAAGATATCAAGAAACATGGGATGGATTATGCAAGTGTGACTATCCCATGACTTGTATCCGTTCCAGAGATAAAGGACTTAAGGATTAATGCATGAAAGGTTAATCACGAAAGGTTATGTCGAATCATGACTTCTTGTAACTTAGGTAGCAATGATGCATTGCTAGATGCCACTCATTGTCTGTGACAATAGAATCATTCTAGTATTACTGCTAACGTTGCAAGAACCTACAGGGTCACACCCTATGGTTGAAATGAACGGAATAAAATATAGTTGGTATTGTGCTTGGTTGTCACATAAATTAAATTAATTAAAGAATTAATTTAATTGGGCAATCAAATATTGAACATATTATATGTACAAGGATGTTGTACACATAATGATAACATAATTTTATTAATATATGAATTTGATTCATATATAAATTTAAATAAATATAGTTTACCGGAATCCTTATTATAATTAATGTAATTGTAATTTTCAGATATAATTAATGTAATTATAATTTTTGGTTAAAAACTTTATTATATTTATTTAATCTTGTAATACATTCAAGACATACCAATTATAAAAGGCCCAATTAAGAGGATACCTATTATAAAAGGCCCAATGAGAAAGGCACCCATTATAAAAGGTATTAAAAGGAGACAAAAACAAAATATGAAAACCCTAAGTGATTGCTTGTTAGGTCTAGCAGCCGTCAAGCAAATAAGCCTCCAAAACAGTTTTGGAGATTTCTTCCGTTCATAGTCAAACCGGGTGGATTACGTAGAGGCCGACATCGGAAAAGGTTGAGGCTTGATTCGACAGTAGATCAAAACTCTTGTTGCCAAGGCGTCGCTGTCTACTCAGATTGAAGTTTTGGTAATTTCGAAACCTTTATTTCACCCCGATTCGTTCCTCACACATGGATCCATGATTTGGATCGCCGGATCTAATTTTATTCTGCTGCGCCATGGGGTACCGGCATTCCAACAGTCTGTATGCCGAGGAACGAGGAACTTAGGCAGAGAATTCTTCAGGAATCGCATAGTAGCCCTTATGCTATGCATCCTGGAGGTAGTAAGTTGTATAGAGATCTAATGGAACAGTTTTGGTGGCCTGGTCTTAAGCGGGAAGTTACAGAGTTTGTAGGGAAGTGCTTGACGTGTCAGCAAGTTAAGGCTGAACACCAAGTTCTGTCAGGATTGCTTCAACGAATAAAGATTCCGTAGTGGAAGTGGGAGAGAATCACTATGGACTTCGTTAGTGGGTTTCCCCTTACGCCTACTAAGAAGGACTCGGTATGGGTAGTAGTGGATCGGTTGACAAAGTCCGCACATTTCATTCCAGTACGGGTCGACTATTCTCTGCAGAAGTTGGTGAAATTGTATGTAGCAGAGATTGTGAGGTTGCATGGAGTGCCGGTGTCGATTATCTCGGATAGGGATCCGAGGTTTACTTCTCGGTTTTGGAAAGCACTACATCAGGCTTTAGGCACCAGATTAGACTTCAGTACGGCATTTCATCCACAGTCGGATGGTCAGTCTAAACAAGTAATCCAAGTGTTAGAGGATATGCTGAGAGGTTGTGTGATCGACTTCAGAGGAAGTTGGGAAGAATATTTGCCTTTAGCGAATTTGCGTACAACAACAGCTATCAAGCTAGTATTCGAATGGCACCATATGAAGCGCTGTATGGTCGGAAGTGTCGCACTCCTACGTGTTGGACAGAATTAGGGGAACATCAAGTTTTGGGTCCAGAGATGGTGGCTGAATCCGAAGAAAAGGTTAAGGTAATTCGGGTTTGGTTAAAGGAGGCATCTGACAGGCAAAAGTCGTACGCAGATCTTAAGCGGAAAGAAATAGAGTTTGTTGTGGGAGATCAAGTATTTCTTAAAGTGTCGCCTTGGAAGAAGGTGATGAGATTTGGTTGCAAAGGAAAGTTAAGTCCCAGGTTTATAGGACCTTATTGGGTATTAAAGCGGGTTGGACCAGTGGCATATTAGTTAGAGTTGCCTTCGGAGTTGAAGCAAATGCACGACGTGTTCCATGTTTCGATGCTACGATGTTACCGGTCGGATCCATCTCATGTAGTGCCAGTTGAGGAGGTGGAACTAAGACCAGATTTGTCCTACGAGGAGGAGCCGATTTAGATTCTAGAACGGGATGTGAAGGTGTTACGGAGGAAATCAGTTCCTCTCGTCAAAGTGTTATGGCGTAATCATGGATCGGAAGAGGCTTCGTGGGAGTCGGAAGAGGCAATGCGACAGCAATACCCTCACTTGTTCTAGCCAGGTAATTTTGAGGACGAAATTTTCTTTTAGGAGGGTAGAGTTGTAACATCTTAAAATTTGAATATCATCTTGTTGATTGTGTTAGCTCGGATATGATTTTATTGTGTGCTTAATATAGTCTTGTGAAGGCTTGGAATTATTTGGATTTAGAATATTTTTTTTTTAGTATGGGAAAATTTAGTGAAGTGAATCAAGTGACTCTGATACTTAAGTTAATTTAAGTGTTTAATGTTAGCATAAATGAGCTAGTAGTAAAGTGGTGTTGGCGCATGAGTAATTGCATGAGGGAAGAGGTTCGAATCCCATGAATGGCAATAAGGTGACTTTTATTTTTGCATGTGTATGGCATGTGTCGGTCAACTCTAATTAAGATAAGGTTGGACTTTATCATTTATGGATAGTAGACTAAGGGAATAAGGCAAGTTATTAGTTAAGGTATGGAACCAAGGTGTTATGGAAGGATAAGGGGACGTAAGGCTTGATGTATGGGTGATATTTTGGAAATTTTTCATGGTCATTTTGACCATGAATGTGGACGGCTTAGGGGGCTAGGGGGTTGGCCAAATATTGTATGGGATTAGGGGGAAGATAGTTGGCCAAATTTTTGGTATTTTGTGCATCTTTTTCCCTTTTCTCCAAAAACTTTCTCCTTAGCCGAACTTGTCATGGGCATTAGGTGAAAATTATGTTTCGTTTTGGCTATCATCTTTGACCATATTGGTATTCTCTTTTTCTTCTTTTCCTCTCAAGCTTTTCTTTCTTTTGGTACCGAAATATTATTACTATTGAAGGCATTTTTCCCTTCATTCTTTTTCTTCAAAACCGAATATCCCTCTCCCAAATCCCATCAATTGCTGATTCTCTCTAAGCCCATACTTTTCCTTTTCATCCTTGTTAAAGCCGAAACTCTCTGGTGCCCATCAAAAGCCAAAAGTTCACTTCATTACCACCCCCTTTGAATCGATTTCTCCTGCAAGCTCTTTTGCCGATTTCTTGAAGTAGTGATTAATTGCGTCTTAGTCATCTTATTGGTAAGGATCTCTCTAGCCGAACTCTTGTTCTTTTCTTCCTCTAATTGTCGAAAATCAGGGTACTAATCCCATTATTGCTTTAGCCGAAACCTTGAAGGATCTCTCGGGAGTTTTGAAGTAGTCGACTACAAGGAAAGATCATCGAGATTTCAAGAATCCAAGGTAAGCTCTATGTGGTATTCGGCCAAAGGGCCATTTATTTGTGATTAAATGTTAGAATGGAATCTAACATAAACCTATAGGGATTTCGACATCTTCATAGCCAAGGGACTACTTTTGGGATTTAAAATCATAAGGTAAATATATATGAACATTCGGCCAATGCCATATTTTAGTATTAGTGCCTAACCAATTTCACCTATGGGTATTAGGAAGGAGTGCAATCGGTTTTGGTAGATTTTCGGGATTCAGTGAACTCGCTAAGTAAATCAGGTGTGTAACCCCGCACTATTTCCTGATAGATTTATGGTTCTAATATTATCTGTATGTTAATAATAATATGGAAGTGGCCAAAGGTACCATACAAATGGTACAGAGTACTCAGGTACGTTATTCTCTAGAGTTATGTCAATAATAAGAATATCTGTTATTACACAAATGTGAAAATGTTATGAAAGTGAAATAAGGCCTATGGCATGAGATTGCATGATATGTATGATATATGGGGCATATGGGTGATTATATTAAGGGGAAGTGATCTGGTGGTTTTATACCACAATATCTGAATGTGGTGACTTATGTCACGTAATCTGAATGTGGTGACTTATGTCACAAAATTATTATTATCTGGTGGCTATGCCACGAATTTATAAGGGCGATGTGCCAGTCGAGTGCAGCGACTGCCTTCGATGGTGTGTAGCGGATGGAGGGTCGACTTAGTAGTCCCCACGGTGTGATGGTTGGTACGGGTGATGTGTAGCGGATGGTTTCTAGGTTTGGGTTCGGGATTGCATCATTATATTTAATTGCTATATGTATATGTATGGTCTGATATGCCTGAATTGTTGAGACTTAGTGTTGGTTGTTACACATTGAGTCTGTTTGACTCACCCCGTTGTGGGATATTTTCAGGTGACGCTCAGTGATGGACCGGGTCGGCAGGAGCTTAGTGGTGGCCATGCTCAGCACGAAATTTATTTTATTTAGACTTTCTATTTTTAAGTACTTTGAATTTATTTTGGGTTTTGTTTTTGATGTAATAAGGCCACTAGTATGAACTGTTTATACATGCATTTTAATTATTTTATTATGGTACGTGTAACACCCCCAAACCCGGCCCACGAGCCCTGACCGGATCTGGTTATGTCACTGCGGAAAGACTGTTAAAAATCTTTTGACATTAGCATTAAACACAAAAAATATATTAACCTTTGAAAATCCATGTCTATTTGATATTGTATGAAAAAGTTTGATGTTATTATAATGCCCAAAATTAAACTTAAGTGAATATATAAAACTAATTTGAAAATAAATAAAGTTGTTAAAATTTAAAACATCATCACATAGTATTCAATTTAACCAAACCATAATTAAAATGATAATGAAATGATTCCAAAAATAAATAAAAAGGCCCTTATTACAATCAATATTTAGCCAAAAACTTAATATAAATAAGCTTAAAATATTTAAACTCTTCCTTCTGCATGGGCCACCTTGTGTCCTTCCCGATCCCGGTCCAATACTACGCATCACCTGAAATGGTTAAGAAAAATAGGGTGAGTCCACAGACTCAGTGCACAATCATAACACGTATTTCCACACGTACGGGCTTGGCCCATATCCATACAATCCACGAACCAATCATGCAATCATGCATCATAGCCCAACCTAGGTCCATCCAATACACCAACCTTAGCAGACTCCCTGCTCAAGGCTGTGGCTAATCCATCGATCACAACCGAGTAATCCCACATATCCTACCTCGGCAGACCTGCTGCACAAGGCCGTGGCTGAGCCACCGATCACATCGTGATCCCAACAGTAATCCATCTACGGTGATGCACTTAGCTATCAACCGCCGAGATGGGCACCAAGCCAACATCTCCCTTGATGACGCACACAGCAACTCATCAAGCGCTAATGTAGCCCGAAGCTATCATTAGACCATGTACATCAGTATGTACTCTCCGCCCTTCCGTGATCAAATCCAACCCCATGCCCATGTCTCAATAAATCATGTCAAAACAGCATACAGAGTAAGTATTTATCATCTATCATTACCACATCATGCATATATATATACACGTTAGCAAGCAAATAACCGAAGAAATAGTGCGATGATTACGCACCTAATCACTTGGAGTTCTAAACTCTCGATCCCAACGCTATTGCTCAATGAAACTACAGCTATCTGCCTATAACTATCTCCTGCCACTGGCCCATACCCCGGTGGCCAATCTCGAACCGCCGAGACAGCTCTCTTCTTGAACTTCGGGATAGGGACTTCCCCTTGCCCACCTTGACTGGTATTGGTCTCCATCAAAAAGCTTAATCAGAACAACGGTTAAACCCCAAGTCATAAACTAAGCAACAACACTTACTAAAATATTCTTACCCAAACCACTTACCAAGCTATTAATCCAAGATGATTTCTTCCAAGACTTCAGAGGCTCCCCACCAATTCGGCTACCACAAAAGATAAGATTCGGCTTCACTGACTTGCAACCACAGCAGAGAGAATGAGAGGCTTCACTGATTCGGCAATAGAAGAGAAAGGTTTTGGGTAAAAGCGCATTCGGTTTTGATGAGAATAAGAGAAGAAGAGGAAATATTGATGGGCTTGAAGAGGTTCGGCTACATGAAATGGAGAGGGATTTCGGTGAAGGGACAAGTGAGATGGAGAAGAAAACAAAAAGGGAAAATGGTTTGAAGTTTCGGCCAAGGTGAATTTTGGTAAAGGAAAAGAGGTGTTTTGGTGAGGTTTAGGGTATGAAAAGAAGAGAGTAGAAGATGAAGGGGAAAGACTAAAATTCGGCACAAGAGCTCACCACCCCTTTATATAGCATTCGGCTATAGCTTCCCCCTAGAAGAAAACAAAATTCGGCCAACAACTCAACCCCCACAAAATCCCAAAATTTTCTCCTATTTTCACTCTACACCACCCCTTTCAAGCAAATTCAAAATAAAGCAACCCAAGCCTTCTCTTAGCCACTCATTCAAAATGATTTGAACAAGTCAAAATCCTCCTTTTAAGGTGCCAAAACCGAAACCAACTCTTCCCCCTTGCTCATGACGCAAAAACAAACCAAAATGCTGCCCTTGCAGCTTGAACCTGAGACCCCAAAGCACCCTTGAGGTGTCACTTCTCCATGCCTTATGTGGCGCCTCCTTGCCACTCTGCCAAAGCAATTCTTAAGTCAAAACCTCCCAAATAATTCTCTTAAGGCCCCCTATAGCCAAGCTCCCCCTTTTAACCCCTAAAACTGAAAATTTCCTAAAGCATTCCACTACCTTCTAGGGTTCCCAAGACCCCTAAAACTCACCCAACCACACACTGAAGCATGCCAACCCCTGAGTTATGCCCTAAATGCATAACCCCTAGAACTAGGGTGTTACAATACGAATTTTTATCAAATTAAAATTTAAGTAACTTTTCTTAAGAATAAATCTTAAAATATTTTTGACTTAATATTTCGTAAATAAAGTTTTATTAAAATCTAGACTTCAAGTCTAGACTTCAAAACCATCCAAAATTTTCCAAAGAAGCAAACAATTTTTGAATCGTTTTACTCAAGGAACATACCAGATCCGGTCAAGGCTCGTGGGCCGGGTTTGGGGTGTTTCATTTTCTTCTTGAAGTTTTGATGAATTTAGCTAAATAGGGCTAAATTGTGAAAATAGCAAATTAAGGGACTAAATTGCTAATTTGATGGAAAATATGGGCTTGTATGATATATATGTACATTCAGCTAAGCATGTGTGTGGGTTGATTTTTGTGAATTTGATGTTTTGAGAAAAATGGACTAAATTGATATATTGTGCAAATGTGAGGGTTAATTTGTAAATAGACCTAAATATGTGTGTATGGATTGAATTGAATGAATTAGTGAATAAAAGGGTTAATTTTGAATATGTTTAGATCAAGAACCGATGAAAACGAATTTATATCGTGGGAACGCGATAGTAAATGAGTAGCCGTTTTCATTCCGATAGATCGAATCTGAGGTAAGTCTGTAACACCCTTAACCCGTATCCGTCGCTGGATTAGGGTTATAAGGCATTACCAAGCATAGTATAAGTCATATCAATTATTAACGGCTCAAATAGACATGATCGAATACAATAAATGCAATGTGCTTTTATAGCATACTTAAACAATTATATAACATTATAAGCCATTTAACCAAATTTACAAAGAAACATTTTTCAACGAATAACCTTATCACTATTCGTGTAGTCATCTAATCTTCAATGACCAAATATACCCATATCCATATTTAATGTACCAAGGCAAGATATCAAATAACAAAACTAATTATACATATATACATATGCTTAAACTTTGTATAATCAAATTTAACACTTATCTAACTTTCCACATTAAATGCTAATATATCCAATCAAAGTATAGATCATTACTGTTTCAAGAACATAGTCGAGTTAATAAGGTCATTTCATTACCTCTCAAAATCGAGATTCACATAAATTCAAGAATTTATACTCATGCACCATATATCACAAGTTCAACAAATTCAATTCATCAATTCAAACAAATAATATCATAATATGGTCGAATTTACATACTTAAGTATTAGACATTATTTCAAGTTGATTTGCATTTCAAATGTGTGCTTATTTAATAAACATTTATCAATTCATAGCCTAAAACAAATTCAATTGCGCATAAACCAATCTCCCTAATGTAACTCCTAATGTTTTTAAATACATAATATGACCAACTATCAATCAAGCACAATTAATCACATTCAACAATTATCTTAACCCTTATAAGAACATCCATAATAAATAATGTACTATAAGATATGCTTCTAAAATGGGCTAGTTACTTAATCAAATGCCTGACATAATAGACATGTTAATCAACCAAAACTACCAAGCATGCTTACTTACATTACTGATTATACCTTTATAATAATCAAGCATCATGGCCGAATACATTTGAGACCAAGTACCACAAATTAGCCATTTTCGCATGGCTTTATATACAATGACAAAATTCATTGATTCAAAACATAATTTAGCCTATACATGCCTTAATCTCAAATTTCAAGCTTTAAAAGTACCAAAATAAGTCTATAGTGTGGATGACTTCAATGACGATCCCCCGAGCTTATAGCTTGATCAAAATCTATAAAACAGAGTGAAAGACACACAGAGTGAGCTAACTAGCTAAGTAAGTCTTAAGCAAACTTAACAAATCGACTAGATATTCAATCAAGTTAAACCGAACAAATTTTTAGCATTCATAGTATAATATAACTCATATGTGCTATCATAGCCGAATATCAATATTCATACATAACAAATTATTATTCATCGTCTACTTTAAATATAAGACTTATCAAAGGTACCTCGATTAATAAATATGATTATATGCATCTCCACATACGACCAATTAACAACTTTCATGTACATATAAGTGATCCCACATAGTTGAATGTATACAAATATATATATATATATATATATATATTAACACATGGCTGAACTTATTTATGTATAAATACTACATACATCTATCTAATACCCTTATGTTTGCAAGTAAACAATATCACTTAATATCATTTTATTCACATATCCAAAATACCGAATACCCAAACACATTTCTATCAACTTACTTATTCAATAAGCATCACATATAACATGTACTTGTTCAATACATACCTTACAACTGAATACTCAAATTCATATAAATAAGCTTTAGCCTGTTCAATTGCCATCATAACTCAATCATTTCATAAGCGTAAGCTCGTATTAAAAAGCACCAGCATAAAACCTGCTAGGCATAAGCCTGAATCACACACCGGCACCAAGCCTGCTAGGCATAAAGCCCGATAAATTCATCAGCCCAAGGCATGCTAGGCTCAAGGCCCGTATAGTAATACTTAAAGATAGCTCACACGAATTATTTCATTTTTCGAACCTTCTACTCATTGTACTCTCATCATACGAACATTCAAATAAGTTCCATTATTCAATTAATTTAACCAAATCACATATTTTACTTAGCCCAATTCGGCTAACCCACATATAGTTACAACGATTTCAAATTTTCAGTATATATTAAGTTTTGTAACTAATTTACGATGATGATTTGCTTAAAGACTTACCTCGGATATCGTTAGACGACAAAAACTGGCTATTCGATAATTTTCACTTTTCCCCGATCCAAGTCCGTTTTTCTTTGTTAATGATCTAAACATATTCAAATTAAGCTCATTCAAACACATTTCATTTCAATTTAGTCCAAAAACACCTAAATGGACAAATTACCATTTTACCCCTAATATTTCACACTTTTACAATTTAATCCTATTTGCACAAAACACAAAATATGCAAAATCTCACAACAATATAGCTAGGCTGAATCTTCCACATAACCATATAAGTCCATACATTTCATTTTTTTTTGCAATTTAACCCTTTAAAAATTTATTTTTACAATTTAGCCCAAAATACTCAATTTCATCAAAAATCCAAGAACAAAACATATTAATCTATCACATATATTTCATAATTCATCCTTAAACAACATAAACAACCAACTATCAACAATAGTATCTCATATAAACATCATCAATTCATCAAATTGAGACATGGGTTTTGAAGCTCTCAAAGCAATGATTACAAAAACGTACAAATTATCGAAAACGAACCGAAAACATACCTTGAATTAAACCAAACTATGGCCAAATACCAAGCTTCTTTCTCTTTTCTTTTTCCTTTTTGTGTTTTCGGTGAAAGATAAGCACTATGGCTTATTTTATGTTTTGTTATAATATATAATAACTTATAAAAACAATATATTAAATACATATATTATAAACTTATAAAAGTAAGCATAATAAAACATATATTATATACATATCATCACCATGCCATCCACTAGCCATAGAATTGGCTAAATTGCCACATAAGGCCCTCACTTTTATAAAGCCACATCATATTGGTATTTAACAAATAGCATACAAGTTTCACATTCAATGCAATTTCATCCTTTAATCAAATTAAACACACAGACTGTCAAATTAGTTTACGGAAATTTAGCACATGCTTAAACACTCATCAATGACACAGAAAATAATATTAAAATATTTTTTAGACTCGGATTCATGGTCTCGAAACCACCGTTATGATTAGGGTCAAATTTAGACTGTTACAAAGTCACTATGCAAATAAACGTACTTGTATGAAATTGTAATTATTTATATGACTAATGTTGGTAATGGATGCTTATGGGAGGATTATGCATAAGAATTCCGAGATAAGTTTGATATAGTGACTAAGTCTGAGAAGTCCCGTACGAACCTAGGAATAGATAGGATTAGCTATGTCATGACATAGGTATCTATTATGTTTTGTCATGTAAGACCACGTCAGGGACGTTGGCGTTGATTTGAGACTTGTTTAAGACCACGTTTGGGACGTTGGCATCGGTATGAGCTTTACGTGTAAGACCACGTCTAGGATGTTGGCATCGATATGAGCTTTACGTGTAAGACCATGTCTGGAACATCAGCATCGTATTGATTCGTGTAAGACGCTGTCTGTGATAGTGGCATCGATATCTGAGTGCATGTAAGACCTCGTCTGGGACGTTGGCATTGTACGACTATTCCAAGCTTTCTGAGTATCCTACTAGACTCATTACGGTTCAACGGGCAAGTCTGTGATATGAATTGCAAATCCATGTAATATCCTAAATTAGGGGTTATGAATTTAGTGCATAATTCAAGTGTTAGCATGCTTTAGTGTATGCTGGGATGTATTTGTAGGGGTTCCTAAAATTCTAGGATGAAAGAGAAAGCTTTGGAAAATTATTGGTTTTTAAGTTAAAAAGGGGGAGCTAGGCTAAGGTAGCCTTAAGAAAATTTGTGTTGGATTCATGACACAAAGAAATCAATTGGCAAGGTGGCAAGGGACGCTACCTTGGGGCTTGGAAGGTTGCGTCAAAGGGAGCCTCAAGGGGGAGGAGGTTCGAGCAGCAGAAATTGCATTGTGGGCTTTTATTTTTGCGTCAAGAAGGCGCTGGGCTAAGGAGGTTTTAAAAGAAATTTGGGGTGAATCATGTCACAAACAGCGCCTTGGCAAAGTGGCTTGGGGCATTATCTGTAGCTTGCAGCAAAGGGGGCTCAGGTTCGAGCCTCGTTGACAGCAGTAGGCGTGTTTTATTTTTGCCTTTGGCGATAAGACAAGGGGGAGCTAGGGAAGAGGCCTTAAAAGAATAAGTGGTGGAGTGATGGCATAAGAACCCGCCTGGTAAAGTGGCTGCAAGGCGCCACTTAAGGCATAAGCTTGTGGCAGGTCGGGAGTTCGAGTCGCGTGGGAAACAGTATTTTTGGTGTTTTATTTTGCATGTGATGTCAAGGCTAGGGAGAAGAGTTGGACGGCACATGAGCTCTCAAAAGGTAAGGATAAGCTTGGTTTTTATTTTAAAATTCGGCTAAGAGTAGGATAAAGGTAATTTTATTTGATTTATTTTAAGTTGGTAGATAATAGATATTTGTTGTTTTATTTATTCAAGTAGGATAATTGTTGATTTAATTATTTTGTGCAAGGTGAAGAAGAGATAAATATGGATTTATTTTATTTATTTTGGTTTAAATAGGTGATAAGAGATAATATAGGAGTTTGATAAGGGATTAATGTTGGATTAATTTATTTTATTTGTTAAGGAGATAATAGAGGAGATTATCAAAGAGTTTGATAATAGCAAGGATATAGTAGCCGAATTCTTTATAAGGGGGAGTGATCATCTTTTGTTATTCTTTTTCTTCTTTAATTTCTTTGTGCCAAATTTAGTCTTCTCTTTTCCCATTTGTGCCGTTTTCCCTTGTTCAAAAGCCACTTGTGTTTCATTCCTCTTTTCTATTTGTTCTTGGCCAAATCTATATCCCTCTCCCAAACTTCTTCTTTTAATTGGTGTTAGCTGAATATACCTTTCTCTTGTGACCGATTTTTCCATCAACATTTGAAGGCTTAGCCGAACCTTGTAAGTGCTCATACTCCCATTCCTATGTTATTTTTATTAAAAAGCCATAGCCGAATATCAAGTACCCTTATTCCTATTCTTTTGTTGCAAGTCTCAAAAGCCGAAGATCAAGCGTTTTCTCTCTTTTGTCGAATACACTCTCTCTTGCACTGCAAACGGGTGATTGTGGTAAGTTTTTTCTGTCCTAGCAATCGGTTATAGGTTCTCTTCCATTTGTGTGCCGAAAGCAAGTATTTAAGGCCTTGGTTTTGGTTTGGCCGAATCTAATAATTGTTTAGCAGGGGTTTCGACAGGAATAAGTGGTGATTCGGAAAATAGGTAAGCTTGGTAAGTGACTTGTGATATTCGGCCATAGGCCACATTAAGAGTTCCAAGTGATGACCGATTGTGTATTATGGTTCTTAGGAGCAAATCGACAGGAGTTAAGAGAAGTCTTCGGGATTCTGATCCATCTCTGGTAAGGTTGATAAGTTGTAGTTTATTCGATTAAGATTTAGTACATTATCGTTTAATCGGGTTTTGATTAGATATCATTAATGGATGCGAATACCAGTCAAAAAGGCCAAGGGGTAGTTCCTATCCCTAAGTTCAAGAAGAGATCTGTTTCGGCAGTTCGTGATTGGCCACCAGGGTGTGGACCAGCGTCAGAACAACAAAGTAGGCAGATAGCCGTAGTGTCACTTAGTGATAGCGTCGATTTTGAAAGCGTAGTTCTACAAGTAATCAGGTGTGTAGTTAGCCTACCGTTTTCCGGGTTTATGATTGTATGTGATATCTGTATGTGTGTTATGAATGTGCTAATTGGTGCAGTGGAAATTGTGATATGGATACCCTCAAGGGGTATGTCAATAATCCGGTAAGTACTCAATCTGATGAATGTGATTATTAATATGTATATGTGTGATGATACGGTTGATGAACATGCTCATGCATTATCATGGCACTATTTTATGTTGCATGTGCATGGGTGGGTTATGAAAGAAGGACAGGGTGTACTTCGAGTACGTGGTTTGATGAATGGCTCTGTGCCATATCGTGGTTATTGATGACTCTGTGCTCATCGTGGTTTTGATGTTAGCTACGGCTACATCGTGGATTGACGCTGACTGAGGTCGCGTTGTGGATTATTTGCGATTAAGTTCGCGTGGACAGCATTTGTTGCCATATTGGAGTAAAAAGGAGAGGGTGATTTAATAATCCCCTGGTGTGTGGTAGGCTGGATACGGGGGTGTGTAGAGGATGGACCCTAGGCTGGGTTGGGCTTCATAATTGCATAATTTTGTATGTGAATAAATGTGGAAATGGGCCAAGCCCAATATGATATGTGGATTAATGTGAAATGGGCCAAGCCCTATAAGAGAAGTGGATAAATGTGGTAATGGGCCAAGCCCAGTATGTGGAAACACATGGTTAAATATGTTATTATACGAAATGTGGTATGGATATGGGCCAAGCCCAAATCATGGAATTATGTTAAGAAGTTGAATTGTTATCTGATATGTGATCTGATAATGGGCCAAGCCCAATAAGTGAAATCATGTTATTAAGTGAATTGATATCTGATTTATGGGTTAATATGTGGTTTATATGTGGGTGGAATTCAGTGGCCTAATTGCACACTGAGTCTGTTTGACTCACCCAAATTTTTAACCAACCTTACAGGTGATGCTTGGACCGGGTTTGGAGTGGATACTGTTGGAACGCCGGTACCCCATGGCGCAGCAGAATAAAATTAGATCCAGCGATCCAAATCATGGATCCATGTGTGAGGAACGAATCGGGGTGAAATAAAGGTTTCGAAATTACCAAAACTTCAATCTGAGTAGACAGCGACGCCTTGGCAACAAGAGTTTTGATCTACTGTCGAATCAAGCCTCAACCTTTTCCGATGTCGGCCTCTACGTAATCCACCCGGTTTGACTATGAACGGAAGAAATCTCCAAAACTGTTTTGGAGGCTTATTTGCTTGACGGCTGCTAGACCAAACAAGCAATCACTTAGGGTTTTCATCTTTAGTTTTGTCTCCTTTTAATACCTTTTATAATGGGTGCCTTTCTCATTGGGCCTTTTATAATAGGTATCCTCTTAATTGGGCCTTTTATAATTGGTATGTCTTGAATGTATTACAAGATTAAATAAATACAATAAAGTTTTTAACCGAAAATTATAATTACATTAATTATATCTGAAAATTACAATTACATTAATTATAATAAGGATTCCGGTAAACTATATTTATTTAAATTTATATATGAATCAAATTCATATATTAATAAAATTATGTTATCATTATGTGTACAACATCCTTGTACATATAATATGTTCAATATTTGATTGCCCAATTAAATTAATTCTTTAATTAATTTAATTTATGTGACAACCAAGCACAATACAAACTATATTTTATTCCGTTCATTTCAACCATAGGGTGTGACCCTGTAGGTTCTTGCAACGTTAGCAGTAATACTAGAACGAGTCTATTGTCACAGACAATGAGTGGCATCTAGCAGTGCATCATTGCTACCTAAGTTACAAGAAGTCATGATTCGACATAACCTTTCGTGATTAACCTTTCATGCATTAATCCTTAAGTCCTTTATCTCTGGAACGGATACAAGTCATGGGATAGTCACACTTGCATAATCCATCCCATGTTTCTTGATATCTTGAGTAGACTATGATATACAAATTAGTATGACATCTCATATCAACTTATTTGAGCATGGCCATGCATTTCTAGTCTCACTCAATCAAGTGGCCTAAGATATTACTCCTATTATGTAGGAGGGACTTATCCTTTATTGATCAACCATATCCCTCTACATAGATTGTGGTATATCCAACATCAGCCTTTATAGAACAACCTGTTACGGTGTACGTTTGATTGTATCAAAATATACAACTCACGATGCTGGGATAATAATGATCTCAAGTCTGAGGATCATATACATATTAATCACTATGAGTAATGTTGTGACAATTACATAATAATCCAAGAAACATACTCATGGCGGGTCAATCCAATATGTTGTTCTCTAACACACATATTCATGCATTGATTTTGACACTCCATATCAATGACAACTCTTTATCATCAATCAACTACGTGTTAGTCTTAATGCATTATTATTGTCCTAGTCAACAATAATACTCGACTAAGGATCTTTTAAGAATAATCATATTATTCTCAGGACATTATTATAAAACAGTTTATCTATACACACAGAAAGAAAAACTGAAATAATAATGACAACGCTTTATATTAATAAACATGGTAAATTAAGTATGTTATTACAACCATCTCATGGTTGATCTTTGGGCATACTCTTACAATCTCCCACTAGCACTAAGACCAATCACTCATATATCTAATACCAAGTGACTTAATGTGACGATCATGCTTCTGCTGTGTCAGAGGCTTGGTCAGGGGATCAGCGATGTTATCATCTGAAGGTACTCTGCATATCTCTACATCCCCTCGATCGATAATCTCTCGAATAAGATGGTAGCGTCTAAGTATATGTTTGGATCGCTGGTGAGATCTGGGTTCTTTAGCTTGTGCAATAGCTCCATTGTTATCACATCGGAGTTCTATAGCATCAGATATGCTAGGCACAACCCCTAGTCCAGTAATGAACTTCTTGATACAAACTGCTTCTTTTGCTGCCTCACTGGCTGCAATATACTCGACCTCTGTTGTAGAATCGGCTACTGTACTTTGCTTTGAACTCTTCCAGCTCACAGCACCACCATTAAGGCAAAACACAAAACCTGATTGCGATCGAGAATCATCCTTGTCGGTTTGGAAGCTAGCATCAGTGTAACCTTTTACACTTAACTCTTCCTCACCTCCATATAATAGGAACGTATCCTTAGTTCTTCTTAAGTACTTAAGGATACTCTTGACTGTGGTCTAGTGACCTTCACCGGGATCTACTTGATACCTACTCGTCATACTTAAGGCATACGAGACATCTGGACGGGTACATAACATAGCATACATGATAGATCCAATAGCGGAAGCATATGGAATTTTACTCATACGTTCTCTCTCTTGTGGAGTTGAAGGACACATTTCCTTCGAGAGTGAAATACCATGTCTCATAGGTAGGAATCCTCTTTTAGATTCTTCCATACTGAACCTTTTCAGTACTTTATCTATGTATGTACTTTGGCTTAGACCTAGTAGTCGTCTTGATCTATTTCTATAGATCTTGACTCCTAAGATATAAGTGGCTTCGCCCAAGTCCTTCATAGAAAAACAACTTCTTAACCAAGTCTTAATAGACTGCAAGGTAGGTATGTCATTTCCCATGATAAGTATGTCATCCACATATAGTACCAAGAATGCGATAGTGCTCCCACTAACTTTCTTGTAAACACATGGTTCATCTTCATTTTTGATAAAACCAAACTCTTTGATTGCATCGTTAAAACGAATATTCCAACTTCGAGAAGCTTGCTTTAATCCATAACTGGATCTTTGTAGCTTACATATCTTTCTAGCATCCTTTGGATTTACAAAACCTTCAGGTTGTGTCATATACACATCCTCTTCAAGTTTCCCGTTAAGGAAAGCTGTTTTGACGTCCATCTGCCAGATTTCATAATCATGAAATGCAGCTATGGCGAGCAAGATCCTGATGGATTTAAACATAGCTACAGGAGAAAAGGTTTCATCATAGTCAACACCATGAATTTGGTGAAAACCTTTAGCGACTAATCGCCCTTTGTATGTTTGTACATTACCATCCATGTCTATTTTCTTTTTGAAAACCCATTTGCACCCTATAGGTTTAACCCCTTCGGGTGGGTCAATCAAAGTCCATACTTGGTTTTCATACATGGAATCCATCTCAGATCTCATGGCCTCAAGCCATTTCTCAGAGTCTAGGCTCGTCACCGCTTCTTGATAAGTCCTAGGCTCATGATCTATAAGAAGAACGTCACCATGCGTTGTAATGAGAAATCCATATCTCTCAGGTGCACGGCGTTCTCTTAAAGATCTGCGCGGTGGTTGTGTTTCTATAGCAGTTGTTTGTTCCTCAATTTCTTGTGGAATTTGGTTTTGTTCAATCTCTGGTTCAGTGGTATCTTGTGATTCTTGAATTTTTTCAAGTTCAATCTTTCTCCCACTTCCTTTTCTAGAAGTAAATTCTTTCTCTAGGAAGACACCAGTCCGAGCAACAAAAATTTTGTTCTCAGTGGGATTAAAAAAATAATATCCTTTGGTTTCTTTTGGATACCCCACAAAAATACACCTTTCAGATTTGGGTTCAAGCTTAGTAGACGTCTGACGTTTAACATAAGCTTCACAACCCCAAATTTTCATAAAGGACATACTAGGACGTTTCCCAGTCCACATCTCATATGGCGTCTTTTGAACCGATTTAGATGGAACACGATTTAGTGTGAAGGCAGCAATCTCAAGTGCATGTCCCCAAAAGGAAGTCCGTAGATCAGCATGACTCATCATGGATCGAACCATGTCTAACAAAGTTCGATTTCTTCTCTCAGATACTCCATTCCATTGAGGAGTCCCAGGAGGAGTAAGTTGTGAGACAATCCCACATTCTTTCAAAAGATCATCAAACTCTAGGCTCAAATACTCTCCACCTCGATCAGATCGAAGTGACTTGATAGTTTTTGCCTAGTTGATTTTGTACTTCATTTTTAAATTCCTTGAACTTTTCAAGGGACTCAGACTTATGACGCATGAGATAAACATACCCATATCTTCTGAAATCATCAGTGAAAGTAATGAAGTAGTGAAATCCACCTCTGGCCTGTGTATTTATTGGTCCACATACACCAGAATGTATTAGGCCCAATAAATCATTAGCTTGTTCACCTTTTTCCAGAAAAAGGAGATTTAGTCATTTTTCCCAATAAGCAAGATTCACATACTTCAAATTGTTCAAAAACAAATGAATTCAAGAGACCATCTCTATGGAGTTTGGATATGCGTTTCTCACTTATGTGGCCCAAACGACAATGCCAAAGATAAGTTTGATTTGAGTCATTTATTTTAGATCTTTAGTATTTATGTTGTAAATGGGATTCGTTTGATCTAAAATATAGAGGCCATTAATCAATTGCGCCGAACCATAGAAAACATTATTGAGATAAAATGAACAACAATTATTCTTAATAATTATCTCAAAACCAATTTTGTCTAAACAAGAAATTGAAATAATGTTTTTAGTCAAACTGGGCACAAAATAACAATCCTCTAAACATAAATCAAGTCCACTAGGCAAAGATAAAGTATATGTTCCCACAACTAATGCAGCAACTTTTGCTCCATTTCCAACTCGTAGGTCCACATCTCCTCTAGCCAAAGTCCTACTCCTTTGTAGTCCCTGTACAGAAGTACAAATATGAGAACCACAACCAGTATCTAATACCCAAGAAGTAGTAGTTGATAAATTAATATCAATAACATAAATACCTGAAGCAGACATTCCGCTTGCTTTAGCCTTCTTGACTTCTTCAAGATAGGCAGGGCAGTTCCGTTTCCAATGTCCAGTCACACCACAATGAAAACAGTTTCCTTCCTTAGACACCCCACCTTTAGGTTTCAGTGCAGCCTTTCCTTTTCCAAATTTGGGCTTACCTTTGCCCTTGGGCTTGTTTGAACTTTGGCCTTTCCCTTGCCCTTGTTATTACGGACCATCAGTATGGGCTTGGGTCCAACCTTCAAGTTGCCTTCAGCAGTTCGTAACATACTGAGCAATTGTGGTAGAGTCTTGTCAATTTCATTCATATTGAAATTGAGGACAAACTGGCTGTAGCTATCCGGCAACGATTGTAAAATAACATCAGTGGCCAACTCTTGGCTCAATGGAAACCCAAGCTTAGACAGGCTTTCAATATAGCCAATCATCTTAAGGACATGAGGTCCTACTGGGCTTCCTTCAGCCAACTTACATTGGAATAAGGCCTTAGAGATATCAAACCTCTCTTGCCGTGCTTGTCCCTGATAAAGTTCTTTCAGGTGCTCGATCATATCATAAGCAACCATGTCCTCATGTTGCTTCTGAAGTTTAGGATTCTTAGTGGTAAGCATAAGACATCCAACATCTATCATGTCATCGAGATACTTCTTGTAAGCATCTCTATCAGTCCTCGAGGCATTAGCGGGTGGTTCATTAGGAAGTGGTTGTTCAATGACATATAATTTCCGTTCTTGTTTAAGGACAATCCTCAAGTTACGGAACCAATCAAGAAAATTCAAACCATTCAATTTGTCCTTCTCAAGGACCGATCGCAATGAGAGTGTGCTAGTGTTTGCAGCCATAATATATCTACAACAATTAAATATGCATGTGAGTAAATTTACCAATTTTATATCAATCATTAAAAAGACTTTATTAAATGATATTCCCACTATTTTATTTCAAAATTAATAACCCTCGTATATTAATTTCGGAAAAACTTTCTCAAAAGTATTTCTAGTAGGTTAAGGATCCATATTTCACCACCTCTTAAGTCAGCTTTGGCTTTACTCTTAAGATTATGGTTATTTAGGTAAGCAACATTTGCTAATTACATCATATGTAACTCCTAATATTTGGTGAACAACTCTTGTTCTAATCATCTTATGATTTATCCAATTTACTTGCCTCTAGGTTTCTAATCCTATTAGAGTAACCTAGTTAAGTCATTAACCAATTTTTAACCAGCGAATATCACTTGTTTATTCTTCGCGTTTAACCAAGATAAATACTAGTACTTCGCTTTGGCAGAACCTACATAGTATTGATCGAGGCCTTAACGAGGGCAAAATTGGAAGGCCATGTTGACTTAATATTTTAATAGAGGGATTTTATTAAGGTTGTTGCATCTCACCAATTATGGTCTACTTTAGCCCATTTAGTCTTCTAATCGATCTCATCAATTAATAGGGTTTATTATCAACAAGGTTTATTATCATCCATAGCATCTCATACATGAATAAATAAAGCAATAAATAAATGCAATAGTTATAGCCCATAAACTAAAGTGGTTCAACCCAAGCCAATGGGAAAACCAAAAGGAAACCTAAAGGTGTAAGCCCTTTCACAAGCTATCATTCACAATCATTGTCCCACCTTCCTTTTGTTTGGCCCACAGCAACTCTTGCAAATTACAATATGCAGAAACTCGTTTTACATACGAGGGAATAAGATGAGAAGAGAAATACAAGAGAATAGTAGCAAGGCACGACACGCAGGCCGTATTTTAAAAAAAATACAACCTTTTATCGAATGGGTCATTGGGCTATAACTATGCATTTCAAACACCGTGCATGTCAAAAATAGCATACATAATTCAATGCTTTTTTTTTTGCTAAGGTGAATTATAAAATATCCTTTTAACCTTTTCTGGCCCATCAAGTTTATAAATTTCTTTTATTAACAAATTTTTTGCGGGGGTCTGAGGATGTCGGAGGAAGCGGGCCCCCGCGGCGCGAATCGCATACCCCAGTCAAATGAAGCCTCACGATTTGATAAATTTTTATCAACAGAATTGTGTTTTTAGGATTTTAATCCTTGAGGTTTCATATCGGAACAACCCTTGTTCCACTAGCCAGTTAACACTTACTGGAAACTATAAATACCACCGCCGCTACAGATTTGTTAATAGTTAACAGTAATAACATAAAATTGAATAGGCCACAACACCATGATTAACATTTAATCAATTACCGAAAGGAACAATTATCAGATTATGCTTAAACGATTTAAACAATCGAAAATATAATAAGATCAAAACATGTATCTCATACAATTGCATCACCCAAGTATTTAAACCCGAGTTCGTATCACACAAGTGGCTCTGATACCACTGTTGGAACGCCGGTACCCCATGGCGCAGCAGAATAAAATTAGATCCGGCGATCCAAATCATGGATCCATGTGTGAGGAACGAATCGGGGTGAAATAAAGGTTTCGAAATTACCAAAACTTCAATCTGAGTAGACAGCGACGCCTTGGCAGCAAGAGTTTTGATCTACTGTCGAATCAAGCCTCAACCTTTTCCGATGTCGGCCTCTACGTAATCCACCCGGTTTGACTATGAACGGAAGAAATCTCCAAAACTGTTTTGGAGGCTTATTTGCTTGACGGCTGCTAGACCAAACAAGCAATCACTTAGGGTTTTCATCTTTAGTTTTGTCTCCTTTTAATACCTTTTATAATGGGTGCCTTTCTCATTGGGCCTTTTATAATAGGTATCCTCTTAATTGGGCCTTTTATAATTGGTATGTCTTGAATGTATTACAAGATTAAATAAATACAATAAAGTTTTTAACCGAAAATTATAATTACATTAATTATATCTGAAAATTACAATTACATTAATTATAATAAGGATTCCGGTAAACTATATTTATTTAAATTTATATATGAATCAAATTCATATATTAATAAAATTATGTTATCATTATGTGTACAACATCCTTGTACATATAATATGTTCAATATTTGATTGCCCAATTAAATTAATTCTTTAATTAATTTAATTTATGTGACAACCAAGCACAATACAAACTATATTTTATTCCGTTCATTTCAACCATAGGGTGTGACCCTGTAGGTTCTTGCAACGTTAGTAGTAATACTAGAACGATTCTATTGTCACAAACAATGAGTGGCATCTAGCAATGCATCATTGCTACCTAAGTTACAAGAAGTCATGATTCGACATAACCTTTCGTGATTAACCTTTCATGCATTAATCCTTAAGTCATTTATCTCTGGAACGGATACAAGTCATGGGATAGTCACACTTGCATAATCCATCCCATGTTTCTTGATATCTTGAGTAGACTATGATATACAAATTAGTATGACATCTCATATCAACTTATTTGAGCATGGCCATGCATTTCTAGTCTCACTCAATCAAGTGGCCTAAGATATTACTCCTATTATGTAGGAGGGACTTATCCTTTATTGATCAACCATATCCCTCTACATAGATTGTGGTATATCCAACATCAGCCTTTATAGAACAACCTGTTACGGTGTACGTTTGACTGTATCAAAATATACAACTCACGATTCTGGGATAATAATGATCTCAAGTCTGAGGATCATATACATATTAATCACTATGAGTAATGTTGTGACAATTACATAATAATCCAAGAAACATACTCATAGCGGGTCAATCCAATATGTTGTTCTCTAACACACATATTCATGCATTGATTTTGACACTCCATATCAATGACAACTCTTTATCATCAATCAATTACATGTTAGTCTTAATGCATTATTATTGTCCTAGTCAACAATAATACTCGACTAAGGATCTTTTAAGAATAATCATATTATTCTCAGGACATTATTATAAAACAGTTTATCTATACACACAGAAAGAAAAACTGAAATAATAATGACAACGCTTTATATTAATAAACATGGAAAATTAAGTATGTTATTACAACCATCTCATGATTGATCTTTGGGCATACTCTTACACAGACCTTACCCTTGAAACACAATACTTCCTCATCATTAATACCATAATCTTCCAACTCACCATTCTGTACCTGTCGTAACTTAGTACTTAGATCCTCATCCAACAACTAACTTTCCTTAACCTCATTCAACCATGTCGGTTTGACTTGCAATTCTGCCAGCAGACTCCCATCATCATACAAGCTTAGATGTGCAAACATCGCCCTCAGATCCGACACTACTTTCCGACTTAGGGCATCCGCCACTACATTTGCCTTGCCCGGATGATACTCTATCGAACAATCATAGTCCTTCAGTAACTCCACCCACCTTCGCTGTCTCAGGTTTAACTCCTTCTGAGTCAACAGATACTTAAGACTCTTGTGGTCTGTGTAAATCACTGACTTCTCTCCATAAAGATAGTGCCTCCACACCTTAAGAGCAAAGACCACAACCGCCAGCTCCAAATCATGCGTCGGTAAAATTACTAAAATTACTATTTTTTCGAAAATCTATTTTGAAAATTTCTCGAAAAATTTTTTCGGTTTGCCAAATTACTAAAATACCCCTAGTGGTAAAATTACTAAAATGCCCTTAGTTTCTAAGCTTTTCATCAATTTCAATAAAATTTTCTTACTTTGCAAAAGTATCCATGAAACCCTAACTTATGAAAATTCAAGATATCTTGATTTGAAAATTTTACGAAATTACCCCTGATTGACAAAATTACCTAAATGCCCCTGTGTTGTAAATCACTAAAATACCCTCAGTTTCAAGATTATCAAAATACCCTCGACTTTTGTTAAAATGTTCTTACTTTATAAAATGTCAAAAACTCTATTTTGCGAAAATTCAAGATACTCTGATTTGGAAATTTACCAAATTACCCCTGGTTTACTAAATTACCAAAATAACTCCGACTTTTGAAATTTTTGCAACACCTCTGATTTGGAAAACAAAATAACCCAGAGATTTTGTAAATTCTGAAATACCTTTGATCTGTAAAATATTTTCGAATTGACCCCGATTTATTACCAAAATACCCTTATAGGAAAAATGACGAAATTACCCCTGGGGTGGGGAATGATCAGGAATGGCCAAAGCAGTGAAGTGAATGTTGTGAATGAATGTGTCTCTATCGAGATGGATGAATGTGAATGTGAATGTGAATCTCAGAATTAGAATAGTGACTTGAACTAAGACTTTGATTGATCGAAAGAACCACTATCAAACTCTTCTCATAAAACTGTTCGCGGATAAACAGTGAAACAAAATTTCTAATGCATAAAACTTTTTAATCAGATTAAATTGAGACGGTAGATATAAGCTCTAGTGGACGCAATCGAGGTAGAATGACTGTATCGGAACCAGTAGGGTCTGGCCATGGGTCAGAAAACGAAGTGTCGCCGCCAGCAGTGGGCGCGGAGGATCAGGATCAGACTGGAGGAGATGACGCAGTATCGTTAGCTATGCTGCGAGTACTGGAGCGAGTCGTAGGAGCTTATGTGAGCAATGGAGCTCGGAAGTCAGTGCCTGAGAGACTTAAGTCTAACGGAGCCGAGATTTTTAGAGGAGTGTCTGGAGTAGCTCCGAACGTAGCGGAGTATTGGTTAGAAGCAGTTGAAAGGATTATGGATGATTTGGATTTAACTACTGAGGAAAAGCTGAAAGGTGCTGTCTCGTTGCTCTGAGATGAAGCTTATCGATGGTGGCTCACTGTCAGGCAAAGTACCCCTGCAGATCGAGTGGACTGGGAGTACTTCAAGGTTAAGTTCGAAGGAAAGTATGTGGGAGCTAGTTACTTAGACTAGCAAAGAAAGGCGTTTCTAAACTTGGTACAAGGAAGTATGTCGGTAGCGGAGTACGAAGCGGAATTTGTACAGTTAAGTCAGTATGCTAAGGGGATCGTGGCTACTGATTATGAGAAGTGTGTTCGATTCGAAGATGGATTGAGGGATGAGCTGCGAGTGTTGATCACTCCGTAGAGAGAACGAGATTTTGCTGTTCTAGTGGAGAAGGCTCGGATAGCGGAAGAAGTTAAGAGAACTATGAGACAGAATCGAGAAAAGAATAGAAACTGGAATAAGAGAAGTTTTGGATCGTCAGAAGCATCTGGACATTTCCAGAAAAGGCCAAGGATTGAGAATTCTGTACGTGCACCTGTACCAGTTGCTGAGAATCGAAGTCGTGTGTGTGCTCAGTGTCGAAGAGCTCATGTAGGAAAATGTTGGGGAAATAGTAAGGAATGTTTCCGGTGTGGGTCTAAGGCTCATTTGGTTAAGAAATGTCCTCAAGTGATGGATAGGGCTCGAGGTCAAGGTCGTGGAACCCCAAGAAGAGGTGCTAAAGGTTCAGATGCGAGATGAGATAGCGGGTATGTTCCCTAATCCTGGTGTAACATCCTAGATTAGGGGTTATGCATTCGTGCGTAATTCATGAGATAGTGGGCTCAGTGGGTGTGTTGGATGTGTTCTGAGGAGTTCTAGGAACCCTAAGGTGTATGGAAATGTATGGAAATGTATGGAAATGTAAGGAAATGCTTTGGAAACGTTAAGTTTAAAAGAGAAAAGTGAACATTTTTGGAAACTAGGGGATGTAAGAAAATGATGTGGAAATGATTCAAAAGAGGAAAGTAAACATTTCTGGAAACTTGGAAATGTAAGGAAATGTCAAGTTTAAAGAGCCAAACGAAAATTTTTGGAAACTTGGAAATGTAAAGAAATGTCAAGTTTTAAGGCTTAAAAAGAGAAAACTAAGGCAAGGTGGCCTTAAGAAAAATAATAGGAGGAATTTGACATACAAACAGGCTTGGAAAAGTGGCCTGGAAATGCCACTTAAGGCCCAGGTAAGTGACGCCACCTACATGAGCAAGTGGGCCTGAGTTCAAGTCACATGGGAAGCAAATAAAAGAAATTTTATTTTGCTTCCAGAAGAAGTAAGGTGGACGACACAAGCTATTTAAAAAGGAAGAGTTTTATTCTCTTTAAAATTCGGCTAAATGATGGATAAATAAGGGATTTATTTATCATTATTTTCAAGAGATAATGGTTGGATTAAATTCTTTTATTTACTGATAATACAAAGGATAAAGCTATCAAATAGAAGAGTGGTGGCCAAGTAAGGGGCTCTAGCTAGTAAATTCGGCTATAAAAGGAATAGAGAGGCCATTCAGCATTATTTACTCTTCCTTGATAACCTCTGCCGAATTTTCTCTGCAACCCCTATTCTTTTCTTCTTCATTCTTCTCCTCTCAATATTCCAAAAGCCGAAAGCTTGCTAAGATCAAGGCCATAGCCGAATAGTTTGAGACTTCAAGCAAAGGAACTGTCGATATCTAAAGTCAGGGTAAGATCTCATTCAATTTTCATCCTTTTTCTTTTAAGATTTACCGAAATCTAGGACTAATCCCATTAGAAACTTGTTTGCCGAAATTTGGAAGGATCTTCTGGGATTTACTAAGTGTCGACTACAAGGAAGGAGAAGTTCTTTTCCCGAAGGTACACCATAAGCTACATGTTCCCTAGTTATTCGGTGAATTTCGGGATTTAAAATCCACAAGGTAAGTGTCTATAGCATTCGACCAAGGCTTATTTTAGTGTTTGGATCTATCTTTTATTATCTTAAAAGCTGAAAACTAATATGTTAAAGGGATCTAGAGTTGGCCGAATACAAGGAAGAAGGATACAAAGTTTTGGGACTTGGTTCTTAAGTCAATCGGCAACAAGGTAAGTTTTAGGTGTACAAATCCTACTAGGATTTGGTTTTATAGCCAAATAGGTTTTTACTAAATAGTAAGTGATTAATCAAATGTAGGAATCGAGATCTAAGGCGGTAGATCGGATCTCGAGATTTTAGTGAAGTTGTTAAGCGAATCAGGTGTGTACCCCACACTATCTTTTAATACGTTATATGGCAATATGTAATATATGCATGTATAAGAATGTGAATATGGCTAAGTACCCTAATGTGGTACAAAGTACTCAGGTACGTTTCCTACTCCTACTAGGATTACGAAATATGTTATATTTAACATGTGAAAAGTAACGTGAATGTGAATTTAAGTATGATATGCATGAGATGAATAATATGGGCATTCGGGTTATATGAGAAAGGGGAAGTGAATGTGATGACTTCAGTCTCACTATCTGAATGTGGTGACTTCGGTCACATTATCTGAATGTGGTAACTTCAGTTACATTATCTGAATGTGGTGTCTCATGACACAATTATCTTAATCTGGTGGCTATGCCACGAATCTTATATGGGCGATGAGCACGTCGACTGCAGCGATTGCCTTCGATGGTGTGTAGCGGAAGGAGGGTCGACTTAGTAGTCCCCACGGTGTGCAGGTTGGTACGGGGATGTGTAGCGGATGGCATCTAGGTTTGGGTATGGGTTGCATCATTATTTTATCTGTATATGAATGTGCATGTGATACGTTATGGTATGCCTGATCTATTAAATTTTAGTGTTGTGTACACATTGAGTCTGTTGACTCACCCCGTTGTGGGAACATTTTTCAGGTGATGAACAGTGATGGACCGGGAAGGCAGAACTTGTGGTGGCCATGCTCAGCTTGAAGTTTTATTCAATATGGACATTTTATTTTATTTAAGTACTTAAGAATTTTATTTTGGGATTATTTGATGTAATAAGGCCATAAGGCCATAGTTGAATTTCTTTATTTCTTTTTACTTTTATTTATTATGTTTACAAATTATTATTTATGGATCAACAAATTTATTTTCAAATAAACTCCAAGCATTTTGTCACTGAAATAAAAGGATTTCAATATAAGATAAATTGGTTTTCAACACAAGCCCAACCCAAAACATTATTTTCTTTAAAATTGCACAAGTTTTTCCTAAGGAACAAAAGAACTTTGAATCGGTTTACTTGAGGAACATACCAAATCTGGTCAAAGCTCGTGGGCCGAGTTTGGGGTGTTTCAATTTGGTATCAGAGCCTAGTTTCAAACCCTCGGCCTGGGGTTTAAGGCCCAAAACATTTTCAAATCGAGCCCAAATGAGTTTTTGAAGATAAGCAGATTTTCTGGCATGGCACCTAAGTCTCCGACCCGCAGTCCACCAGGTAAGTACCCCTAACCATCTGTGTGCTGTATGTGATTATATTATGAAGGGTAGAAATGGAATGGAACGTAGAGTAGTATGATCAGTATGTGAACCTTAGGACTAGTCTACCCCAACTACTACATAAGACTTAAATGCCTAATAAAACAAACCTATGGTTAAGTCGCCGAGTTAGGGTGTGGCAACCATTGTGCGCATGTCTAGGATTGGTATTCGGTGGGAGCTTGGTATTTAAGCAGTCCGCATGACTCACCTCCTCTCCACTCGAATCCTACCTGGTGCGTAGCTTCGGTTCACCCTAACCAAGAGGACTTATTCATAGGCTAAACCCCTAACTAAAACCCGAAAGGGACCAGCCGCATTTTTATGGAAACCCTAGTTTTCAAAAAAAAAAATTACCCTTTTGAATTGCAACCATGATTTTATAAAATTCTCTTAAATATTCTTGATTTGTGAAAATTACTAAAATACCCCTAGTTGTAAAATTACAAAACTGCCCTTGGGATTTGAAAATTACCATATTACCCCGATTTCAATAAAACTCTCTTATTTTGTAAAAGTATCCCAAACCTCTATTTTGCAAAAGTCCAAAATACTCTGATTTGGAAAAATTTACGAAATTGCCCCTAACTTACAAAATTACCAAAATGACCCTGATTTTCAAAGTTTTTGCAACATCACCGATTTGGAAAACAAATTCTCAAAAAGAACCCTCAAGTTTTGCAAACTTTGAAATACACTTGATTTATTAAGATTTACAAATTTACCCTAGTTTATTACCAAAATACCCCCAAGCTTCAAAATTACCGAAATACCCCCGGATTTCAAAAATTTTCCAAAATACCCTGGGAATCTAAAAATTCCAAAATACTTTCTGACAAAATCACCAAGGAACTTTTTCTTTGGAAAAAAATTACGAAAATACCCCTGTAGGACAAATTACGAAAATACCCCTGGGTAGTGGAAAAACAACAACAATGAAAACTACAACGTTTCTCTGAATGAACGAAAGTTCATAATTGATTGATGAATGTATGAATGTAAAGACTGTGTGCATGTATGAATACGAAAGAACCACTCCTAAAATTCTTTCCATAAAACTTCTTCGCGGGTAATCAGTGGAATAAAAGCTAATTCATAAAATTTCTTAATTAGATTAAAGCACGATCGTAGAAATGAGCTCTAGGGGACGTGGTTCTGGAATACCTTAATTGCCTTGTTCGTTGTAAAGTCAGTTCATTCTTATGTTGCTAGTAAGGTGTATGGAGCCTTGATTGTAAACTAAGAGAAAGTGCCTAGAAAGTATGATGGTTCTATTAAGATCATAGTGCGCAGCGTAAGCATAGTGCGGTGAGAAGGATTGTACGACTGTTAATAAGTAATTTCGAGGACGAAATTATTTTTAAGGAGGGTAGAACTGTAACATCCTAGATTAGGGGTTATGCGTTCGTGCGTAATTCATGAGATAGTGGGCTCAGTGGGTGTGTTGGATGTGTTCTGAGGAGTTCTAGGAACCCTAAGGTGTATGGAAATGTATGGAAATGTATGGAAATGTATGGAAAAGTATGGAAAAGTATGGAAATGTAAGGAAATGTATGGAAATGTATGGAAATGTAAGGAAATGCTTTGGAAACGTTAAGTTTAAAAGAGGAAAGTGAACATTTTTGGAAACTAGGGGATGTAAGAAAATGATGTGGAAATGATTCAAAAGAGGAAAGTAAACATTTCTGGAAACTTGGAAATGTAAGGAAATGTCAAGTTTAAAGAGCCAAACGAAAATTTTTGGAAGCTTGGAAATGTAAAGAAATGTCAAGTTTTAAGGCTTAAAAAGAGAAAACTAAGGCAAGGTGGCCTTAAGAAAAATAATAGGAGGAATTTGACACACAAACAGGCTTGGAAAAGTGGCCTGGAAATGCCACTTAAGGCCCAGGTAAGTGACGCCACCTACATGAGCAAGTGGGCCTGAGTTCGAGTCACATGGGAAGCAAATAAAAGAAATTTTATTTTGCTTCCAGAAGAAGTGAGGTGGACGGCACAAGCTATTTAAAAAGGAAGAGTTTTATTCTCTTTAAAATTAGGCTAAATGATGGATAAATAAGGGATTTATTTATCATTATTTTCAAGAGATAATTGTTGGATTAAATTCTTTTATTTAGTGATAATACAAAGGATAAAGCTATCAAATAGAAGAGTGGTGGCCAAGTAAGGGACTCTAGCTAGTAAATTCGGCTATAAAAGGAATAGAGAGGCCATTCAGCATTATTTACTCTTCCTTGATAACCTCTACCGAATTTTCTCTGCAACCCCTATTCTTTTTTTCTTCATTCTTCTCTTCTCAATATTCCAAAAGCCGAAAGCTTGCTAAGATCAAGGCCATAGCCGAATAGTTTGAGACTTCAAGCAAAGGAACTGTCGATATCTAAAGTCAGGGTAAGATCTCATTCAATTTTCATCCTTTTTCTTTTAAGATTTACCGAAATCTAGGACTAATCCCATTAGAAACTTGTTTGCTGAAATTTGGAAGGATCTTCCGGGATTTACTAAGTGTCGACTACAAGGAAGGAGAAGTTCTTTTCCCGAAGGTACACCATAAGCTACGTGTTCCCTAGTTATTCGGTGAATTTCGGGATTTAAAATCCACAAGGTAAGTGTCTATAGCATTCGGCCAAGGCTTATTTTAGTGTTTGGATCTATCTTTTATTATCTTAAAAGCCGAAAACTAATATGTTAAAGGGATCTAGAGTTGGCCGAATACAAGGAAGAAGGATACAAAGTTTCGGGACTTGGTTCTTAAGTCAATCAGCAACAAGGTAAGTTTTAGGTGTACAAATCCTACTAGGATTTGGTTTTATAGCCAAATAGGTTTTTACTAAATAGTAAGTGATTAATCAAATGTAGGAATTGAGATCTAAGGCGGTAGATCAGATCTCGAGATTTCAGTGAAGTTGTTAAGCGAAACAGGTGTGTACCCCACACTATCTTTTAATACGTTATATGGCAATATGTAATATATGCATGTATAAGAATGTGAATATGGCTAAGTACCCTAATGTGGTACAAAGTACTCAGGTACGTTTCCTACTCCTACTAGGATTACGAAATATGTTATATTTAACATGTGAAAAGTAACGTGAATGTGAATTTAAGTATGATATGCATGAGATGAATAATATGGGCATTCGGGTTATATGAGAAAGGGGAAGTGAATGTGATGACTTCGGTCTCACTATCTGAATGTGGTGACTTCGGTCATATTATGTGAATGTGGTAACTTCGGTTACATTATCTGAATGTGGTGTCTCATGACACAATTATCTTAATCTGGTGGCTATGCCACGAATCTTATATGGGCGATGAGCACGTCGACTGCAGCGACTGCCTTCGATGGTGTGTAGCGGAAGGAGGGTCGACTTAGTAGTCCCCACGGTGTGCAGGTTGGTACGGGGATGTGTAGCGGATGACATCTAGGTTTGGGTATGGGTTGCATCATTATTTTATCTGTATATGAATGTGCATGTGATACGTTATGGTATGCCTGATCTATTAAATTTTAGTGTTGTGTACACATTGAGTCTGTTGACTCACCCCGTTGTGGGAACATTTTTCAGGTGATGAACAGTGATGGACCGGGACGGCAGAACTTGTGGTGGCCATGCTCAGCTTGAAGTTTTATTCAATATGGACATTTTATTTTATTTAAGTACTTAAGAATTTTATTTTGGGATTATTTGATGTAATAAGGCCATAAGGCCATAGTTGAATTTCTTTATTTCTTTTTACTTTTATTTATTATGTTTACAAATTATTATTTATGGATCAACAAATTTATTTTAAAATAAACTCTAAGCATTTTGTCACCTGAAATAAAAGGATTTCAATATAAGATAAATTGGTTTTCAACACAAGCCCAACCCAAAACATTATTTTCTTTAAAATTGCACAAGTTTTTCCTAAGGAACAAAAGAACTATGAATCGGTTTACTTGAGGAACATACCAAATCTGGTCAAAGCTCATGGGCCGGGTTTGGGGTGTTTCACCTGGAATCTCTTTATTGACTTGGTTGTTATAGAAATAGTTCGTGTTTGTATGCTAGTGAAGTGTAAGGAACCTTGAATGCGAACCTTGAGATAGTATTTAAGGAATGTGTTAGTTCTGTTAAGATCAGAGTGCACAGCAGTAGAGTAGTGTGATGAGTTAAGGATGCATGATTGTTCGATAGTAAGTAATTTCGAGGACGAAATTATTTTAAGGAGGGTAGAACTGTAATATCCTAAATTAGGGGTTATGCATTTAGTGCATAATTCAAGTGTTAGCATGCTTTAGTGTATGCTGGGATGTATTTGTAGGGGTTCCTAAAATTCTAGGATGAAAGAGAAAGCTTTGGAAAATTATTGGTTTTTAAGTTAAAAAGGGGGAGCTAGGCTAAGGTAGCCTTAAGAACATTTGTGTTGGATTCATGACACAAAGAAATCAATTGGCAAGGTGGCAAGGGACGCTACCTTGGGGCTTGGAAGGTTGCGTCAAAGGGAGCCTCAAGGGGGAGGAGGTTCGAGCAGCAGAAATTGCATTGTGGGCTTTTATTTTTGCGTCAAGAAGGCGCTGGGCTAAGGAGGCTTTAAAAGAAATTCGGGGTGAATCATGTCACAAACAGCGCCTTGGCAAAGTGGCTTGGGGCGTTATCTGTAGCTTGCAGCAAAGAGGGCTCAGGTTCGAGCCTCGTTGACAGCAGTAGGCGTGTTTTATTTTTGCCTTTGGCGATAAGACAAGGGGGAGCTAAGGAAGAGGCCTTAAAAGAATAAGTGGTGGAGTGATGGCATAAGAACCTGCCTGGTAAAGTGGCTGCAAGGCGCCACTTAAGGCATAAACTTGGGGCAGGTCGGGAGTTCGAGTCGCGTGGGAAACAGTATTTTTGGTGTTTTATTTTGCATGTGATGTCAAGGCTAGGGAGAAGAGTTGGACAGCACACGGGCTCTCAAAAGGTAAGGATAAGCTTGGTTTTTATTTTAAAATTCGGCTAAGAGTAGGATAAAGGTAATTTTATTTGATTTATTTTAAGTTGGTAGATAATAGATAATTGTTGTTTTATTTAATCAAGTAGGATAATTGTTGATTTAATTATTTTGTGCAAGGTGAAGAAGAGATAAATATGGATTTATTTTATTTATTTTGGTTTAAATAGGTGATAAGAGATAATATAGGAGTTTGATAAGGGATTAATGTTGGATTAATTTATTTTATTTGTTAAGGAGATAATAGAGGAGATTATCAAAGAGTTTGATAATAGCAAGGATATAGTAGCCGAATTCTTTATAAGGGGGAGTGATCATCTTTTGTTATTCTTTTTCTTCTTTAATTTCTTTGTGCCAAATTTAGTCTTCTCTTTTCCCATTTGTGCCGTTTTCCCTTGTTCAAAAGCCACTTGTGTTTCATTCCTCTTTTCTATTTGTTCTTGGCCGAATCTATATCCCTCTCCCAAACTTCTTCTTTTAATTGGTGTTAGCCGAATATACCTTTCTCTTGTGACCGATTTTTCCATCAACATTTGAAGGCTTAGCCGAACCTTGTAAGTGCTCATACTCCCATTTGTATGTTATTTTTATTAAAAAGCCATAGCCAAATATCAAGTACCCTTATTCCTATTCTTTTGTCGCAAGTCTCAAAAGCCGAAGATCAAGCGTTTTCTCTCTTTTGTCGAATACACTCTCTCTTGCACTGCAAACGGGTGATTGTGGTAAGTATTTTCTGTCCTAGCAATCGGTTATAGGTTCCCCTCCATTTGTGTGCCGAAAGTAAGTATTTAAGGCCTTGGTTTTGGTTTGGCCGAATCTAATAATTGTTTAGCAGGGGTTTCGACAGGAATAAGTGGTGATTCGGAAAATAGGTAAGCTTGGTAAGTGACTTGTGATATTCGGCCATAGGCCACATTAAGAGTTCCAAGTGATGACCGATTGTGTATTATGGTTCTTAGGAGCAAATCGACAGGAGTTAAGAGAAGTCTTCGGGATTCTGATCCATCTCTGGTAAGGTTGATAAGTTGTAGTTTATTCGATTAAGATTTAGTACATTATCGTTTAATCGGGTTTTGATTAGATATCATTAATGGATGTGAATACCAGTCAAAAAGGCCAAGGGGTAGTTCCTATCCCTAAGTTCAAGAAGAGATCTGTTTCGGAAGTTCGTGATTGGCCACCAGGGTGTGGACCAGCGTCAGAACAACAAAGTAGGCAGATAGCCGTAGTGTCACTTAGTGATAGAGTCGATTTCGAAAGCGTAGTTCTACAAGTAATCAGGTGTGTAGTTAGCCTACCGTTTTCCGGGTTTATGATTGTGTGTGATATCTGTATGTGTGTTATGAATGTGCTAATTGGTGCAGTGGAAATTGTGATATGGATACCCTCAAGGGGTTTGTCAATAATCCGGTAAGTACTCAATCTGATGAATGTGATTATTAATATGTATATGTGTGATGATACGGTTGATGAACATGCTCATGCATTATCATGGCACTATTTTATGTTGCATGTGCATGGGTGGGTTATGAAAGAAGGACAGAGTGTACTTCGAGTACGTGGTTTGATGAATGGCTCTGTGCCTCATTGTAATTGATATAGGCTATGTGCCATATCGTGGTTATTGATGACTTTGTGCTCATCGTGGTTTTGATGTTAGCTACGGCTACATCGTGGATTGACGCTGACTAAGGTCGCGTTGTGGATTATTTGCGATTAAGTTCGCGTGGACGGCATTTGTTGCCATATTGGAGTAAAAAGGAGAGGGTGATTTAATAATCCCCTGGTGTGTGGTAGGCTGGATACGGGGGTGTGTAGAGGATGGACCCTAGGCTGGGTTGGGCTTCATAATTGCATAATTTTGTATGTGAATAAATGTGGAAATGGGCCAAGCCCAATATGATATGTGGATTAATGTGAAATGGGCCAACCCCAGTAAGTGAAGTGGATAAATGTGGTAATGGGCCAAGCCCAGTATGTGGAAACACGTGGTTAAATATGTTATTATACGAAATGTGGTATGGATATGGGCCAAGCCCAAATCATGGAATTATGTTAACAAGTTGAATTGTTATCTGATATGTGATCTGATAATGGGCCAAGCCCAATAAGTGAAATCATGTTATTAAGTGCATTGATATCTGATTTATGGGTTAATATGTGGTTTATATGTGGGTGGAATTCAGTGGCGTAATTGCACACTGAGTCTGTTTGACTCACCCAAAATTTTAACCAACCTTACAGGTGATGCTTGGACCGGGTTTGGAGTGGATACAAGGTGGCCCATGCAGAAGAAGTTTTGCTTGTTTAAAGTATTTTTATGTTCCAAGATTTATGAATTATTATTTATTGTAATAAGGGCCACTTAAAGTATTTTGAATTTTGCTATGTTTCCGTTGGATTTGTAATTAAGTTAAAATTTTGTAAGTTTAATTTTAAAAGCTATTTAAAATCTCAAAAGTCATATTAAAGTTTTGAATCCGGTATTTTTATAACAACTTAATTTTTACTTAGAATATTTTAAATTACGAAAATGTTCTATTAAATGAAACAAATTTTTAACGGTTTTTACTTTTAAGTAAGAATATTTTCGAACGTTTTCCGCAGTGGCATTTCAAATTCGGTCGTAGTGAATGGGCCGGGTTTGGGGTGTTACAATCCGAGCTTTGATAAATTAAATGAATGAATATCCATTACAGGTACGTTGCTTATACACTAATTGTGTATATAAGGCAAGTATTTATGTGATCATATTGATCGCTGAAATCAGAGCTTTAAAATTTATAAAAGAATGATCGAACCTGGAGACTAACTCTGATAACGATTAAAGGCAAGTGTACCTATCGAACAGTAGTATAGCTTAGGCAAGACCGGATTATCGAACCCAAAGGAACTAAAAGTACTAATACTAACTTTCTTGTTATTATTTAACCTTAATAATTGAGTGAAATTGCTCTTAAACTAAATTGACGACGACTAAGCTAAGGACACAAAGACGAAAAGAACGATTTGGGAAATAACTTGAAGAAAAACTCAGTTGACTATGATGATACCTTTAGGAAGAATCCACCTAAACTTCACTTGTTACTTAACCCTTAATTATACGATTTCTTTACTTAGCTTGATCTGTAGGATTCCCTAACCTATATTAAACCATTCTCGAGGCGATTAACGTCTAACCCTAGGTTAATTAGTGGAACTCTCGTTCGCTTATAATAACCCCCTAGGATAACAGTAAATCGATCTATGGACTCCCACATTAGGTTTCACCCTAATCCAAAAAAATCTCGTAACCCTATCTCTAGGCGTTCGATCAACTCCGCTTAATTATGTTAGATCTACTCTTAGGCAGGGTCTATTCCTCCTCCACCTAAGCACATCAGATTTGGATTACACAACATAATTAAGAACAAACTAAGTAATTATCATATAATTCAGAAATCAAATAACAAAATTCATCTAGGTTTCACCCCCTTCAGGTATCTGAGGGGTTTAGTTCATAATGAATAAAAAGAACATCTCAAGAGGAAATATAAAACAAAACATAAGAAAATCCTAAAACCCCTGAAGGAATTGAAGGAGAATTCCACCATCTTGAGTATAACTCCGACTTCTTGGGATGGATGAATTGGCTATCCTCGCGTTATTCCCTAACTCTAACCTTCTTGGCTTGGCTCCTTGGCCTAGCTTTGACAACCTTTCAAAGGTGGCACTTAGGGGATATATATAGGCTCTTGGAATGCAATTCTTTCTCCTTAAGTATCCTTTTCCGACTGAAATTGCTCTTTCCAGCGACAGAGGCACGGCCATGGCACACGCCCGTGTGGATCGACTTCAGACCGTGTTCGGATTTCTAGTTTGAGGCACGACCGTGTGAGGCAGGGTTGAGGCCATGCTCTAGGTGATCGGCGAGGCACGGCCGTGTGGACTTTGGGCCAGGCCGTGTCATTATCGTGTTAAGGCCCATTTACTCTGTTTTGGGCCCGTTTTGTGTTCTTTTCATCCTCGGGTGCTTTCTTGGGTATAAGACATGAAAAGAAAGGATTATAAGAACTTTTTTATATAAATCAAGGAATAAATCATCGAAAAGTAAGCTAAATGTAGGATTAAAATATGTTATAATTACGGTTTATCAAATACCCCCACACTTAAGCTTTTGCTTGTCCTCAAGCAAAATTCTCAACTTACAATTAAGACGAAACTTCCATAATTCACAATTTCTATCAACAATGCCTTGTCATAATTCATGGATAATTCATACATGGATAATTCAATTTAAAGAGTCCTAAAGATTTAAATGAGATAAGTCATGAGTTTGTACTTCGAAAACATAGGTGTCTCCCTTTATTTAAATAACTACCTTTTCAATTCAAAATCGACAAGGATTGATGTCCTTACTAAGGATTCACTCAAATCACTCTAGAGTGTTTAAGGTTCAGGAAAAGATTGCTCATAAGTCGAACCTGAAAAGTTAATCCCATAGGCTTGCCTCAAAATCAAATCTCCACCACTATAATATGAGATGATAAACAGATCAAAAGGTCTTTGTTAGGGTTGTAACGGGGCTAGGGTTAAAGGTGTGGTTAAAGGCTAAAATAGATCGAATTGACAAGTACCTACCTAAAAATTCATCAACTGAAAAGTAATAAACCTACTAATACGAGCTTTTCTTAAAAATAGACTTTGATCGTGTAAGCTTCACTATTTATACTACTAATATTGAATAACTTGAGTTTTTTAAGAACAAACTAAGTAAAACAAGATAAATTTAACTACCAGAAAAAAAAAACTTAAGTAGCTTGATCAAATCAATTCTCGATTAAGGGGTAGTCAAAAGAAAGGGTGAATACAAAGAGGCTTTGGGTTGATATTAGTAGGTGAGTCAATAAAAAGGGGTTGTTAGGATCAACAGGGTTCACTAGGGGTTAGTTGTGAAGGTAGGTTATTTAGTGGTGTAAGTGGGTTAAAACCTAGGTGCCTTTATCATCTCTGTAATATCAACTCAAAAGTGTGGTCTCGACACGCATAAACGAGGCAAGTTCTAGAATAACAGTTCATGGTAGACACACTCATAATCAAAGAATGAGCACGAAAAAGAATATATGCTCTGTAAGGCTCAAAATCTCACAAAAATTATAGGTGTTTTGACATCATCCTCGTGAGATTCAAATCTCAAAGTAGGATTCAAATTTAGGTCAACAACATAACAAAATTTTAATTCTTGAAAAAGGGATTATCACGCTTAATTCTCTAGTATTTTTCCAATTCAATTATCAATGCACAATTGACTATGACTTATTTTAAAACATGTCAATAAAAATCACAAATCATTAGAAATTTCATCCTAATTAGTAATATGACAACTTTGCATAAAAACAAGACTAAATCAGAGATTTGAGAATAATGAAAAAACTTTGGCACTGTTATTCCACTTTTACCCTCAGGGATTTGAGAATAATGCAAAAAGTTAGGTATTTTTACCCCCACACTTAAGATGTACATTATCCTCAATGTGCAAAGATTGATAATATCTCTATTTTTATAGAAATCAAAAGTGAGGGTGAGAGGTACTCCCTGAATTCTTGGGTGGGTTTTGTGGAGGATGTGGAAAATACGGCGAAGGCGTCGGTATGGTGGTGGTGTTGGTTCCCGAGCTCTGTGCTAGATGAAGAAATTGGGGAACTCGTGAAGGATTAGCCAGGGGTTATTAAGACATAATATAAATAAACTAAATATAAGATTAAAGAAAAGCAAGCTAAAGGGAAGGAGACTAAGAAGGAAAATGAAAATAAAAGAAAGGCAGAATGGACTGAATAATCCTTATTGAAGGATGGTTAGCAAGGTGGGTGCGACTTCTAGGGCTGCAGAGGTGGTGGCGGTGGTAAGAGTGGTGTGGTTATCGTGGTGGTCGGCATGATTCCCTAGTAGCCTGACGAACCTGACACTAAGAAACTAAAAGAAAATTAAACAGATGCAGTAGAAGAGAAGTTTAGAAAAGGAAAATAAAGGAGAAGAGAGACAAAAAGAGAAAATAAATTGGTCTCAAAGACCCTTGGCTTGATGATTAGTCGAAGCTGTCGGCATGAACTCATGTTTGACTGTTCTCCTTTTGGGGAGACTATGCTTAGCTTCTTCTGCTTCTTCGACATGATTTTGTGTGGCTCATGAGTATTAGACATTTATGATATGAAAAGTCTGAGAGGGAGAAGGGTGAAAATAAAGGTGAAACCAGATGGAGGAAGGGGAAGAGTTGTGGGGTTTAAATAGGGGTTCAAATCTGCCATGTCCCCACAGCCGTGGTCCTATGGTGTGTCGATTTACACGTCTGCCTCGCACGGCCGTGTGTTGGGGTGTGTTGTTATACCCCGCCTGTGTTCCAAATCACCACGCCCGTTTTGTGAAGTTTGTATGTTGGCACGATCGGGTTGCACGGGCATGTCTTGCTCGTGCTCGATAAGTCAGTAGCTTCCACGGTTTTCAGGCACGGACGTGTTCTGCCCGTGGTGTGGAATTTAGTAGCTTCACAAGGTTGAGGGGCACGGCCGTGCCATTTTATCAGTGTCCGTGGGGAGGGTGGTTGGATCTGTGACGTGGGAGGGTGGTTTGACTGAATTGCACGGCCTCTGTTTTGTCAGTGTGGCGGTTCTGGTGGTTCACACGGCCACAGACACGACCGTGTGTAAGGCCGTGTGGCCTGGGAATCTGCACTTTTGGTTAGTTTAAAAGGAGAAAAAGAAAGAAAAATAAAAAGGAATGAAAACGACTTTAAAAAAATAGGGTTAGTGCTGGGGTTGCCTCCCGAGAAGCGCTCGTTTATAGTCATAAGCTAGACTTTCCTCGTATTTGAAATTTTTAGGGAGGTTTAAAGGTTTGAATATCTTCCCTCATGCTTAAATTTGTATTTCTTTGACAAAGTTGAAGTCGAGAAGCATTTACCTTGAAATTACCAAATATTGGATTGCTTACCTCGACTATTCTGTGTGGGAAGATATCGTGTACCTTAAAGAAGAATTTCTCCCTTTGCCCTCAGGTCTGCTGTAGTGATGTGAGGATCGGTTTTGTCTAACAGTACCTGTTCTCCTATTTTGAAGTGGTTGGATATCCCTACGAGCTCTTCTGTGGTTCCTCTGGTTTTACTTCGTGTAGATCTGGTTCTTCTTTGACGTGTGTTTGCTGCTCTTCTAATTGGTCGACCCTAAGGCTTTGTTCCTTGTGTGACTCCACTTTGTTGACTTGGGGTCTATGAGTTGGCTCAGGTTTGTGTCCTCGTGATGTTTCCTGTGATGGAGGTTGAACAATTTGATTATCTATTGAAGTAACTTTTGTACCTTCATCGACTGTTGTCCTGGCCGAGTCGAGAGCTTGAAGATTGATCGATTCATCGCCAACACGAAGTATGAGTTCACCTGTGGCAACATCAATTTTAGTCTTGGCAGTTGCTAGAAAAGGTCTTCCTAAAATTAAGGGGATTGAATTATCCTTATCCATGTCTAAAACAACAAAATCTACTGGGAAAACAAATTTATCAATTTTTACGAGAACATCTTCAATAATGCCCCTAGGAATTCTAACAGTTTTATCAGCTAATTGAATACTCATCCTAGTTTGTTTGGGCTTCCCTAGACCTAGTCGTTTAAACAGTGAATAAGGCATGACATTTATGCTTGGCCCTAAATCAGCTAACACATTATCAATATTTAAATTACCAATTAAACATGGAATTGTAAAACTCCCTGGATCTTTTAGTTTCTGTGGTAGTCTATTTTGTAACATTGCTGAGCATGTTGCGTTTAGTTCCACGCGGTGCTCTTCATCTATTTTGCGTTTGTTGGTCAAGAGTTGTCTTAAAAATTTCCTTCAGTCTGGCATTTGGAAAAGAGCTTCAAGAAGAGGTAAGTTAACATGTAATTTCTTTAAAAGTTTAAGAAACTTACCGAACTGTTCCTCGGAATCGTCTCTTTTTATGGCTTCAGGGTAAGGTATGCGAGGTTGGTACTCTTTAATTGTCGATTTTGGCTTTTCTTGCGTTACCTCTATTTTACCTTCATCTACCTTATTTTCTGGCCTTGTATCAGGTTTATCTAACCCTTATTATCCTGAGCTGTGATGGCTTGAACTTGTTCCTTAGGGTTAATCTCAGTGTTGCTTGGTAGACGTCCTTGCGGTCGTTCTGACATTAGCTTCGCGAGTTGTTCAATTGCATTAGTGACTTCCTTGACTGACTTAGTAATTTTCCTGATTCGGCTCTCATTGTTTTTGATTGTTCTCTCAGTTTCTTGGATACGTTTCTCTGTGTCTGCTGAGAATTTTGCCATCATCTCTTCGAGGGTCGGTTTATTCTTTTGTGGATAGGGCTGATTTTGGTAATTTTGAGGAGGTTGTTGCCTTTGATTTCCTTGACCTCCCCACGAAAAATTTGGGTGGTTTCTCCAACCTGGATTGTAAGTGTTACTATAAGGAGTATTATTGGATCGGAAATTTTTAACTATATAGTTCATCTGGTCGCTCTCTGCTTCTGGTTGGTAGGGTGGGTACTCAGGATTCGCCACGGTTCTACTTGCGTCGCACTGCATGACTGGATGTGCCTGTGAGGAACACAAACTATCAAGCTTTTTATTCATCATCTCTAGCTGCGTTGATAGCATAGTCATTACATCGACGTTAAAAACTCCCACTGATTTTGTTGGTTTGGTTCTTGATGCCTGCCACTGGTAATTACTCAGTGACATCTCTTCAATGAACTCGTATGCTGCTTCTGGAGTTTTGTTGTTCAGTGTTCCACCGACTACTGAATCAATTAGTTGCCTCGTTGAGGGGTTTACACCGTTATAAAAGGTTTGGACTTGTAGCCACAAGGGTAAGCCATGGTGTGGGCACCTCCTCAAGAGATCCTTGAATCTCTCCCATGCGTCGTATAATGTCTCTAAATCTATCTGCACAAAAGAAGATATATCATTTCATAATTTGGCCGTTTTGGCCGGTGGAAAATATTTCATTAAAAACTTTTCGATCATTTCATCCCATGTAGTGATTGACCATCGTTGTAACGAGTTTAACCACTGTTTAGCTTTATTTCTTAATGAAAAAGGAAATAACTGAAGACGTATGGCATCATCAGAAACGCCATTTATTTTGAAAGTATCACAGAACTCTAAAAAGTTAGCTTTATGCGTGTTTGGATCTTCATCCTGCAAACCATCAAATTGAACACACTGTTGAATCATATGTATTGTGTTAGGCTTTAATTCAAAATTGTTAGCAGCTATAGCAGGCCTAACAATACTCGATTATGCTCCTATTAAATGCGGTTTCGCATAATCAAACATTGTACGTGGAGCACTATTTTCCCCCACATCGCGTGGTGGTGGGTTGTTCTCGTCCATCCCTTCAGTAGGATTGGATCTGCCTTCTTCCTCTATTTCTGTGTAATTTAGGGCTCGCCTGGTTTCCCGATGATTCCTGCGAGCGGTAGCTTCAATTTCACTATCGAATACCAAAGGTCCTCTCGGGTTCCTTCTAGTCATAAACTAGAGGTACCTGCTAGGAAAAGAAAGAAAATTTAGCAAAAATTAAAGTTTAACCTAAAAAATAAAAAAAATTTGCGAAAAATAAAAATAATGGCTAAAGTAATAAAAATAGAGCTTTCTTAATATTTTAGTTCCTCGGCAACGGTGCCAACAACTTGATGGCTAAAATCAGAGCTTCAAAATTTATAAAAGAATGATCGAACCTGGATACTAACTCTGATAACGATTAAAAGCAAGTGTACCTATCGAACAGTAGTATAGCTTAGGCAAGACCGAATTATCGAACCCAAAGGAACTAAAAGTACTAATACTAACTTTCTTGTTATTATTTAACCTTAAAAATAGAGTGAAATTACTCTTAAACTAAATTGAAGATGACTAAGCTAAGGACACAAAGACAAAAAGAACGATTTGGGAAATAAATTGAAGAAGAACTCAGTTGACTACGACGATACCTTCAGGAAGAATCCACCTAGACTTCACTTGTTACCTAACCCTGAATTATACGATTTCTTTACTTAGCTTGATCCGTAGGACTCCCTAACCTATATTAAACCCTCTCTCGAGGCGAATAACGTCTAGCCCTAGGTTAATTAGTGGAACTCTCGTTCGCTTATAATAACCCCCTAGGATAGCAGTAAATCGATCTATGGACTCTTATATTAGGTTTCACCCTAATCTGAAAAAATCTCGTAACCCTATCTTTAGACATTCGATCAACTCCGCTTAATTATGTTAGATCTACTCTTAGGCAGGGTCTATTCCTCCTCCACCTAAGCACATCAAATTTGGATTACACAACATAATTAAGAACAAACTAAGTAATTATCATATAATTCAGAAATCAAATAACAAAATTCATCTAAGTTTCATCCCCTTCAAGTATCTGAGGGGTTTAGTTCATAATGAATAAAAAGAACATCTCAAGAGGAAAGATAAAACAAAACATAAGAAAATCCTAAAACCCCTTGAAGGAATTGAAGGAGAATTCTGCCGTCTTGAGTATAACTCAAGCTTCTTGGGATGGATCAACTGGCTATCCTCGCGTTATTCCCTAACTCTGACCTTCTTGGCTTGGCTCCTTGGCCTAGCTTTGACGACCTTTCAAAGGTGGCACTTAGGGGATATATATAGGCTCTTGGAATGCGATTCTTTCTCCTTAAGTATCCTTTTTCGACTGAAATTGCTCTTTCCAGTGATAGAGGAACGGCCATGGCACACGCCTGTGTGGATCGACTTCAGACCGTGTTCGTATTTCTAATTTGAGGCACGGCCATGTGAGGCAGGGTTGAGGCCGTGCTCTAGGTGATCAGTGAGGCACGGCCGTGTGGACTTTGGGCCAGGCCGTGTCATTATCGTGTTAAGGCCCATTTACTCCGTTTTGGGCTCGTTTTGTGTTCTTTTCATCCTCGGGTGCTTTCCTGGGTATAAGACATGAAAAGAAAGGATTACAAGCACCTTTTTATATAAATCAGGAATAAATCATCGAAAAGTGAGCTAAATGTGGGATTAAAATATGTTATAATTATGGCTTAGCACATATCATGATGTTATGTATATGGAATTTATAATACGATATGTAAAGTCTTGACTAGATGAACTATATGCATATACGATAAGTTATGGATAAGCATATGAGCTTGAGAAAGAATGAGGTGATTTTTATCACGAGAACCATATTTGTCATGTTATTAAATTGGTTATGTGCAATCCATGCTAAGTTTGTTTGTATATTGACTCTCTGTGTGTTTTCTCTGTTTTATAGGTCGTCAAAGCTACTGAAGGCTCGGGACCGTCACAGATTGTTATCACACTACTGAACTCATTTTGGTACACTTTGGAAATGTATAAAGTTACATATGGCATGTATAGGCTAGTATTTTTGTATAAGTTGATGTATAGACTTGGTCATGAGATGTGACTAATTATTGGTTCATATTTTGCCTTGATGAATGTGGTATGCGTAGTTGTTTTGGTATGTTTGCTGCTCACGATATGGTCAAGTTTTGGGTAGGAAAATGATTGAGAAATGCTTTAGTTATATATATGTTTTGTCTTGAAAGTTGGCATGAATGAAATGGGCATTGAACGTATAGATTGAATGGTCAATTTAGTATGTTTTTGGTTGCCATATATGCATGATATGTGCTGGTAAATGTTGCTTGTCGGTGACACCCAAATGGGTGGTATTTTGGCCTTGAAAATGGCCTATTTGGTTACATGGTTGAGGCACACGGGCGTGCCTATTGACCGTGCGGCTAAGTCAGTAGCTAGCTTAAAAACACACGGCCATGGCACACGGGCATGCCTAGTGACCGTGTGAGAAAGTCAGTATATGGCCTAGTAGTACACGGCCTGGGTACACGGGCGTGCTTAGTGGCCAAGGAAGGTAAGTCAGTTTCGACCATGGGGAGGACACACGGGGGTGTCTAGCAGCCGTGGAGGGCACACAGTTCTCTCCCACGGGCGTGTATCCTTGTATTTTAGAAGAGTTTTTAATTTTCCATGAAATTTTGTATGTGTTTCGGTTTAGTCCTGACCTGATTTATAAGCATGCTTATGGTCTCGATGACTCATGTAAGGGATATTATGCTTGAGAATGATGAATGAGTGTATGAATTTCTGTAAATGCTTTCCGATTTGTCCGGTAATGCTCCTAACCCTAATCTGACGATGGACACGGGATAGGGGTGTTACAGGCTCATTCTGGTATGGAATTACAGAAAACTAAATGTAAGCCTACTAAATAAAGATAGGGCTTAATTCCAAAAAAAAAAATATCAAAAATTGATAAAGCTAAGGCTTGAACTTGGGAACTTACACACACACCCAGAACACTTAACCACTGAAGCAGATACACAATTGTGTCACATTTTACCAAAAACAAAAATAAAAATTTCAGGGCGTTACACTAGATTATAAAATAAACATATAAGTAGGGATTTAATTGAGAGAAATAAAACTCTAAAAATAATTCAGGGACTATACAAGAACTAAATTACACAATTTACAAAATTCTGGTCAAAACTGTTGTCGAAACCATTTTTAAATCGAGTTTTGAAAAATAGGAATCGACTTTAAAAACATGGAGTCACCACCAATTCTTTCTGTTTAGGTGTGATCGGGTCACCTTTGAAATAAGTTTTGGTCTATGAATTTCCAGAAGAAAACAAGTTCGGGAGTCGGTTACGTGCAAGGAAGGATTAGCACCCTCGCAATGCCCAAAATTGGTACCAAATTGACTAATTGAGGTCCTAATGTTGAAAGGTTTGAAATGGATTTCAAATTCTGTTTTTTTTTTTATTTTAAATAATTTGATTGATTATTGAGATTCCTTTATTCCGAAGGAATAGAGTATCACATCCAGCACGATTGGGCACGACAATCTGAGTCCTTGAATTCATGATCATCCCAAAATTCGTCAAGCATATGTATTGAAATTTTCAAAGGGTATTTGGCTGTTTAGACAAACGAAAAAACCACACCCAGCACGATTGGGCACAACTTCTTCGAATTTCCAGACGCACCAACATTGTAACACCCCAAACCCGGTCAATACGCCACGACCGAATCTGGTATGTCACTGAGGAAAATATTTTGAAGAAAAACGAGTTAACGATTAAATTTTTTGTGAAAAACCCTTTGAAATTCTATATTTGTAGAAATCAGGTGTATAATAAGTTAAAACTAATAATTTACTTTGAAATTATGTAAAACTTTAAAATAAGTGAATAAATCATAGGTTAGAAAACATTTATATCATTTTAAGAAAAGTCGAATTATTACTTTGAAAACCAATTGCATTTGAATGTAGAAACTAGATATTTGAAAATCATTTAAATTATCGAAAACACTTAAGTTGTTAAAATTATCAAATGATTTATGTTACCCAATGTAACGTTTTAAAAACCATCGCGTTGTGTAGTTTAGAAAACTTGGTGCTCAATTTATTGTAATAATCAAGAATTTATAACCATATTTAAAACATAATCAAAACATAAAAATAATCCAAAACATACTTTAAAGAGGCCTTATTACAAACCCATAAAATATGAAAACCAAATTAAAGTAAACTACCCAAATGGAAGTTCATATAAAACCAACTTTTATTGCATGGCCTCCTCGAGTTCATCCGGCTCCATATCCGTAATCTCACGAATCACCTGAAATGATAAGGGAGAAGGTGAGTCACCAAGACTCAGTGCATATTCCCTCTCCCGGGTAATTACCACATACTTACACAGATTATAACAAAGCAATATATATGTATAATGCACCCAACCTAGCCATCCATAACTCCTTTTCTACCCCGTGTGGTACCAAACCACTGGTGGTGCCAAACCACTGGTGTCCAAAGACACAAATGTGATACCAAATCACTGGTGACCGAAGTCACGAATATTCCATCTGTGGGGCCAACCCACGTGTGATACAAATCACTGGCAGACGATCCCATATCTCAAAAGTGGGCCAACCCACGGTGGTATTAACACAGGGACGAGTCGCTATGAGGTGCCAAACCTCTGGTGTCCGAAGACACGAATGTGATACCAAATCACTGGTGGTGCCAAACCACTGGTGACCGAAGTCACAAATCATCAAGTTGTGGGGCCAACCCACGTGTGATACCAAATCACTGGCGTCGATCCCATATCTCAAAAGTGGGGCCAACCCACGGTGGTGTTAACCATAGGGACGAGACGCTATGAGGTGCCAAACCTCTGGTGTCCGAAGACACGAATGTGATACCAAATCACTGGAGATACCAAATCTCTGGTGTCCGAAGACACAAATGTGATACCAAATCACTGGTTACCGAAGTCACAATCTTCCCCCTCCTCTCATGTTGCCCATACCAATGCAATATATAAACAAATCATGTCAATATACTTTGATATGAATCATATAACAAAATCTCATAAATCATAGATCATGATTTCAATCCTCATGTATTAACAACATATCGAAACGGACTTACCCGAATCCTTATTCATACCATCACGGTATCATATCCAAATCTCATCGTTTTTCCCACTTTCATAATATGATTAGTTATAACACACATAAATACATATATAAACCAAGTTATAAAGTGTGTAAGTTACACACCTTTCACCAACGCAAGAATTAACTTCCAAAAATCCGATTTACCGTACTAGATCCTTGTCCTACAATCGTCCAAATCACAATATTTAATGAAGACCATTCGGCCAACAACATATCTTAATCCAAATAACCTTAGACTTCCTCAACCAACTTTAAGAATATAGAATCCTTACCACTTGACTTACCAACTTCGATTTGCTAAAGGAATGGCTTAAATCGATTGCTTCTGAAATCCCAATGAGCCTAATTGAATAATCGAATCCTAAAAATGGTTAGAACCTTGCAACCCAAAGCCCAAAGATTCGGCTTTTGTCCACAAGAAAATAACTTGGAAAAGAGAAAAGAATTGAAAGAAAATCGGCCATGAACACTTACCCTTTTCCAAAATCGATTGAAAAAAAATCAAAGATAATCTAACCTTGAATATTCGGCCAAAACAAAGACTAAAAGAGAGGAAGAGGGTTCGGCTATGGTGAAGTAAAAAGAGAAGAAGAAATAGTATGTAAATGGATGTTTTAACTTTGAGTAAATGAAAAAGAAATGGGATTTGAGATGAAGAATGATTCGGCCAAGAGAGTGTAAAGGGAAATGTGATTTGAACAATATTGAAAGAAAGAAAAAGAGTGAGATGTGGGAGAGATTCGGCCAAACACTTCTTTGCCAAAAAGAAAATGCACAAAAATGCACAAAGTTAGATTGTAGTTTCGGTTTCAAAAGAGCAAATGAAAGAAAGAAAAATGGTATGATTTGGTTCAACAGAATGAGGTTAAAATCAAAAGCAAAAATGCACCAAAATGCACAAGACACATTCGGCCAAGGAGGAAATTTTTGGAGAGGAAAAACAATTGCAAAAAGATGTTCAAATGACAAAAATTGGCCAACTATCCCCCCTAAGCTACCTATCACATTCGGCCATCCCCCCTTGCCACACATGCCGTCCACATTCAATCACTAAAGGCCTAGGAATACTTTCCAAAACATCATCCTAAAGTCTAGCCTTATGTCTCCCCAACCTTCCTTAACCTTAAGAATCTTATCCCCAATATCAAGCTTTCCTTTAACATATATTCAACTTACCAAAATAAATAGTCCAACCTATCATGAATAAGGTTTGACCGACCATCAATGCTAGAACACAAAAATAAAGTCTTCAAAATGCTAATCATGTTACTCGAACCTCTAACCTCAAGCCACCTTTCAAGCTCCTTAACCAACTTGCCACTTACTCCTCTTATGCTTTAATTGAACACTTAAATTAACTTAAGTGTCAAGCTCACCTAATTCACTTCATTAAATAAACTATACTAAAAATTATTCTAGCTTCCTAATAATTCCAAGCCTTCACACAAATATACTAAGCACACAAAAATTCATACCCGAGCTAACACAAATAACTAGATGACATACAAATTTTTCCTAAAGCCCACGGCCCAATCGGCCCAATCCTACTAGGCCCAATTTCGGGATATTACAAACATTACCCTATTTTGAAAATATGGAGCAAATTTGAAAGGATATTCATTTATTTGGTCAAATAAGAAACCACACCCAGCACGATTGGGCACGATTTCTTCAAATTCCCGAATGCACGAATATTACCTTATTTTGAAAATATGGAGAAAATTTGAAGGGATATTCGTTTATTTGGTCAAACAAGAAATCACACCCAGCACGATTGGGCACAATTTCTCTGAATTTCCAAACGCATGAGTATCACTTTATTTTGAAAATTCTAAGTGAAAATGATTTTAAATTTCAAATGTTGTTGAAATATGACGCTTTTAGTGAACATAATGCTATAACATACAATGTAGAGCAATTATTTACAAGTAAAATACAATGTTATTGAATCTTAAGCAACAAATAAATATGGAACAGGAATTAAAACATATATGATAACAATAATTATCAAACATTAGATCGATAATAAGGAAGATTGATTAAATACATATAAGTATAATAGATGTAAGACATATTCTAAATAAACGCAAGTGCTTTTAAATATGTTATGATAATGAATAAAAATTATGTATATATAAAAATAATAACATATAAACATGTTTGAAATAGATAAATATGTAATTGAAAATAGAGTCTTAAAAAACAAATTATATACATAAAATCCTAAAATAAAAATATTAGGTAAAAAAATCAAAGTAAAATATACATAAAATAATATATGTTAATTAATAATATACATGAAAATAAAAAGACATACACATAAATAGATTTAAAAGAAAATACATATATAAAATAATATAAAATTAATAACATACATAAAAGTAATAATATCACAAGCAATAATAATAAGAAATATATTAATAATAATAATAGCATTAAAATACATCAAGTAAAAACAGATTAAAAAATATAAAGAAATAATCAAAATAAACTTATGGGGATCGAATTGAAGTTAAAATAAAATTGTAGGGGTTAAAATATAATAAATAATGGTTAAAAGCATTTGATTGGAATTTAATCAAAAATACAGGGTAAAAATCGAAAATAAAGACAATAATTATGACTAAATCGCAAAACACGGGTAATATAGAGGACTAAATCTGTAAAAATTCCATTTAGTCAAAACGCAGCGTTTGGAAAGGGCTATATTGCGACAGAATCAGAGGGCAGGGGGACCAAATGCGTAAATAGTCCTTTAACGCGGAAGGGCGCGTATCCGGGTAGCAAAGCGGGTCGACGCGCAGATCCTACCCCTCCTAAACGATGCTGTTTTGCATTATTCCTTTACCTAATAAGCATTAAACTAATCAGACCCCCTTTTTTACTCCTAAATCAAACCCTAACCATTCTTCTATTTCCTTCCCAGACGCAATCCAACCCACTTTCAGCCGCCTCAAAAGCCAATCGCCACAGACCCTATCTGATGACCATGGATCTCCGAAATCGGTAGAAGCGTCTGATAAGGGCCGAATATGGTCCCTTCTGAGCACATGCCAGAGGAACTATCGCCTTTTATTCAGATTCCCCTTCTAACTCCGGTTTTAGCGAAGTGGAGAGGAATCCGGAGGCGGATATATACGAGTAAGTATTTGTTTTTTATGGTTTTTGCTTACGATAGATTAGAGAAGAAAAGAAAAAACAAATGAATCTAGTAAAAAAAAACAAAGATTCGACAGAAATTAAAATCGGGCGTCACCTTCGAAATTTTTGTTTCTGATTTATAACTTTTTCTCTATTTTGTGTGTGTAAAAATGGTGTGTTCGTATAAACAATGAATGGGGATCCCTACAAGTGATTTCTTCGGTCTTTTATAGCCGAATAAAATCACCAATAAAAATAAAATACAGTCTGTGCATTTTTTGTTTTCTGTTAGTCCTACTGGATTTGTTTGCATTGTTTGCATTTTCTGTTTTTTGTTTGCAGGTGTGAGCCTCGTGGAATACGTTGCTGAGATTGGCGTGGATGTTGCGAGGCGTGCGTGGGATCTACTCGTGGGGGAGATCGATGCTGGAGCTCTCTAGAAGTTCTAAAGGCGCGCGTGGGCGCACGTGGGAAACTCAAGTGACGCGCGTGGGAGAAGCTGAAGAGTCTGCTGGATTATTCGAGAAGTTCTAGGACACTCATAGGAGAAGCCGAAGAGTCACCAGAAGATTCTGGAATTGGGCCAATTGAGCTCGTTTTGGTTAATAAGGTTGGGTCTGATTATTTGGGCTAGTTAATTGGGCCTCAGGTTTATTGGGTCAAAGGGGTGATAATTTGGGTTATTTTAATTTGGCCAATTGATCTTTGTAAATAAGGACAGTGGACTTTATTTTATTTTGGATTAGTTTTAATTTAATTCTTTGGTTTGTTTTTAAATATTTTGGTGTTGGGCCCGGGCGAAAATGGGCTCTTACAGTTACCCATCTTTGCTCATTGTCGTGTAACGAGAATAGAGCAAAGACTTCAAAAAGGACCATTTTTGCTCGATCTTTAAATCTTAAACTTCTTTCTGTGCTTTTTGTCTTCGAGTGGCTTCACTGCATCTTCAGGGGCCCGAGAAGTAGCGCTTCGATCCACTTAAGGAAATTAGACTTGTAGCTTCAATTTGCTCCACTGTAAACTCAGGAAGACAAGATCTGCTATCTTCAATCTGCTCCTGCAAACTCAGTATCACCAGATTTGCTATTTTCAATATGCTCCAGCAAACTCAGGATTGCCAGATTTGTTGTCTTCAATTTGCTCCTGCAAACTGAGGACTGCCAGATTTGTTATCTTCAGTCTGCTCCTGCAAACTCAGGATCGTCAGATTTTTTGTTTTTAACCTGCTCCTGCAAACTCAGGATCGCCAGATTTGCTGTCTTCAATCTGTTCCTGCAAACTCAGGATTGCCAGATTTGCTATCTTCAATTTGCTCCTGAAAACTCAGGGTTGGCAGATCTGCTATCTTCAATCTGCTCCTGCAAATTCAGGATTGCCAGATTTGCTATCTTCGATCTGCCCCTGGAAACTCAGGGTTGCCAGCTTTGCTATCTTCAATCTGCTCCTACAAACTCAGGATTACCAGATTTGCTGTCTTCAATCTGCTCTTGCAAACTCAGGATTGCCAGATTTGTTGTCTTCAATCTGCTCCTGCAAACTTAGGATTGGCAGATTTACTATCTTCAATCCGCCCTTGTAAACTCAGGGTTGCCAGATTTGCTATCTTCAATCTGCTTCTGCAAACTCAGGATTGCCAGATTTGCTATTTTCGATCTGCTTCTACCAGGAAGGTAAGATCTGATATTTTCGATCTGCTCTTGTAACTTCAGGAATGCCAGATCTGATATCTTCAATCTGCTCCACTGCAAACTCAAGGATGCCAGACCTGATATCTTCAATCTGCTCCACTGCAAACTCAGGGATGCTAGACTAATATCTTCAATCTGCTCCTGCAACTCAGGATTGCCAGATTTGCTATTTTCAGTATGTTCCTGCAAACTTAGGATTGCCAGATTTGCTATTCTCAATCTACTCCTGCAAACTCAGAATTGCCAGATTTGCTATCTTCAATCTGCTCCTGCAAACTCAGGATTGCCAGATTTGCTATCTTCGATCCGCTTCTCCCAGGAAGGTAAGATATGATATTTTCGATCTGCTCCTGTAACTTTAGGAATGCCATATCAGATATCTTCAATCTGCTCCACTGCAAACTCAGGGATGCTAGACCTGATATCTTCAATCTGCTCCACTGCAAACTCAGGGATGCCAGACTAATATCTTCAATTTGCTCCTGCAACTCAGGATTGCCAGGTTTGCTATCTTCAATCTGTTCTTGCAAACTCAGGATTGCCAGATTTGCTATCCTCAATCTGCTCCTGCAAACTCAGAATTGCCAGATTTGCTATCTTCGATCTACTTTGCTTAGGAAGACAAGATCTGATGTCTTCAATCTGCTTCCTGCAACTATTCCACTGCTGGTCAGGGAGATAGGGTTGGTGACTTAAATCGGTTACACTACTGCTTAGGGAGACCAGATTTGCCATTCGATCTTGGTCTGCTACTGCTTAGGGTGACAAGATCTAAAATCTTCGACCTATTCCACTGCTGGTTAGGGAGATAGGACTGATTTTCTGATCTGCTCATGTAACTTCAAGAGTGTCAAATCTGCTATCTTTGATCTGTTTCGCTCAGAAAGGCAAGATCTTCGAATTTACCAATGTTGCGACAACGTCCTTTAGGGGACCTGTCTTGTAAAATCAATTTTGTGTTTATGCTTATGTAAAATGGTTAGGATGCAATGATCAAAATGAATCTAATGCTCCTAAATAAATGTATTATGGACGACACTTGTATAAATGCAGAATGTCATGAAAATTATCTTTTTACAAAGATTAGGATGCAATGATCGGAATGAATCAAATGCCCCTAAATAGATTTGTGTTATGGATGACATTTGCATGAATGCAGAATGCCATGAGAATGATTTTTTACAATGATTAGGATACAATGACCGGAATGAATCAAATGCTCCTAACTAAATGTGTTTTACATAAATGTAGAATTTCATGAGAATGATCCTTGCTTAAGATGTCATCGTTCATTGTTCATCAGGGTAATATGTTGCCTTCTTCTTCAACTGGTATTCCTGATAGAAAACCCGAGAAAACAAATATCTTGCTCAACTGACTTGCCCCAATATACCTTCAGGGTTCAACTCATTATGACTTAGGGGTATAAGATCTGAATCTTTTCCCATCCATCCCACTGTGACTTCAAAATGTAAGATTTGTTTCTTCTTCAATCCATCCTATTTCTATTCAAAGGTATAGGATATGTATCCACTTCTATCTACTGATCACTCCTTGGGTAATCCAACCAGATGTGTATGCATGATGCTCACATGGATGCAGAATATCATTTTTCTTGCGAATGATTCCCCTTTTACTCTTGGGTAAACGTTGCCCATTTTTCGTCAAGATTGTATCACTGACGCAATATCTTGTCATTTGTTCCAAATCCGAAAAGAAAATCTCAGTTTAGACCTTTCCTCTAATCTTCATTCCTCACACTTGGTAAGTTTTAAACAATAGTCCTGTTTTAGTTTCTCGTGTTATTTAGAAGCTTCCAGAGTAATATGCGAAAACCCCTTTCATGAAAGTATTATTAGTCCACTAATCGTTATTTCAATGCAAAATGCCTGAAAAAGATGATAAACATGGACAAGAAGGAAATTAATTAAGAGCATAGCTCGAAACAAATAATTTAAGCAAAGCTAGCAAATGCAATCAAAGGAAATTTATTGGTAGTGTATTTTAAAGATTTCAAATGGGTGAGATAGAAACTAGGTGCCCCAGATATCGCAGCCTGAGCTTCTCCTGTTCAAACTTCTTAAGGACCATTTTACGCTCAATATGTGCTTAGGAGATCCGGAGTACTTTGTCGCTGCCCCGAGACGTCACATACTTCCTCATTGTTAATTCAGGCATAGCAAGGCTGTTGTATGCCCCTCTTTTAATCAAAATTTGAGTCGCCCTTTTCGGGTTTTCAACTCAAATCCCCTTTGGTCTCAAAGTGCCCTTTGCGGGTTTTCGCCTTGGCCTCTCCTTTTTCTTTCTTTTTATTTTTTTATTGAAAAATTCTTTTTTCTTTTCCTTTTTTTCTTTTTTCTTTTCCTTTTTTGATTTTGATTTGATTTTTTTTTAAATCTTAAGGCACCCTTTGCTGGTTTTCACCATGGCCTCACCTTTTCGATGAAATCTGAATTTACCAGCTTAAGCATGTCCTCCTTGCCATCAGTCTTGGTCAAAATCTTCAAAAACAAGCCCTCTTCATTTCATAAGGTTTTTTCAAACTTGGCATTTACTTTTCTCTGAAGTCCTTTTGTATGAGAAGGATCCTTCTGAATACCCGGTCCCCATCATGAAATTCTTTTAGGCGAACCTCTTTGTCATAAGCCTATATCGTTCATTTTGAATACTTTCAACCAAACTTATTGGAAACATTCTGTTTCATCCAATTCTTAATTCTATCAAAGCTTGGAGAAAATGAAGTTTAACTTCTAGCAATTGCTTCCCTAAACCAACGAGAAAGATGTTGCTCGGTGAAAGTCCTGGCCAACGTTCAAGAACAAAGAGGGTAAATGTGACTTCTTTATGTTGACCTTTACAAGTCTCAGTCATTTTTCAAAAATTTTGAATGGTTTTTGGCTGCTTTTGCTGCACTGATATGGTGTCTGATCAATTATGTTGGCATTTTTTATTGCCACTTTTTTCTTTTCTTTTTTTTTTTTTTTTGCATTTGCATTTGAATTTGAATTTGAATTTGCATTTGCATTTGCATTTGCATTTGCATTTGCACTTGAACTTGGATTTGGATTTGAATTTGGCTTTGAATTTAACTTTGGGTTTGTATTTGGATTTGAATTTAATGACTGCTGACTATGTAACTTTGACATATGAAGCAACTTTTACCATCTTAGTGAAGTAACTGATATCCACAAAAATGAATTGATGTTGGCTAGAAGCTTTTGATGAGACTGGCTTGGTAACATCCATGCCCCACATGTAGACAAAATGGAGGAAGTACATAAGTCTGTTTTCCTCAATTTGGCATTTCCTTTATGGGTAGACTAGTAGCCTAAACCTCATGCTTAGTCTGATTATTATGGAACCATTAGCACGGGTTCTTTAAACACCAATCTTAACAGCATACCCACCTTTCAATAACCTAGCATGCCTTGATATGATCGTGTGAAAACATCTTAAATCCTTGAAAATAGCTCAATGATGTCTCGCCTTGTGGTGAATTTGGCTTTGATACTTAATCTTGCAGCGTCCAATGGTTTTTTTTTTTTTTTTTTGCAAGGTAGAGTCTATTTTCATCTTGTTCTACCATTCTTAACAAATCAAAAGATAGGCTACAATCTCAGTCATCTTCAAAGTCCTTAGATCCCCTAGACCCATATCTCATTCAGAAAGGGAGTCTGTAACAACGCCGCTCATGTCATTGATATCTGGGTACCTAGATACAAAGGTAATCCAAAGAATAAATTATTCTAAGGATAATTATTTTTATGGTATGGTTAAAGAATGACAGAATATTCCAAGACATGAAAGAATGTACTGTATGAAATGTAAAGAATGAAAAAATATTTACTTAAAAGAGGTGCATTTTATTGAAATAAAGATTCTGGACAGAAGCCCATTTCACAAAAAGGTTCTTATTGCTTCTGGGCCTAAAGCAACAAGCATGTTTTGCATATTACTCTAGATTAACTTAAAAATATAGGGATCCTTCCACAGTCCCGTCATTTAAAATCCTTCCAAGTATGTGAAGACAGAAGCTTGGAAAAGTCTACTCCTCAATTCACTCTTCATATGCCTTTTCAACAACTCCAGTATCAGGTTTTGCACCAAAGCCTTGAACTTGATGTGCTCCTGATCTCATGCCCCTATTTATCATGGGACTCACGATATTTACCCCTTTAACAAAAATTTTGGGATACGAATTTTCTGTACCAGAAAGATCGTCGAATTTTACGATGCCCAATCTGATGAGTCTTTCGACCATTTTTTGAAAGCAGTACAATTTTCCGTCAAGTGCCCCATAATTCCTTCATGGTATTCGCATTGGGCTTTCTCATCGTACCATATAGGGTATGGTGGCCGTATTGGTTCTATATGAAAATGGGATAACACATGTGCGTCAAACAAAATTCGGTACAACTCTCTATACGAGATTAGAATGGGCGCACACTGGAGTTTTTCCAAATTTGATTTTGGATTGGTCTCTTGTCTTGGGGAAACCTGATAGCTGGTAGTAGTTTTCTTTGGCTGAGCTATCGTAATCAGATTCGAACTACCACTGTTACATTTACTCATATTATTCACTTCCTTTTCCTTCTTCCTCGGGGCCTTTGAAATCCCCATCCCCCTTTTCTTCGTCTCTGTTGAGCCAATAACAATAGGATTAACTTGATCATCCCCTGGGTTAAAATCTAAACCCCTCGAGAAATTTGACAGTGTCGAGGTATCAGTCTGACATTGGGGTTTAATAATGACAGGTACCTCATACGAATGCGGGTCTGGTTGAGTTAGGGTACTTATCGGGGAATAAATGATGTCTTCATCATTATCCACACTGCTGACCACTGAGCCACTCCTTTTTTCAAACCCTCTGAGTAGTAATTGGGTTAACTGACGCATCATACTCATTTGATCCCAGATATCCTGTTGAATCTTGGCCAACTGCTCTTGCATCAGTATTTGCCTTTGCTCTAATTTCTCCAACCTTTGTTCCATGTCTGAAAATATTTCACCTAATCAGGGTCATTTTGTAAAACTCGTGCAAATGATGCAATGTAATGAAAATGGTGTAATGCAAATGACGTAATGCACATGCATGAAATGCAATGCAAATGCATGGAATGAATGCAATACAATGCAATCAAAACAAAAGAAAACACGTTAGTGCAAGAGAAATAAACAACATAGAACACTTGACCGGGTGACCACTACGGTTTGGCGTAGCTCTATCTAGGGTAGGTGCCTAAGGCTGCTATATGCGGCTTGGTTCTAAAGAATGGGTACCTGAACCAGCAGATTCCTCAATCCTCACCCATTATAGGCTCATATTGATTGAGTTCGCTTCAGGGGAATACATTTCCCTATGGCCATGCGGAGATGAAAATCTCACGAAGCACATAGGTACAAATGTATCCCGAAAGTAGTCCACTAGCCCATGCGGAGGTGAAAACCTCATGAAGGCATAGTTTCTCACTCCCACTTACCGGTGTGACCACAACGGTCATGCAATGCAATGCTAGAGTATTCTTTGAAACTAAATATTAATCATAGCACGAATGCCTCAAAAAAACATGATTTTTCAAAAAAAATTTACAAATTTTCGATCAAAAGGACAAAAAATTAATCGATCTATGGCCTGACTCTCAACCAGTTCCCAGTGGAGTCGCCAAGCTGTCGAAACCATTTTTAAATCGAGTTTTGAAAAACGGGAATCAGCTTTAAAAACATGGAGTCGCCACCAATTCTTTCTGTTTAGGTGTTATCGAGTCACCTTTGAAATAAGTTTTGGTTTAGGAATTTCCAAAAGAAAACGAATTCGGGAGTCGGTTACTTGCGAGGAAGGATTAGCAGCCTCGCAACGCCCAAAATTGGTACCAAATTGACTAATTGAGGTCCTAATGTTGAAAAGTTTGAAATGGTTGTGAAATTCTATTTTTTATTATTTTAAATAACTTGATTGAATATTGAGATTCCTTTGTTTTGAAGGAATAGAGTATCACATCCAGCACGATTGGACACGACAATTTGGGTCCTCGAATTCATGATCATCCCAAAATTCGTCAAGCATATGTATTGAAATTTTGAAAGGGTATTTGGTTGTTTAGACAAAGGAGAAAACCACACCCAGCACGATTGGGCACAACTTCTTCGAATTTTCAAACGCACCAACATTACCCTATTTTGAAAATATGGACCAAATTTGAAAGGAGATTCATTTATTTGGTCAAATAAGAAACCACACCCAGCACGATTGGGCACGATTTCTTCAAATTCCCGAATACACGAATATTACCTTATTTTGAAAATATGGGCAAAATTTGAAGGGATATTCGTTTATTTGGTCAAACAAGAAATCACACCCAGCACGATTGGGCACAATTTCTCCGAATTTCCAAACACATGAGTATCACTTTATTTTGAAAATTCTAAGTAAATATGATTTTAAAATTCGAATGTTGTTGAAATATGACGTTTTTAGTGAACATAATGCTATAACATACAATGTAGAGCAATTATTTACAAGTAAAATACAATGTTATTGAATCTTAAGCAACAAATAAATATGGAACGGGAATTAAAACATATATGATAACAATAATTATCAAACATTAGATCGATAATAAGGAAGATTGATTAAATACATATAAGTATAATAGATGTAAGACATATTCTAAATAAACACAAGTGTTTTTAAATATGTTATGATAATGAATAAAAATTATGTATATATAAAAATAATAACATATAAACATGTTTGGAATAGATATGTAACACCCCAAACCCGGTCTATGCGTTAAGACCAAATTTGACATGTCACACAAAATGAACATACATCTAGTCCTTTAAAGATTTAAAGAAAATGGATTTTCAAAAACATTTTGACATGGAGTTATTAAAAACTAAGGTTGATTACTAAATCTAATAATTTGAGTCATATAAATTGAAACTTAGAAAAAAATTGGATTTAATATTTTGAGAAAATTTAAAGAGTTCGAAAGTAATTTGAGAACAAAAATTTAAAATATTGTTACAGAAAAATTTTCGAGTTAAAAATATTTAAGAATGAAATCCTTTTCGTATGTTTATTTAAGAAAAACATTTATTTCTATTTTTAGAAAAGAGATCCCACTTAAGTATTTAAAGCGTATTATAAAATCCATCCACAAGTAAAACATCCATAAAAATTTAACCAGACGCCTTATTACAACTAAACTTAAATAGTAAAAATAATAAAAAGTACTTAAAAAGAAATCTGGAATGTAAATAACCCATTATTCGTAGTATGGCCTCCACTGAGTCGTCCCCGGCCCAAGCCTCCATCACTGATCATTACCTGAGAAGGGTAAGGAAAACGAGGGTGAGTTCCTTAGAACTCAGTGTGTAACCCACTTACCATAGTCCACTGGGCCAAAAACCAATTAAGCATTTATTGGGCTTGAGCCCATTTACAAATATAACAATTTAACAAGTATAGAATGCATGTGATATGCAATTCCCAAAACCAAACTTAAATTTCCATCCGCTACACACCACCCGTACCAACCAGCACACCTGTGGGGAGCTTTAGTCACCCACCCCGCCAACACACCAAAATAGGCATTAAGCCGTATATCAAATTGTGGACAAGCCACCAGATTTACAAAGTTTACATGGCATTTGCCATTTTTCAGATTTGTGGCAGAGCCACCAGAATTTTGTAGCAAAGCTACCAGAACTTCTTTTCGTCACATATCCCAACCCATGCAAATCATATATGCATATTCATTTACAATAATTCATTCATATAATTATTACGAACATTATGGCCCATTATAACAATTTTCACATTCTGGCCCATATCACATTTTGGCCTATATAGCTCATATCACACTTGGCCCATATATCAAATATCGCATCTGGCCCACATATCAAAATATCACATTTGGCCCATAAATCAAATATCACATTTGTCCCATACATCAAATATCACATTTGGCCCATATATCAAATATCACATTTGGCCCATATAGTCACTTATATCCATTTGGTCCATTGGGTAATCTCGAAATTTTCACAGTCTTAACACCGGTTTCATAGTCTTTACCAATATAGTGATAATTATGCCATTTTACCCAATGTCACTAACATGCGATTTAATCAAACGATTAACAGGGTATAATTATCTAACCCATGGAATACGGTGTGAGATTACACACATGATTACGGTAAGCACTACACTCTCCTGATCGTCAACACCTAAAAATACTTTAACGCTCGATTAGATCATTAACACTTATAGTAAATCTACTCTAAAATAAACGGTCTAGGTTTTTAACCTCGGAATCGCGAATAACAACTATTTGCCGGTTCTCCCTAGTTGACGGTTCACAAACCCGGTGGAAAATCCCGAATCGTTGGTGCCTCATGATTGCGAACAACCTCTAATAGTTGATTTTCATCGGATGAGGGTCCACAACCCGGTGGAAAATCCCGAATCACCGAAACAGCCCTTCGTTTGAATCTAGAGGGGATCGCAAATTCACTCCTTTTTCGATCACTATTCACCACTCATTTTGATTTGATCTTGTTTGCCTCCATTGACAAATGAATATTAGTCCAAACTAATACTTTGTAATTAAAACGATTGGTCTTAATGAGCGAAGTCGGCTTACCACAAAATTCTTACGTTCAAAGGATAAGAATCGAGTGATAGAATCCCTATGATAAAATCGATTAATAAACTCTATCTTTAACGAAATAAAAAGTAATATAGAACCCTCGAAAAATCCTTACCTTAAGGTTTTTCGACCGAATCCTAGCGATAACACGGTGACTTCGAACACTCCAGGTTTCGGCCTTCCACTAAATTTCTATGATAGAGAAAAGAGATTTCGAATAAGATACGGTATGATGATGATTTCGATCCAAAAAGGCCATCCCACAACAAAGTATAGATTCGGCACAATAGATAGGGTATGATAAAAATACCAAAATGTTGTAACTAGCCACTTACCGATTGATCAAAATGAGAGTAGAAAAATGATTGAGAAGGAGATATGGGTGTGGTAGAAGATTCGGTTATGGTGGAAAAATTAAAGGGGATGGTGCTTAATGACATTCGGCTATGGTGAATATTAAAGAGAGAATGATGTTTGAGAGATTTTTGCAAGAAGAAAAAGAAGAAGAAAAGTGTAAGAAAATAAGGTGTTTAGGTTTCGGTTTCAAGAATGGAAGATGAACAAAGAAAAGGTTTGAGGCTAGTGTGCATTCGACAAGGAAGAAAAGAAGAAAAAGAAGGAAAAATGGCCCTTCAAGGTTTTGTGATTTCGGCACCAAGAGGAAAAAAGTCTGGGAGAATAAGCAAATAAGACCGAAATGGTCAAAAATGAAATTGCCAAAAATAAAGCAAAAGTTTACCTATTGTTCATGATACATTCGGCTAGGGAGAGGAAATTAGAGAGAAAAACTTTGAAGAGAAACACAAAAATGCCAAAATGCCAAAGTGACCAACTAGCACCTAAACCTTACCAAAAGCCATCAAAAATTCGACTACCCCCTAGCCCCTAAAACCGTCCAAGTACATGGCCAAATGGTCAAAGTTTGGCCACCCAAACTTTCCAAAACATCTCCCTTGGAATAAGCCTTATGTTCCCCCTACATACCTTTTCCATATGATTCCTTTCCCTAAGTTGAATCTTGCCTTTTCTCTTAGCCATCTTGCCATAAAAAAAAAGTCCAACTTACCATAAATTCAATGCTTGACCGACACTATGAGGAAGGAAAGCAAAAATAAAATTCTTACATGCACACAAAGGGATTCGAACTCCTTCCCTCAAGGTAACACACATGGCGCCATATCCCCTTTACTAATTGCTCACTTATGCTTACTTTTTACCACTTAACTACCTTAAGCTTTAAGGTCACTTATTCCATTTCCTTAAAGTACTAAATACCAAAAATTATTCCAAATCCAAAATAAATCCCGAGCCTTCTTAGGATTATATAAACACACACATTGGATAATTTAATTAGCTGAGCACCAAAATAATGCAACATATAAAAACTCAAATTTTAAGATATTACAATTCTACCCCCTTAAAAAAATTCGTCCTCGAAATTTACCTGGTTAAAAGAGGTGAGGGTATTGCTGTCGAATCATGTCCTCAGGCTCCCATGTAGCTTCCTCCGCTCTGTGATTACGCCATAGAACTTTAACCAACGGTACTGACTTCTTTCTTAGCACCTTAACATCTCAATCTAAAATTTTCACTGGCTCTTCCTTGAATGACAAGTCAGGCCTTAATTCAACTTCCTCTACCGGTACCATGTGAGATGGATTCCATCGATAACGCCTCAACATTGAGACATGGAAAACACTATGAATCTGACTCAACTCCGGAGGTAATTCAAGCTGATAAGCCACTGGTCCTACACGCTTCAACACACGATACAGTCCTATGAATCGAGGGCTCAACTTGCCCTTCCTTCCAAATCTGAAACTCTTCTTCCAAGGTGAGACCTTTAGAAAGACCTGATCTCACATCACAAACTCAATGTCCTTACACTTCAGATCCGCATACGACTTTTGTCTATCCAAAGCTTCCTTTAACCGCGCCCGTATCACCTTTACCTTTTCTTCCGTCTCTGATATCAATTCAGGACCCAATAACTGTCGTTCCCCCAATTCAGTCCAACAAGTAGGAGTACGACACCTATGACCATACAATGCTTCATAGGGTGCCATTTGGATACTGGATTGATAACTATTGTTATATGCAAACTCTGCCAACGGTAGAAAATCCTCCCAACTCCCCTGGAAATCAATCACACAACCCCTCAACATGTCTTCCAAAATCTGGATTACTCTTTCCGACTGACCATCTGACTGAGGATGAAAAGCCGTGCTGAAATTTAACTTTGTTCCCAAAGCGTCATGCAAAGCTTTCCAAAACCGCGATGTAAACCTAGGGTCCCTGTCCGAAATAATAGATACTGGTACCCCATGTAACCTCACGATCTCCGCAACATACAACTTGGCCAACTTCTGCAGTGAGTAATCCGTACGAACAGGTAGAAAATGGGCAGTCTTCGTCAACCGGTCCACTATTACCCAGACGAAATCTTTCTTATTAGGTGATAAGGGTAACCCACTAATAAAGTCCATCGTTATCCGTTCCCATTTCCATAATGAAATCTTCACCAGTTGTAGCAATCCCGATGGCAATTGATGTTCCGCCTTCACTTGCTGACATATCAAGCACCTACTCACAAACTCAGTAACCTCCCATTTCAACCCTGGCCACCAATACTGTTTACGAAGGTCTTGATACATTTTATTTCCCCTGGGGTGCATAGCATATGGGCTACTATACGCCTTACACAAAATCATTTGTCTCAAATCCGAATCCTTGGGCATACAAATTCTTTCGCGAAAACACAATACTCCATCCTTATTCAATCCAAAATCCCCTATTACACCACTTTCAACTTACTGAAGTAAGGGACCCAACTTTTCATCTGATAACTGCTTTTCCTTAATCTGACCCAACCACACAGGCTTCACCTGAAGTTCGGCTAGAAGGCTACCATCTTCATACAGATTGAGGTGAGCAAACATTGCTCTCAGATCAGATATCACCTTATGACTCAACGCGTCTACCACCACATTAGCCTTTCCGAGATGATATTCGATTGAGAAGTCATAATCCTTAAACAGCTCTATCCATCTCCGCTGTCTTAAGTTCAACTCCTTTTGGGTAAGGAGGTACTTCAGGCTTTTATGATCTGTATAAATGATCGACTTCTCACCGTACAGGTAGTGTGATACGAATCGTCTCAGGTTTGAAAATGAATCGTAAATGTCGCCTGGCCGTAAATTAGGTAGTTTTTCGTTATAGATAACAAAAAGGGGTAATTTTAATGATAATGGCTTGGAAAAAATAAAATAGTTAAGGGGTTGGGATGGATTCATATTTGAAGCAAGAAAGAACCTTTAATATATATATTAAAGACCTGAATCTTATAAGCTTCAAATGAATGAAAGGAGTTTGAATAAACTGAGACCCACTATCTAGCGAGATAGGAACCAACGGTACAGATAAATGAATGCCACATCCAAAGGATGATAAGTTCAAAACAAGGATAGAATGACGCCACTAGAAACTAGATAAGTCAATTCGAACCTTGAAGAATTAGGAGAGTGAATTAAACTCACCAAAAGAAAATATTCATTCATCAAAATTCTCCCCTTCAAATGAAAATAAACAACCTATTTATAGCTACTAGCCGAATGGCCAAAATACCAAGCTTGAAAGTGTTTATCTTCAATTGTTTATTCACGTGGGTGCATTCAATTTGCATTATCTTCATGAAGTTGCCGTCCAAGCTTTTAAGCATCAAAGCTTTATGTTGTCCAACATGTATCCATAATCATAAAATAATCATGGTTCCATTTCATATTCCAATGTGTCCACCGTCCATGCACCTTCAATTTAGCACATGTCTTCAAAGGATTTTTAAATCTCAGCCCATGCTCCAATTAATGCACCAAGCCTCCATGCCGTCCAACAATCTAATTGTTCCATTATGCCGTCCAAGTGAGTCATGCTTCCACAAACTTCAATTATTTAATTCATCAACCATTTGCATAATTGTTTTATTCAAAACAAATATGCTGCCCCATCCCCTTAATCAACACATGTTTTCTTCCATTTGTTTATTCCTCCACCAAGTTCCCTTTAAGCTTGTGACGTCCATGCTAGACAAATAATTTCATGGCTTTGCTTTCTTTGTGTGTCGTCCATGCTAGGCATTTTAAAATCATTCCATGGCTTTGCTCCACCTTTGTTCATGCATCCAATCTTTCTAAATAATTTAATCAAGGCTCCACTAAGCACCACTCCTCCTATCATGCCATCCAACACTTTCCACAACACACTTGCACATTTTTTTAATCCACATGCTTTAATGTTTCACACATCATACTCATCCAACTTGCTTATTTTAATGCTCCACCATGCCATCCATACCCATGCCATCCAAGTCTCATGCTTGTTTCCTATTATTTTATTTGAAGTCTTGCCTAATTTAATTCCCACATGCTCAATCCATCATGCCTTGTCCAAGTAGTTCACGCATGCTACCCATGTTCTTCATCCACTTCCAATGCTTTATCTAAATTATTTATTCAACCCATATCCATGCATTTGTTTCACCCATAATATGGCCTCCCAAGCATCATGGCGTCAATATTAAATTGCCCATCATAATTTGTCTAATTAGTTCACCCATCCTCAATATTCGGCAGCCCCCTTTGCATCCATTTACAACCCATGCTTTATCCTTTCGACCGTGCACCCCCTTTGCTTAAAGTATTCCACCTTGGTTGGCACCTATAAACCCATGAGAACATAATTAACACAAGGAAATTAAACACTTTATTTAAACACTAGGTAAAACACTAACATTCAGCTTCGACAAAAGACATTTAAAAAATCGTACCATCTAGATGAAATAAAATAAAAAAATGCACAAACTAATAAATGACTGAAGATAAATTAAATATGCATTATAAAGTGTTAAATAAACTAGCAGTCGAACTAGCTAGTATATTCAACTTCAAATAAATTGTAAGAGTTCAGCATGTTCTTGGGATCTTTTCTATCTGTATTCCAAATTTGTGCCATCAAAGCCGACATGGCATCTTTGATTTGTTTAGCACGGGCACGCGTAATTGGTCCATTAGGTAGCTCGATTGGGTCTTGGTTGACTCCTGTCACATGCTTCCTAGGTGAGTTCGTATCATAGTGCCTCCAAATCTTCAAAGCAAAAACCACAGCAGCCAACTCCAAATCATGAGTAGGATAATTGACTTCGTGTGGCCTTAACTGACGAGATGCATAAGCCACCACTTTACCACCTTGTATCAACACACATCCCAAGCACGTGTGTGACGCATCGTAGTAAACAATAAACTCTTTTCCAGCCTCAGGTTGAACTAGTACGGGTGCTTCCGTCAGGATCTTCTTCAATTTCTCAAAACTCTCTTGCTGCTGATCTGACCACACAAATGGTACTCCCTTGCGCAACAGTTTAGTTAAAGGTACACCAATCAACAAGAACCTGTAACAGTCTGAATTTGACCCTAATCGGAACGGTGGTTTCGGGACCACGAATCCGAGCCCGATAAATTTTAATGTATTATATTTTGTGTTATTTATATGTGTATTAATGTGTGTGAAAGTTTCGTAGAAAACTTTTATTGTTTGAGTGCTTAATTTGATAAAAAGGACTAAATCGCGTAAAGCGTAAAAGTTGCATGCTATAGTGTAAAGTGCTAGAATGATGATGGCTTCTTAATATGAAGCATTAAATGGGTAAATAACCCATTTTTAAGTTAGTGGGTGACATATGACATGTTTAACCTTAATTTTTATATTGTATAATTATTTATAATAAGGTTATAAAGGTAAATGAATAAATGTTAAATATATGTTAAATAAAACATAAAAAAATGGCCATTATCATCCTTTGTTTGCTTGGCCAAATGTTGAGAAAAGAAATGGGGTTTGGTTTCCTTTGAATTTCGGCAACTTCAATCACAAATTCAAGGTTAGTTTGATTTCGATTCTTGATAATTTTTACGTTTTTGAGATCGTTGCTTCGAACCGCAGCTGACCCATGTTAAAAATTTTAAATCTAAGCATGCTTGATATTCGGCCATTGTTGTGTTCATGTTGTTTTTGATATTTGATGATTTTAGATGAAAGATATGTTAAAGATTAGTATGTTTTGTATTGGATGTTTTGATGAAATTGAGTATTTAGGACTAAATTGTAAAAATAAAATTTTAGAGGGGCCTATTTGCAAAATAAATGAAAAAAATGGACTTGTATAGTCCCTAGGAGTATTCGGCCCTAAAGAATTATGTGCAAATTATGTGTATTTTGTGTTTTGTGCAATTAGGACTAAAGTGTAAAAATGTGAAACCCTAGGGGTAAAAGGGTAATTTGCCCATTTATGTGATTTGAGACTAAATTGAAACGAAATGTACTTGAATGAGCTAAATTTTAATGTGTTTAGATCAAGAACAAAGAAAAACGGATTTGGATCGGGGAAAGACGAAGGTTATTGAATAGCTGGTCTACGCGGTCTACCGACAGTCGAGGTAAGTCCTTAAGTAAATATACGTTAAAGAATTATTTATGAATATATCAAATGATGAAATTTGAATATTTTAGGCATAAATGTGTGAAATGGCCGAATGTATTGGTGTGATATTGGATTGAGTTTTAATTGTTGAAAGTACTGTGTACTAAGTATGCTCGGTTATTTTGTGAAAGTGATAAGTATTACATAGGTTATTCGAGATGCTAATGTTGAGAAATGTGCATTGAATGATTCATTATAATGTTAATTCGGGCTTTGAGCCTAGCAGGCCTTGTGCCGGTGACTTAATTCGGGCTTTGAGCCTAGCAGGCTAATTGCCGGTGCTTTATATATTTCGGACCTTTGGTCTAGCAGGCTTAATGCCGGTGATACGCTATAAACAAAGAATTTTAGGATGAAACGAGGTATGGTATATTAAATGATATGTGAGATGCTCGGGTAAGAACTATCTTACTATGTTAGTAAGGAATGAAATGAGATAAATTCTTATTGTTTTAATTAAACATGATGTGATGAAATGGACAATTCAACAAGTGTTTTATATTATGAGGTTGAGCTTGTCGTTTATATGTATGAACATTACTTATAGGTGAACTAGAGTTATATACATGTAAGTTACAGTGTAAATTTTGGTTATAAAATGGAAGGATCGGTGATGAAAGAATCGAAAGTGTTATGTATATATATATATATATGGGTAAGTAGAAATAGAGATTGATGCCTAGATTGGTTCATGTGATTCTATATATATGTATATCTTATAAAGTGTTAATCATGTGAGTTGGTAATATATCTGTCCATGATGTCGTAGTGACGAAGTTTATATTAAGTGTATTATTATTATTCGGCTATGTACATTTTACATAATGATGTATTATGTTCTATACAATAAGCTTGGAGATTAACATGTTTAAGTATATATTCAATACATTATATTTACTTGGGACTTACTAATATAGCAACTTACTGTGTGTGCTCTGTTCTTGTTTACCTCTGTTTTATAGATTTCTTTTTTATCCAAGCTACGGACTCGAAGGATCTTCGAAGAAGTCAACCGCACTATCGACTTACTTTTGGTATTGAATAACTTAGTTTTAGATTCAAAAAGGCATGTATAGGCTAGACTAAGCATTATAACTAATGATGTGAAATCGTGTAAATATGCTTAGCCATGCGAAAATGGCTATCTATTTTGGTTAAACTTTGTTTTTGTGTTTTGATGATATAGTTTGCTCATGCCATGAATTATCATTTGTGTTTGGATGTGGTTTAGGCATTATATGAAATGGTTTAATAGATATATGTCATGATATGTATATGTATTTCGATCTTCGGCCGACACAACATGCCCCAAAAAAGTCACTTCCTTCAGCCAAAATTCACACTTACTGAATTTGGAAAAAAGTTACTTTTCCCGCAATATTTGTAATACTATCCGCAGATGTGAATCATGCTCTTCTTCATTCTTCGAGTATACCAAAATGTCATCTATGAACACCGCCACAAATCGGTCTAAATAGGGTTGGAAGACCCGGTTCATCATGTCCATAAATGCAGCTGGTGCATTAGTCAACCCAAACAGCATCACCAAGAACTCGTAGTGTCCATAACGAGTTCGAAACGCTGTCTTATAAATATTCACCTCCTAGACCTTAAGCTGGTGATAACCCGATCTCAAATCTATTTTTGAGAAAATCGAAGCTCCTCGCAGTTGGTCGAACAGGTCATCGATTCTCGGTAATGGATACCTATTCTTGATCGTCAACTTATTCAACTGCCTATAATCGATGCACATACGCATCGACCCATCCTTCTTCTTGACGAACAAGACCGGTGCTCCTCACGGTGACACACTCGATCGAATGAATCCCTGATCTACCAACTCCTAAATTTGAGCCTTAAGCTCCGCTAACTCCTTTGGTGCTATCCTATAAGAAGCAATGGACACTGGAGCCGTTCCGGGCAAAAGCTCAATGCCAAACTCTACTTCCCGGTCTGGAGGTAAACCCAGAAGTTCCTCAAGAAAAACATCTGAAAATTCTTTCACCATTCTAACACCTTCCACCGATAATTCCTTGACATCCAAAGCACAAATGAAGGCTAGGAATGCTCCACACCCTTTTTTGCACCAACTTTTCTGCTTTTAAAGCAGATATCACATTTGCTAAATAGTTTCTCCGTTCGCCCATCATCACCACTTCCTTATCTTCTAAAGTTCTTATCGACATCCGCTTTGCAGCACAATCCAAGTGCGCATGGTGCTTCACCAACTAGTTCATGCCCAAAATAAGATTGAACTCACCAAAAGGCAGTTCCATCAAATCCGCCAAAAATATTTCTCTTTGAATTTCTAAAGGCACGTCTCTAAGCAATTTATCCACTACCATAGACTGTCCTAAAGGACTAATTACCGTCATCTTTCTATCAGTAATCTCAGATCTAATGTTCAGATTTCCAAATATAGTACTAGCAACATACAAATGGGTAGATCCGATATCTATCAAAGCAGTAACAGGTACATCAAAGATGAAGAACATACCAGTTATCACATCAGGTGCATCACCATCCTCATAGCGTCTGACCGCATAAACTAACCCTGGCTGTCTCACCTCCGCGTTACCCCTGAAGCCATTACCTCTGCCCGGTGCACCTTGACCTCGACCTGAGCCATTACCACATCGACCTAGTCCACGACCAATCGGTGGCTGCTGATCGCCTCTAACTGGCTGTGCACCATGGTTACGAGCTTCTTGAGTCGTAGCAGTCCGTCGAGGACAATTCTTAAGCTGATGGTCCTTAGAACCACATTTGAAACACCCATCGGTTCTTTTCCAGTATTCACCAGGGTGTCGTCTTCCACAGTCAGCACATGGTTGAATCTGATTGGTAGCAGCAGGTGCTCTAGCTTGAGCTGGCTCATCATTCCTGGGCCTCTTCTGAAACCTTTTAGCGGGACCCGAGTACTTAAAATCCCTCTTGTTCCTGCCTCTATCTCTTTCTCGATTTTGTCGCTCTGAGTTCTTAGCCTCCTCAGCTATTTTGGCTTTCTCCACAAGCGTGGCAAAAGTCCTTTCTTGTTGTAGGGCTATCAATACCCGCAACTCATCATTCAACCCGTCCTCAAAACGCACACAACGTTCATGGTCAGTTGGCACTATAGTCCGAGCATAACGACTCAAACGTAGAAATTCTGCTTCGTAAGCGGCCACCGTCTTATTTCCTTGAACCAGATTTAGGAATTCCTTCCTGCGAGCATCCACATAGCTTACCCCGACATACTTTCCTTGAAATGAAGTTTTGAAGAAATCCCAAGTAACACGATCGGCCTGGGTGCCCTCCCGAACAGTAAGCCACCATTGATACGCCTCATCTCTCAATAAGGACACAGCGCCTTTCAGTTTCTGCTCGATGGTGCACTCAAAATCATCCATGATCCGTTCCACCGCCTCGAGCCAATACTCCGCTACATTTAGAGCTACACCCAAGACACCCCTAAAAACCTCGGCACCACTTGATTTAAGTCGTTCTGATATTGATCCACGAGCTGCTGGCCCAATTCTAGCCCCAACAACCCTTTCTAAGACTCGCAACATTGCTTGGGTTAAGGCAATGTTCTCTCTCATATGGTCATGTGATCCAATCTCAGTCCCGGGTGATGCAGGTGCGTCCATTTTCGACATATGTCCTGACGCTTCAAACGCAACCCTAGCACCTCGGCCTCTACCACGGCCACGTCTACCACGTCCACGTCCTCTAGCGCTTATTTTGACTATTTCAGTTTAGTCTGATTACAAGTTTTATGAATCAATATACTATTTCAGTATTTATTAACAATATTTTATGAGATATAAGAAGTAGAGTTGTTTTTGCAAACACATCCTATAGTCTCAATCTCTATAGTTTCAACACCTAAAACTAAAAGTTCTAGAGTGTTCCTATAGTCATATCACAATAATAAGAATTATTCAACTCACATACACTTAATTGACTTGGTGTCGGATACTCGTGGTACCATACTACCTTTAAAAACATAACTTCTATAATTCAAAACAGTTTTGAACCATAAATGTTTTTTAACCCAAACCCCAGCCGAGTTTTGACCCGGGCTCTGATTGTAACACCCCAAACCCGGTCAATACACCACGACCGAATCTGGTATGTTACGGGGAAAAACGTGTTTGAGAGGAGAGGTTTCCGTTTAAAAAGTTTGATAAAAATACTTCGCTATATTTTGTACTTGCAGAAGTCTTGAGCATGATTGTTTAAAAACTGATGGTGTATTTGATAATCCGGAAATTTTGAAAACTTATTTGAAACCATAAGTGTAAGAAATTGATAACATTTAGAAATTCAAATACTTCCTTATTGTTGCTTAAAAACAATTTTAGACTTAGTGAGAAATTGAATTCCAGTTTGGAAAACATTTGAGTTACGTTCATTTTGATTTGCAGCGTGATACCCGATGGTAATGTTTAAAACATTTCGCGTTGTAGTTTGAAAAACCTTATCTTTCCAAGTTTTAGCCAAATTTTACCCATTATTTTGTTAAGGCATATTCAAAGTCTATTTTAAACATAAACAAAGCAAAACATAATTTAAAAGGGCCGTTTACAATCCCAAATAAAACCCAAGTAGAAATAGATAAAATAAAGTACCAAATTTTAAAAGTCAGAGCAAATCCATATTTATTTATGGCATGAGCACCTCGAGTCCATCCCGGCTCCATGTCCGCAATCTAAGTGTCACCTGAAAGGTCAAAGGAGAAGGTGAGTCGCAAGACTCGGTGCATAATTCCCTCTCCCGATAATGCAACATACTAACACACATCATAGCAAAGCAATACAAGTAATGCACCAGGTCCTATCCATCCATATCACCTTTTCTACCCGGTGTGGTACCAAACCACTGGTGGTGCCAAACCACTGGTGACCCAAAGTCACGATATCCATCAATGTGGTGCCAAACCACTGGTGACCCAAAGTCACGTATAATCTATCTATGGGGCCAACCCACGTGTGATACCAAATCACTGGCGACAATCCCGTATCTCAAAAGTGGGGCCAACCCACGGTGATGTCAACCACAGGGACGAGTCGCTATGAGGTGCCAAACCTCTGGTGTCCCAAAGACACAAGTGTGATACCAAATCACTGGTGACCGTAGTCACGAATCGAATGATGGGGCCAACCCATCGTGTGATACCAAATCACTGGCGTCAATCCCGTAATATCAACCGTGGGGCCAACCCACTGTGGTGCTAAGCCACTGGGACGAGACGCTGAGGTGCCAAACCTCTGGTGACCCAAAGTCACAAAATATCATCTGTGGTACCAAACCACTGGAGGTGCCAAACCTCTGGTGTCCCAAAGACATGGATATCATATTTCCCCCTCCTCTCATATCATCCATACATGTCATACTGATGCAAAACATGTAAATCATGCAATCATGCTAATATGTTTAATATCGCATCTCATATCCCATACATCAGCAATCATGATAGCATATACCATTAATAGAACTCGCAATGAAACGGACTTACCCGGATCCGTACACATACCCCGTAGGGTATCATATCAATCAATCACACTGTTTGACAAACAGGATTATTAAATATATTACTAAGCCAAAAAGTGTGTTAGCTTACACACCTGTTAACACGCAAGCTTAAACCCACAGAACCGGTCTAAATCCCTCGAGTACCTTGCTCCTATAATCGGCCAAACAGGAGATTAGCACTTATACCATTCGGCCAGAATAGATAAACCAAAGGGTTAACATTAAACCCTTACCTCGCAAATGGTTTGGTTTCCTACCAAACCCGGACCAAACAATGGTTCCTTCACCAATCGGCCACACTCTAAAATGAAAACGATTAATTCTTTAGTGACTTGGCTTAATAAAAACTAAACGAATAGACTAAAAGAACCCATTCTTACCACCACTTACCACTCGATTGACAGAGAAAGAAGGCTCCTCTCGATTGTTTCCAAAATCCGGATGTCCTATAACGCAAAGATTAACAAAAGATTAGCTCCTTTTAACCGAACCCAAAATCGGCTCTTAATCAAACCCAAAATCGACAAAGAACAAGAAGAGAATAACCATTCGGCCATGTACTTACCTTTCTCCCACCGATTGACAACAAGTGCCCCAACAAGATCAACACCTTCCTAGGATTCGGCCAAGATGCAACTTAAGAGGAGAGGGGGATTCGGCTAACACTCTAAACAAGAAGAAAAAGAGGATTTCGCTTGACTCTTGAGGGTAAAAAGAAGAAGAAATGTGGTTCAAAAGGAGAAGAGAAATTGGAAAAGGTTGAAGAAGGATTCGGCTCAGTGAAATGGTAAGAAATAAATGGAAAATTCGGCTAAGAAAACAATGTGAATTCGGCACAAGTGTATCAAGAGAAAATAAATGAAAGTATGAGAAGAAAGGATCACTAATTTCGGCTTCAACAAATGACAAAGAAAGGGAGAGCGATGAACATTCGGCTACCAAGGTTTTCAAACAAAGAAAAAGTATGTAGAGGAGAGAGTGGTAGTTTCGGCTTACTCAAATGAAAAAAGAAAAAAACATGGAAAGGAGCATTCGGCCACAAGCACAAAATCAAGAAAAACAAGGCAAATTTCGGCAAGTAAGTGTTTGGACTTTTGGTTTCAAAAAGAAAAAATGAAGAAACTCTCTTGAACTTTCGGCTAGCTTTTGACAAAAGGAGAATTTTGCTTGACACCAAAAGTGACCGAAAATGCACAAAATGCCCAGTGCATTTCGGCACTACCCCCCTAACTCACTCACCAAACTGGCCACTCCCCAAAATCTCTCCAAAAATTCGGCCACAACTCCCCCAAACACTCCAAGCCACAACTTCAAACTAGTTTGAACTAGTCCACCTCCACAAATCACTCTCCACCCACCATTTGAGCATTTGACTTGGTCTTAGGCAGAGTTTGAACTGCCTACAATTTCTCCCCTCCATGCCGTCAAAATGGAAGCAAAATGGGAGCACTCTGCAGCTTGAACACAGGACCTCATCCCCTACAAGTGGCGTCACACACACAAGTCTCAAGTGGCGCCTATCCCGCCACTCCACCAGCTCATTTCTTATGCTAACACTTGCCAATCAAAACCTTTAAACCCCAGCTTCCTCAGCTCCTCACACCTAAGCCTAAAAGCAAAAATTTTCCCAACCTCTCAGGCTTTCACCTAGCTCACAACTAAGCCCCAAAACACCAAGAACAACAACATAGCAAGCCAATAACATGCAAACAAAGCCACAACAAAAAAAATAGCCCCTAACCCGGGATATTACAGTTCTACTCCCCTTAAAATAATTTCGACCTCGAAATTACCTGATCAGAAGAGTTGCGGGTATTGCTGTCTCATCACATCCTCAGGTTCCCACGTAGCTTCTTCCACACCATGATTCCGCCATAGCATCTTTACCAAAGGCACAGACTTTCTACGCAGAACCTTTACATCCTGATTTAGAATCTGCACAGGTTCTTCCTCCATGGTCAAATTTGGATTCACCTCGATCTCTTCCACTGCTACCACGTGCGACGGATCTGAACGATAACGCCGAAGCATCAAAACGTGAAATACGTCGTGAATCTGACTTAGCTCTGCTGGCAACTCAAGCTGGTAAGCTACTGGTCCCACTCGTCTCAGTACCTTATACAGCCCAATAAACCTCGGACTTAACTTGCCTTTCCTTCCGAACCTCAACACTTTCTTCCATGGCGAGACCTTCAGAAAAACTTGATCCCCTACAGCAAACTCTATGTCTCTCCGCTTAAGATCGGCATAAAACTTCTGCCGGTCCGAAGCTTCCTTCAATCGAGCCTGAATCAACTTAACCTTGTCTTCGGTCTAAGCAACCAACTCTGGTCCCAACAACTGACGTTCACCCAACTCCGTCCAACACGTAGGTGAGCGACACTTCCTACCATACAACGCCTCATATGGTGCCATCTTGATGCTTGCTTGGTAACTATTGTTGTAGGCGAACTCAGCTAATGGCAAAAACTCCTCCCAACTACCCCTGAAATCCAGAACACAACCTCTCAGCATATCCTCTAAGATCTGGATAACCCTTTCCGACTGCCCGTCAGACTGCGGGTGAAAAGCCGTGTTGAAGTCCAAACGAGTACCCAAAGCCTGATGCAACGCTTTCCAGAACCTTGACGTAAATCTGGGATCCCTATCCGAGATGATCGATACTGGCACGCCGTACAGCCTCACTATCTCTGACACATACAGTTTCACCAACCTCTGAAGTGAGTAGTCAACCCTCACCGGAATAAAGTGAGCTGATTTAGTCAGCCGATCCACAATTACCCAAACTGAATCCTTCTTGCTTGGTGTAAGCGGTAATCCACTGACGAAATCCATAGTTATCCTTTCCCACTTCCACTGAGGAATCTTCACTGGCTGAAGCAACCCTGACGGCAACTGATGTTCAGCCTTGACCTGCTGACATGTCAGACACTTCCCCACAAACTCTGTCACTTCCCTCTTCAGACCTGGCCACCAAAACTGCTCTCTGAGATCCCTATACATCTTGCTACCTCCAGGATGCATAGCGTATGGACTGCTATGTGCGTCCTGAAGAATCTTCTGCCTCAGCTCAACATCCTTGGGCATACAAGCTTTACCTTGAAAACACAGCACTCCATCACTAGACAAACTGTAACTTTCCAACCCACCATCCTGTACCTGCAACCTCTGTGCACTCAGAACCTCATCCTCTAACTGTTTCTCCCTGATCTGCTCAACCCAAGTAGGCTTAACCTGCAACTCTGCCAGAGTACTCCCGTCGTCATACAAACTCAAATGGGCAAACATCGCTCTTAAGTCCGAAACAACCTTACGGCTCAACGCGTCTGCCACCACGTTAGCCTTGCCCGGATGATACTCAATCGAACAGTCATAGTCTTTTAGCAACTCAACCCATCTGCGCTGCCTCAAATTCAAATCCTTCTGCGTCAAAAGGTACTTCAGACTCTTATGATCTGTGTAGACTATTGATCTCTCTCCGTACAAGTAGTGCCTCCAAATCTTTAGAGCGAAGACTACAGCCGCTAACTCCAGATCGTGCGTCGGATAGTTGACCTCATGTGGCCTCAGTTGCCGAGATGCGTAAGCCACAACCTTCCCTTCCTGCATCAGCACACAACCCAATCCCGTATGTGATGCATCACAATATACCGTGAACTCCTTACCAGCCTCAGGTTGAATCAAAACCGGAGCTTCAGTCAAAATCTTCTTAAGCTTGTCGAAACTTTCCTGCTGTTTCTCAGTCCAAACAAATGGAATCCCTTTCCTTAACAACTTGGTCATCGGCGCTACGATCAACGAGAAACCCTCTACAAACCTTCGGTAGTATCCTGCTAAACCCAGAAAACTCCGAATCTCAGCCACTGACTTAGGCGGCTTCTAATCCAAAACTGCCTCAATCTTCCGAGGATCCACTCTAATTCCCTCAGCTGACACTACATGACCCAAGAAAGTCACTTCTCTAAGCCAGAACTCGCACTTACTAAACTTAGCATAAAGCTGCTTCTCCCTCAAAATCTGTAGCACCACTCGTAAATGCGCATCATGCTCTTCTTCTGTCCTTGAATACACCAAGATGTCGTCTATGAAAACCACGACGAACTGATCCAAAAACTGCTGGAACACCCTATTCATCATATCCATAAATGCTACCGGCGCGTTAGTCAACCCGAACGGCATTACCAGAAATTCGTAGTGCCCATACCGAGTCCGAAATGCTGTCTTGTGGATATCCGCTTCCTTTACCTTTAACTGGTGATACCTAGACCTTAAGTCGATCTTCGAGAATACCGCTGCACCCTTCAGCTGATCAAACAAGTCATCTATCCGTGGCAACGGATACTTGTTTTTGATCGTTAACTTATTCAACTGGCGGTAGTCTATACACATCCGCATCGTACCATCTTTCTTCTTAACAAAGAGTACCGGCGCACCCCAAGGTGAAACACTTGGCCTGATAAAGCCTCGATCCAACAACTCCTAGATTTGAGCCTTAAGCTCCACTAACTCCTTTGGCGCCATCCTATACGGAGCAATAGACACTGGCGCAGTTCCGGGTAACAAATCTATCCCGAACTCTACCTCACGATCCGGCGGCAAACCCGGAAGCTCCTCAGGAAATACATCAGCAATTCCCTAACTGTCCGAACCTTCTCTACAGCAGACTCTTTAGCCTCCTAGTCATACACATGAACCACATACGCCTCACAGCCCTTTCTGACCATCTTCTCAGCCTTCAGAGCAGATACCACATTAGATAAGTAATCTCTCCTATTACCTATCATAACCACTTCATCACCCTCAGACGTCTTTAGAACCATGCGCTTAGTCGCGCAATCCAACCTCGCCTGGTACTTAACCAACCAGTCCATCCCAAGAACCAGATCGAACTCCCCAAACGGCAGTTCCATCAGATCAGCCAAAAACACTATCCCTTGGAGTTCTAGGGGTACACCCTTAAACAGCTTATCTACAACTACAGAGTGACCTAGAGGGCTAATTACCGTCATCTGCCTAGAAGTAGTTTCAGAGTCTAAATCCATGGTCTCTACTATACTACTAGCAACATAAGAATGCGTCGAACCCACATCAATCAAAGCAGTAAATGGAGAACCAAAGATCAAGAACATACCGGTTATGACGTCCGGTGTGTCGCCCTCCTCTTGGCGCCTCGCTGCATACACTAACCCAGGCTGTCTGGCCTCAGAACTACCCGCACCTCTGCCCGGTGCTCCACGGCCCCGACCAGAACCATTACCTCCTCTGCCATTACCACGACCCCTCTGCGATGGCGGTCCATTATTCCTGACCTGAGTACGACCCTGACTCTCAGACTGAATCCTAGCCAACTTACGTGGACAGTCCCTCACACGGTGATCCAAAGAACCACACTCAAAGCACCCTTTTCCACCGGTCCAGTAACCTCCCCAATGAGATTTCCCACAACGGTTACACTGTGGCGGTCCTTGACTAGCAGCAACAATCCTACCAGACTGATTCGGCCCACTCTGTCTAGCTTTTTTCTGAGGATTACCCGGCGACCCAGAAGATCCAAAACTCCTCTTATGCCTGTTCCTGTCCATGCCTTGCCTTACAGACTCTTTCACTCCCTCGGCTACCTTAGCCTTCTCAACCAGGACAGCAAACTCACGCTCCTGCTGTGGAGCAATCACCAACCTCAACTCGTCTCTCAGACCATCCTCGAAACGAACACACCTCTCGTGTTCAGTAGCCACAATGCCCCTAGCATACCGACTCAGCCTCAAGAACTCAGCCTCGTACTCTGACACAGACTTACTCCCCTGAACAAGCCTCAGAAATGCTTTTCGCTGTGCATCGACGTAGCTAGCTCCAATGTACTTTTTCTGATAAGCAGCCTTAAAATAATCCCAAGTAAGATCCTCTGCTGCAGCACTGTCCCGAACCGTGAGCCACCACTGGTATGACTCATTCCGAAGAAGCGATACTATGCCCTTCAGCTTCTCCTCAGCAGTCAGGTCTAAATCGTCCATAACCCGCTCTGTCGCCTCCAGCCAATACTCAGCCGTGCTGGGAGCAACACCAGAAACACCTTGGAAAACCTCAGCCCCGTTCGCCCGGAGTCGTTCAGGCACATATTTCCTAGCTCCTGCGCCTCCACCTACTCCAGCTACCCTTTCCAAAACTCGCAGCATCGCTTGCGACACAGCATCATCCCCAGTCTGATCTTGAAACTCACCACCTCCAGTTGATGGCGGTACCGGTATCTCATTCTCTGACCCCTGACCAGATCCTACGGGTTCAGAAACTGTCATCCTACCACGACCTCGTCCACGACCCCGTCCACCTCGAGCACTCATGACTAAAATCTCTATGTATCTGATTAAGGAGTTTTATGTATCAGTACTTATTCCACTGTTTAAAAGCAAAGTCTTATGAATATTAAAGAAGCTTTATTTTCGCGAGTTCACAGAATCCTATCAGTTTCAGTTTCTAAAGTAATCCACTATTGCTAATCATCCAATCCCATCAATATCAAAATCACAAGCAATAGTAAGTGGTACTTACCTGAGCGGATTGGTGCCGGAGACTCGGTGCCATGCCTTCAAACCATATATTTCAAAACAAAAACACTTAAAACAGACTTTTGAAAACATTTTGGGCCTCAGGCCCACAGTCGAGCCTTTGAACTTAGCTCTAATACCACAATTGTAACACCCCAAACCCGGACAATACACCACGACCGAATCTGGTATGTTACGGGGAAAAACGTGTTTGAGATGAGAGGTTTCCGTTTAAAAAGTTTGATAAAAATACTTCCCTATATTTTGTACTTGCAGAAGTCTTGAGCATGATTGTTTAAAAACCGATGGTGCATTTGATAATCCGAAAATTTTGAAAACTTATTTGAAACCATAAGTGTAAGAAATTGATAACATTTAGAAATTCAAATACTTCCTTATTGTTGCTTAAAAACAATTTTGGACTTAGTGAGAAATTGAATTACAGTTTGGAAAACATTTGAGTTACGTTCATTTTGATTCGCAGCGTGATACCTGATGGTAATGTTTTAAACATTTCGCGTTGTAGTTTGAAAAACCTTATCTTTCCAAGTTTTAGCCAAATTTTTGTAACACCCTGGTTTTAGGGGTTAGATTTTTGGTGCTTAGTTCGGGTGTTGGCACACTTCAGTGTGTGGTTGGGTGAGTTTTAGGGGTCCTGAGAACCCTAGAAGGTGGGGCAATGCCTTAGAAAATTTTTGGTTTTTAGTGTTGAAAGGGGGGAGCTTGGCAAAGAGGGGACTTAAGAGAATTATTTGGGAGTTTATGTCACAAGAAAGGAGTTGGTGGAGTGGCAGGATGGGCGCCACTAAGGCCTTGTGCGTATGACGCCATTTGCAAGGGGAAGGGTCTCATGTTCGATTCGCGGGAGCAGCAGATGGGCATTGTTTTTTGGTAAGGAGGTTGGACGGTTTTGGAGGCTTAAAAATAGATGAAGACTTGGTCTTCTTTTTTTTAAATTTTGGCTAGAAGGTTTGACCCATTCAAACTATTTTGAATGGATGGTGGGGAGGTATTTTAGGAGATTTTTAGGGATTATTTTTGGGGGGTTGGAGCTTGGCTTTTTAGTATAAATAGGGGGGGAGGTGCTCATTATTCATTCATCATTTGTTTTCTCTCCCTTGTCAAATTGTGCTTCACATTTTCTTTGGTTGCCGAAACCCTTTTCTCCAAAGCTTAGTTGCCAAATCCTTTGCTCTCCCTATTTCCTTTCCTTTTCACTTCAAAACCGAAAGTACACCCCACATCTTTCTTTCTCTTCTCTTTGGCCGAAACCACTATTCCCTACTTCTTGATTTTATAGATAGCCGAATCTACACCACCACCCTTTGCCGAATTTTCCTTCCCTCAGTTTGGTAGTGTTATTGGCCGAATGTTGGCATAGACTTCTTCGGGTTCCATAGCAATCGATTTGGGGGGAGAGGAGACTAGCGCAGGAGACCTTTTCGGGATTGGTATAGGCAGCATTTGCTGAGGCATAGAGTAGCGTTTCGGGTTGGATTGTTGAGCTATTAAGGTGCGTAATCATCGCACTATTTCTGTGGTTTTGGTTGCTAACTTGTTACATGTGTATTATGTGTGGAAGCCGTTTATAATGGCATAAGTGATGAGAACTGGTGATGGTAAGTTATTTGTGTATTTATGTATGTATAAATATTTATATACTTATGTGATATGATGGCTTAACATGTTGCATATATATGTAGTTGCATGGGGTTTGGGCTTGATTCGATGAAGAAGGAAGTGTACACAAGGTGTACGTGGTCTAATGATAGCTTCGGCTACATTAGCGCTTGGGGATTTGCTGTGTGCTACCTCAAGGGAGGTGTTGGCTCGGTGCCCATCTCGCGGTTGATTGCTATGTGCATCACCGTAGACAGATTACGATATTGGATCACTTGGGTTGATCGGTGGCTCAGCCACGGCCTTGAGCAGCGAGCTTGCCAAGGTAAGATGTTATGGATCACAATGTGATCGGTGGATTAGCCACGGCCTTAGGCGGGGAGTCTGCTAAGGTTGGTGTTCGGTTGGACAATGGGTTGGGCTGAGATGCATTCTTGCGTGATTTGTTTCGATGGCTGTGTGGGTATGGGTCGAGCCCATACGGATGGAAATATGTGTTGTGATTATGCACTGAGTCAGTGGACTCACTCTTTTAATTAACCATTTCAGGTGACGCGTAGAGTGGACCGGGATCGAAGAGGACACGTGGTGGCCCATGCAGAAAGAAGAGTTTAAATATTTTAAGTTTATTTATATTAAGTACTAGATCTTTTAAACATTGATGTAATAAGACCCTTTGATTTTTATTACTTTGGGAATTATTTAATTATTTTATGTTTGGATTATATTAAATTACTAAGTGGAAACGAATTTATTTTTGACAACTTATTTATTTAGAATTAGTCTTATATATTCATTGAAGTTTTATTTTTGGGCATTTTATAATATTGATATGATAACAAAGTTTTACTCATAAGTTTGAATAAACATGGATTTTACAAAAAGGTAGCAAGTTTTACTAAATTTTTCTAAGTTAAATAGATTTTTTTTCCACCGTCTTTTCCGCACTAATATAACCAGATTCGGTCGTAGTGAATGGGCCGGGTTTGGGGATGTTACAGTTTTACCCATTATTTTGTTAAGGCATATTCAAAGTCTACTTTAAACATAAACATAGCAAAACATAATTTAAAAGGGCCGTTTACAATCCCAAATAAAACCCAAGTAGAAATAGATAAAATAAAGTACCAAATTTTAAAAGTCAGAGCAAATCCGTATTTATTTATGGCATGAGCACCTCGAGTCCATCCCGGCTCCATCTGCAATCTAAGTGTCACCTGAAAGGTCAAAGGAGAAGGTGAGTCGCAAGACTCAGTGCATAATTCCCTCTCCCGATAATGCAACATACTAACACACATCATAGCAAAGCAATACAAGTAATGCACCCGGTCCTATCCATCCATATCACCTTTTCTACCCCGTGTGGTACCAAACCACTGGTGGTGCCAAACCACTGGTGACCCAAAGTCACGATATCCATCAATGTGGTGCCAAACCACTGGTGACCCAAAGTCACGTATAATCCATTTGTGGGGCCAACCCACGTGTGATACCAAATCACTGGCGACAATCCCATATCTCAAAAGTGGGGCCAACCCACGGTGGTGTCAACCACAGGGACGAGTCGCTATGAGGTGCCAAACCTCTGGTGTCCCAAAGACACAAGTGTGATACCAAATCACTGGTGACCGTAGTCACGAATGGAATGATGGGGCCAACCCATCGTGTGATACCAAATCACTAGCGTCAATCCCGTAATATCAACCGTGGGGCCAACCCACTATGATGCTAAGCCACTGGGACGAGACGCTGAGGTGCCAAACCTCTTGTGACCCAAAGTCACAAAATATCATCTGTGGTACCAAACCACTGGAGGTGCCAAACCTCTGGTGTCCCTAAGACACGGATATCATATTTCCCCCTCCTCTCATATCATCCATACATGTCATACTGATGCAAAACATGTAAATCATGCAATCATGCTAATATGTTTAATATCGCATCTCATATCCCATACATCAGCAATCATGATAGCATATACCATTAATAGAACTCGCAATGAAACGGACTTACCCGGATCCGTACACATGCCCCATAGGGTATCATATCAATCAATCACACTGTTTGACAAATAGGATTATTAAACATATTACTAAGCCAAAAAGTGTGTTAGCTTACACACCTGTTAACACGCAAGCTTAAACCCACAGAATCGGTCTAAATCCCTCGAGTACCTTGCTCCTATAATCGACCAAACAGGAGATTAGCACTTATACCATTCGGCCAGAATAGATAAACCAAAGGGTTAACATTAAACCCTTACCTCGCAAATGGTTTGGTTTCCTACCAAACCCGGACCAAACAATGGTTCCTTCACCAATCGGCCACACTCTAAAATGAAAACGATTAATCCTTTAGTGACATGGCTTAATAAAAACTAAACGAATAGATTAAAAGAACCCACTCTTACCACCATTTACCACTCGATTGACAGAGAAAGAAGGCTCCTCTCGATTGTTTCCAAAATCTGGATGTCCTATAACGCAAAGATTAACAAAAGATTAACTCCTTTTAACCGAACCCAAAATTGGCTCTTAATCAAACCCAAAATCGATAAAGGACAAGAAGAGAATAACCATTCGGCCATGTACTTACCTTTCTCCCACCGATTGACAACAAGTGCCCCAACAAGATCAACACCTTCCTAGGATTCGGCCAAGATGCAACTTAAGAGGAGAGGGGGATTCGGCTAACACTCTAAACAAGAAGAAAAAGAGGATTTCGCTTGACTCTTGAGGGTAAAAAGAAGAAGAAATGTGGTTCAAAAGGAGAAGAGAAATCGGCAAAGTTTGAAGAATGATTCGGCTCAGTGAAATGGTAAGAAATAAATGGAAAATTCGGCCAAGAAAACAATGTGAATTCGGCACAAGTGTATCAAGAGAAAATAAATGAAAGTATGAGAAGAAAGGATCACTAATTTTGGCTTCAACAAATGAAAAAGAAAGGGAGAGAGATGAACATTCGGCTACCAAGGTTTTCAAACAAAGAAAAAGTATGTAGAGGAGAGAGTGGTAGTTTCGGCTTACTCAAATGAAAAAGAAAAAAACATGGAAAGGAGCATTCGGCCACAAGCACAAAATCAAGAAAAACAAGGCAAATTTCGGCAAGTAAGTGTTTGGACTTTCGGTTTCAAAAAGAAAAAATGAAGAAACTCTCTTGAACTTTCGGCTAGCTTTTGACAAAAGGAGAATTTTGCTTGACACCAAAAGTGACCGAAAATGCACAAAATGCCCAGTGCATTTCGGCACTACCCCCCTAACTCACTCACCAAACTGGCCACTCCCCAAAATCTCTCCAAAAATTTGGCCACAACTCCCCCAAACACTCCAAGCCACAACTTCAAACTAGTTTGAACTAGTCCACCTCCACAAATCACTCTCCACCCACCATTTGAGCATTTGACTTGGTCTTAGGCAGAGTTTGAACTGCCTACAACTTCTCCCCTCCATGCCGTCAAAATGAAAGCAAAATGGGAGCACTCTGCAGCTTGAACACAGGACCTCATCCCCTGCAAGTGGCGTCACACACACAAGCCTCAAGTGGCGCCTATCCTGCCACTCCACCAGCTCATTTCTTATGCTAACACTTGCCAATCAAAACCTTTAAACCCCAGCTTCCTCAGCTCCTCACACCTAAGCCTAAAAACAAAAATTTTCCCAACCTCTCAGGCTTTCACCTAGCTCACAACTAAGCCCCAAAACACCAAGAACAACAACATAGCAAGCCAATAACATACAAACAAAGCCACAACAAAAAAATAGCCCCTAACCCGGGATATTATACTGATACCATAATGTAACACCCTAAACCCGGTCTATGCGTTAAGACCAAATTTGACATGTCTCACAAAATGAACATACATCTAGTCCTTTAAAGATTTAAAGAAAATGGATTTTCAAAAACATTTTGACATGGAGTTATTAAAAACTAAGGTTGATTACTGAATCTAATAATTTGAGTCATATAAATTGAAACTTAGAAAAAAAATTGGACTTAATATTTTGAGAAAATTTAAAGAGTTCGAAAGTAATTTGAGAACAAAAATTTAAAATATTGTTACAGAAAAATTTTCGAGTTAAAAATATTTAAGAATGAAATCCTTTTCGTACATTTATTTAAGAAAAAACATTTATTTCTATTTTTAGAAAAGAGATCCCACTTAAGTATTTAAAGCGTACTATAAAATCCATCCACAAGTAAAACATCCATAAAAATTTAACCAGAGGCCTTATTACAACTTAACTTAAATAGTAAAAATAATAAAAAGTACTTAAAAAGAAATCCGGAATGTAAATAACCCATTATTCGTAGTATGGCCTCCACTGAGTCGTCCCCGGCCCAAGCCTCCATCACTGATCATTACCTGAGAAGGGTAAGGAAAACGAGGGTGAGTTACTTAGAACTCAGTGTGTAACCCACTTACCATAGTCCACTGGGCCAAAAACCAATTAAGTATTTATTGGGCCTGAGCCCATTTACAAATATAACAATTTAACAAGTATAGAATGCATGTGATATGCAATTCCCAAAACCAAACTTAAATTTCCATCCGCTACACACCACCCGTACCAACCAGCACACCTGTGGGGAGCTTTAGTCACCCACCCTCCAACACACCAAAATAGGCATTAAGCCGTATATCAAATTGTGGACAAGCCACCAGATTTACAGAGTTTACATGGCATTTGCCATTTTTCAGATTTGTGGCAGAGCCACCAGAATTTTGTAGCAAAGCTACCAGAACTTCTCTTCGTCACATATCCCAACCCATGCAAATCATGTATGCATATTCATTTACAATAATTCATTCATATAATTATTACAAACATTATGTCCCATTATAACAATTTTCACAATCTGGCCCATATCACATTTTGGCCTATATAGCTCATATCACACTTGGCCCATATATCAAATATCGCATCTGGCCCACATATCAAAATATCACATTTGGACCATAAATCAAATATCACATTTGGCCCATAAATCAAATATCATATTTAGCCCATATATCAAATATCACATTTGGCCCATATAGTCACTTATATCGATTTGGCCCATTAAGGGTAATCTCAAAATTTTCACAGTCTTAACACCGGTTTCATAGTCTTTACCAATATAGTGATAATTATGGCATTTTACCCAATGTCACTAACATGCGATTTAATCAAACGATTAACACGATATAATTATCTAACCCATGGAATACGGTATGAGATTAGACACCTAATTACGGTAAGCACTACAATTTCCTGATCGTCAACACCTAAAAATATTTTAACACTCGATTAGATCATTAACACTTATAGTAAATCTACTCTAAAATAAACGGTCTAGGTTTTTACCCTCGAAATCGCGAATAACAACTATTTTCCGGTTCTCCACGGTTGACGGTTCACAACCCGGTGGAAAATCCTGAATTGTTGGTGCCTCACGATTGCGAACAACCTCGAATAGTTGATTTTCACCGAATGAGGGTCCACAACCCGGTGGAAAATCCTGAATCGCCGAAACAGCCCTTCGTTTGAATCTAGAGGGGATCGCAAATCCTCTCCTTTTCTGATCACTATTCATCACTCCTTTTGATTCGGTCTTGTTTGCCTCCATTGACAAATGAATATTAGTCCAAACTAATACTTTGTAATTAAAACGATTGGTCTTAATGAGTGAAGTCGGCTTACCACAAAATCCTTACGTTCAAAGGATGAGAATCGAGTGATAGAGTCCCTATGATAAAATCCGTTAATAAACACTATCTTTAATGAAATATAAAGTAATATAGAACCCTCGAAAAATCCTTACCTTAAGGTTTTTGGACCGAATCTTAGCGATAACACGGTGACTTTGGACACTCCAGGTTTCGGCCTTCCACTAAATTTCTATGATAGAGAAAAGAGATTTCGAATAATATACGGCATGATGACGATTTTGATCCAAAAAGGCCATCTCACAACAAAGTATAGATTCGGCACAATAGATAGGGTATAATAAAAATACCAAAATGTTGTAACTAGCCACTTACCGATTGATCAAAGTGAGAGTAGAAAAATGATTGAGATGGAGATATGGGTGTGGTAGAAGATTCGGTTATGGTGGAAAAATTGAAGGGGATGGTGCTTAATGACGTTCGGCCATGGTGAATATTAAAGAGAGAATGATGTTTGAGAGATTTTTTCAAGAAGAAAAAGAAGAAGAAAAGTATAAGAAAATAAGGTGTTTAGGTTTCGGTTTCAAGAATGGAAGATGAATAAAGAAAAGGGTTTGAGGCTAGTGTGCATTCGGCAAGGAAGAAACGAAGAAAAAAAAAGGAAAAATGGCCCTTCAAGGTTTTGTGATTTCGGCACCAAGAGGAAAAAAGTTTGGGAGAATAAGCAAATAAGACCGAAATGGTCAAAAATGAAATGGCCAAAAAGAAAGCAAAAGTTTACCTATTGTTCATGATACATCCGGCTAGGGAGAGGAAATTAGAGAGAAAAAATTTGAAGAGAAACACAAAAATGCCAGAATGCCAAAGTGACCAACTAGCACCTAAACCTTACCAAAAGCCATCAAAAATTCGGCCACCCCCTAGCCCCTAAAATCGTCCAAGTACATGGCCAAATGGTCAAAGTTTGGCCACCCAAACTTTCTAAAACATCTCCCTTGGAATAAGCCTTATGTTCCCCCTACATACCTTTTCCATATGATTCCTTTCCCTAAGTTGAATCTTGCCTTTTCTCTTAGCCATCTTGCCATAAAAATAAAGTCCAACTTACCATAAATTCAATGCTTGACCGACACTATGAGGAAGGAAAGAAAAAATAAAATTCTCACATGCACACAAAGGGATTCGAACTCCTTCCCTCAAGGTAACACACATGGCGCTATATCCCCTTTACTAATTGCTCAC